>OY804584.1:104852197-105452197 GCA_963680875.1 Bathymodiolus brooksi
TACATATAGACAATGTCATAAAACAGAAATGGTCCAGGAGTATTAGACATAACAATGTCATTAAAACAAGAATGGTCCAGATATTAGACATAACAATGTCATAAAACAAGAATGGTCCAGATATTAGACATAACAATGTCATAAAACAAGAATGGTCCAGATATTAGACATAACAATGTCATAAAACAAGAATGGTCCAGATATTAGACATAACAATGTCATAAAACAAGAATGGTCCAGATATTAGACATAACAATGTCATAAAACAAGAATGGTCCAGATATTAGACATAACAATGTCATAAACAAGAATGGTCCAGATATTAGACATAACAATGTCATAAAACAAGAATGGTCCAGATATTAGACATAACAATGTCATAAAACAAGAATGGTCCAGATATTAGACATAACAATGTCATAAAACAAGAATGGTCCAGATATTAGACATAACAATGTCATAAAACAAGAATGGTCCAGATATTAGACATAACAATGTCATAAAACAAGAATGGTCCAGATATTAGACATAACAATGTCATAAAACAAGAATGGTCCAGATATTAGACATAACAATGTCATAAAACAAGAATGGTCCAGATATTAGACATAACAATGTCATAAAACAAGAATGGTCCAGATATTAGACATAACAATGTCATAAAACAAGAATGGTCCAGATATTAGACATAACAATGTCATAAAACAAGAATGGTCCAGATATTAGACATAACAATGTCATAAAACAAGAATGGTCCAGATATTAGACATAACAATGTCATAAAACAAGAATGGTCCAGATATTAGACATAACAATGTCATAAAACAAGAATGGTCCAGATATTAGACATAACAATGTCATAAAACAAGAATGGTCCAGATATTAGACATAACAATGTCATAAAACAAGAATGGTCCAGATATTAGACATAACAATGTCATAAAACAAGAATGGTCCAGATATTAGACATAACAATGTCATAAAACAAGAATGGTCCAGATATTAGACATAACAATGTCATAAAACAAGAATGGTCCAGATATTAGACATAACAATGTCATAAAACAAGAATGGTCCAGATATTAGACATAACAATGTCATAAAACAAGAATGGTCCAGATATTAGACATAACAATGTCATAAAACAAGAATGGTCCAGATATTAGACATAACAATGTCATAAAGCAAGAATGGTCCAGATATTAGACATAACAATGTCATAAAGCAAGAATGGTCCAGATATTAGACATAACAATGTCATAAAACAAGAATGGTCCAGATATTAGACATAACAATGTCATAAAGCAAGAATGGTCCAGATATTAGACATAACAATGTCATAAAACAAGAATGGTCCAGATATTAGACATAACAATGTCATAAAACAAGAATGGTCCAGATATTAGACATAACAATGTCATAAAACAAGAATGGTCCAGATATTAGACATAACAATGTCATAAAACAAGAATGGTCCAGATATTAGACATAACAATGTCATAAAACAAGAATGGTCCAGATATTAGACATAACAATGTCATAAAACAAGAATGGTCCAGATATTAGACATAACAATGTCATAAAGCAAGAATGGTCCAGATATTAGACATAACAATGTCATAAAACAAGAATGGTCCAGATATTAGACATAACCATGTCATAAAACAAGAATGGTCCAGATATTAGACATAACCATGTCATAAAACAAGAATGGTCCAGATATTAGACATAACCATGTCATAAAACAAGAATGGTCCAGATATTAGACATAACCATGTCATAAAGCAAGAATGGTCCAGATATTAGACATAACCATGTCATAAAGCAAGAATGGTCCAGATATTAGACATAACCATGTCATAAAGCAAGAATGGTCCAGATATTAGACATAACCATGTCATAAAGCAAGAATGGTCCAGATATTAGACATAACCATGTCATAAAGCAAGAATGGTCCAGATATTAGACATAACCATGTCATAAAGCAAGAATGGTCCAGATATTAGACATAACCATGTCATAAAGCAAGAATGGTCCAGATATTAGACATAACCATGTCATAAAGCAAGAATGGTCCAGATATTAGACATAACCATGTCATAAAGCAAGAATGGTCCAGATATTAGACATAACCATGTCATAAAGCAAGAATGGTCCAGATATTAGACATAACCATGTCATAAAGCAAGAATGGTCCAGATATTAGACATAACCATGTCATAAAGCAAGAATGGTCCAGATATTAGACATAACAATGTCATAAAACAAGAATGGTCCAGATATTAGACATAACAATGTCATAAAACAAGAATGGTCCAGATATTAGACATAACAATGTCATAAAACAAGAATGGTCCAGATATTAGACATAACAATGTCATAAAGCAAGAATGGTCCAGATATTAGACATAACAATGTCATAAAACAAGAATGGTCCAGATATTAGACATAACAATGTCATAAAGCAAGAATGGTCCAGATATTAGACATAACAATGTCATAAAGCAAGAATGGTCCAGATATTAGACATAACAATGTCATAAAGCAAGAATGGTCCAGATATTAGACATAACAATGTCATAAAACAAGAATGGTCCAGATATTAGACATAACAATGTCATAAAACAAGAATGGTCCAGATATTAGACATAACAATGTCATAAAACAAGAATGGTCCAGATATTAGACATAACAATGTCATAAAACAAGAATGGTCCAGATATTAGACATAACAATGTCATAAAACAAGAATGGTCCAGATATTAGACATAACAATGTCATAAAACAAGAATGGTCCAGATATTAGACATAACAATGTCATAAAACAAGAATGGTCCAGATATTAGACATAACCATGTCATAAAACAAGAATGGTCCAGATATTAGACATAACCATGTCATAAAACAAGAATGGTCCAGATATTAGACATAACCATGTCATAAAACAAGAATGGTCCAGATATTAGACATAACCATGTCATAAAACAAGAATGGTCCAGATATTAGACATAACCATGTCATAAAACAAGAATGGTCCAGATATTAGACATAACCATGTCATAAAACAAGAATGGTCCAGATATTAGACATAACCATGTCATAAAACAAGAATGGTCCAGATATTAGACATAACCATGTCATAAAGCAAGAATGGTCCAGATATTAGACATAACCATGTCATAAAGCAAGAATGGTCCAGATATTAGACATAACCATGTCATAAAGCAAGAATGGTCCAGATATTAGACATAACCATGTCATAAAGCAAGAATGGTCCAGATATTAGACATAACCATGTCATAAAGCAAGAATGGTCCAGATATTAGACATAACCATGTCATAAAGCAAGAATGGTCCAGATATTAGACATAACCATGTCATAAAGCAAGAATGGTCCAGATATTAGACATAACCATGTCATAAAGCAAGAATGGTCCAGATATTAGACATAACCATGTCATAAAGCAAGAATGGTCCAGATATTAGACATAACCATGTCATAAAGCAAGAATGGTCCAGATATTAGACATAACCATGTCATAAAGCAAGAATGGTCCAGATATTAGACATAACCATGTCATAAAGCAAGAATGGTCCAGATATTAGACATAACCATGTCATAAAGCAAGAATGGTCCAGATATTAGACATAACCATGTCATAAAGCAAGAATGGTCCAGATATTAGACATAACCATGTCATAAAGCAAGAATGGTCCAGATATTAGACATAACCATGTCATAAAGCAAGAATGGTCCAGATATTAGACATAACAATGTCATAAAACAAGAATGGTCCAGATATTAGACATAACAATGTCATAAAACAAGAATGGTCCAGATATTAGACATAACAATGTCATAAAACAAGAATGGTCCAGATATTAGACATAACAATGTCATAAAACAAGAATGGTCCAGATATTAGACATAACAATGTCATAAAACAAGAATGGTCCAGATATTAGACATAACAATGTCATAAAACAAGAATGGTCCAGATATTAGACATAACAATGTCATAAAACAAGAATGGTCCAGATATTAGACATAACAATGTCATAAAACAAGAATGGTCCAGATATTAGACATAACAATGTCATAAAACAAGAATGGTCCAGATATTAGACATAACAATGTCATAAAACAAGAATGGTCCAGATATTAGACATAACAATGTCATAAAACAAGAATGGTCCAGATATTAGACATAACAATGTCATAAAACAAGAATGGTCCAGATATTAGACATAACAATGTCATAAAACAAGAATGGTCCAGATATTAGACATAACCATGTCATAAAACAAGAATGGTCCAGATATTAGACATAACCATGTCATAAAACAAGAATGGTCCAGATATTAGACATAACCATGTCATAAAACAAGAATGGTCCAGATATTAGACATAACCATGTCATAAAACAAGAATGGTCCAGATATTAGACATAACCATGTCATAAAGCAAGAATGGTCCAGATATTAGACATAACCATGTCATAAAGCAAGAATGGTCCAGATATTAGACATAACCATGTCATAAAGCAAGAATGGTCCAGATATTAGACATAACCATGTCATAAAGCAAGAATGGTCCAGATATTAGACATAACCATGTCATAAAGCAAGAATGGTCCAGATATTAGACATAACCATGTCATAAAGCAAGAATGGTCCAGATATTAGACATAACCATGTCATAAAGCAAGAATGGTCCAGATATTAGACATAACCATGTCATAAAGCAAGAATGGTCCAGATATTAGACATAACCATGTCATAAAGCAAGAATGGTCCAGATATTAGACATAACCATGTCATAAAGCAAGAATGGTCCAGATATTAGACATAACCATGTAATAAAGCAAGAATGGTCCAGATATTAGACATAACAATGTCATAAAGCAAGAATGGTCCAGATATTAGACATAACAATGTCATAAAACAAGAATGGTCCAGATATTAGACATAACAATGTCATAAAACAAGAATGGTCCAGATATTAGACATAACAATGTCATAAAACAAGAATGGTCCAGATATTAGACATAACAATGTCATAAAACAAGAATGGTCCAGATATTAGACATAACAATGTCATAAAACAAGAATGGTCCAGATATTAGACATAACCATGTCATAAAACAAGAATGGTCCAGATATTAGACATAACCATGTCATAAAACAAGAATGGTCCAGATATTAGACATAACAATGTCATAAAACAAGAATGGTCCAGATATTAGACATAACAATGCCATAAAACAAGAATGGTCCAGATATTAGACATAACAATGTCATAAAACAAGAATGGTCCAGATATTAGACATAACAATGTCATAAAACAAGAATGGTCCAGATATTAGACATAACAATGTCATAAAACAAGAATGGTCCAGATATTAGACATAACAATGTCATAAAACAAGAATGGTCCAGATATTAGACATAACAATGTCATAAAACAAGAATGGTCCAGATATTAGACATAACAATGTCATAAAACAAGAATGGTCCAGATATTAGACATAACAATGTCATAAAACAAGAATGGTCCAGATATTAGACATAACAATGTCATAAAACAAGAATGGTCCAGATATTAGACATAACAATGTCATAAAACAAGAATGGTCCAGATATTAGACATAACAATGTCATAAAACAAGAATGGTCCAGATATTAGACATAACAATGTCATAAAACAAGAATGGTCCAGATATTAGACATAACAATGTCATAAAACAAGAATGGTCCAGATATTAGACATAACAATGTCATAAAACAAGAATGGTCCAGATATTAGACATAACAATGTCATAAAATAAGAATGGTCCAGATATTAGACATAACAATGTCATAAAACAAGAATGGTCCAGATATTAGACATAACAATGTCATAAAACAAGAATGGTCCTGATATTAGACATAACAATGTCATAAAACAAGAATGGTCCAGATATTAGACATAACAATGTCATAAAACAAGAATGGTCCAGATATTAGACATAACAATGTCATAAAACAAGAATGGTCCAGATATTAGACATAACAATGTCATAAAACAAGAATGGTCCAGATATTAGACATAACAATGTCATAAAACAAGAATGGTCCAGATATTAGACATAACAATGTCATAAAACAAGAATGGTCCAGATATTAGACATAACAATGTCATAAAACAAGAATGGTCCAGATATTAGACATAACAATGTCATAAAACAAGAATGGTCCAGATATTAGACATAACAATGTCAATGATACATAAAACAAATGAAAAAGACATAAAACGAAGAACTCACTGATCCATAAATACTGAAATATGTTTTTGTTAATTTATATTTTGATGCAATATAATTCAAGGTGACTAGACAACAACATGTATATACATAAGAGACGATAGTTAGACATGCTTGAGTTGTATATAAATATTTTTCATTCAATAAGTCATGTGTGTTGTACACGTTTAATCATGTTATTCAAAATAGTTGTCATTCTAGTGTCTGGTGCAGAAAGGCTAGCTGTAAAAAACAATCTAACTGAAATTAGATGATTGTTCTATATAAATGTATATTTTTTCTTTGGCGATTTAAAAAGGGGAGTTAGGGTTATGGTGCTTAACGCCACGTTCAACAATATTTCAGTTATATCGTGGCGGTCAGTTTTATTGGTGGAGGAAACCGGAGTACCCTGAGTAAACCACCAACCTGTTTTTTGTTTGTTTGATGGTGCTTAACGCCACGTTCAACAATATTTCAGTTATATCGTGGCGGTCAGTTTCATTGGTGGAGGAAACCGGAGTACCCTGAGTAAACCACCAACCTGTTTTTTGTTTGTTTGATGGTGTTTAATGCCACTTTCAACAATATTTCAGCTATATCGTGGCGGTCAGTTTTATTGGTGGAGGAAAACGGAATACCCTGAGTAAACTACCAACCTGTTTTTTGTTTGTTTGATGGTGTTTAATGCCACTTTCAACAATATTTCAGTTATATCGTGGCGGTCAGTTTTATTGGTGGAGGAAAACGGAATACCCTGAGTAAACTACCAACCTGTTTTTTGTTTGTTTGATGGTGTTTAATGCCACTTTCAACAATATTTCAGCTATATCGTGGCGGTCAGTTTCATTGGTGGAGGAAACCGGAGTACCCTGAGTAAACCACCAACCTGTTTGTTTGTTTGATGGTGTTTAATGCCACTTTCAACAATATTTCAGCTATATCGTGGCGGTCAGTTTTATTGGTGGAGGAAACCGGAATACCCTGAGTAAACTACCAACCTGTTTTTTGTTTGTTTGATGGTGTTTAATGCCACTTTCAACAATATTTCAGCTATATCGTGGCGGTCAGTTTTATTGGTGGACGAAACCAGAGTACCCGAAAAAATAACCACCGATCTTCCGCAAACACAAGATTAGTTGCAATAGAAAATTAATGAGCCTGAGGAATAACATTTTTTCACTGGGACCACCAAACTCATATGCAATTTCGTGCACCCTGTTTTCATTACATTATGTATATCATTAGTGAAGATTTCAACTTAGAACTGTAGGAACACAATTTATTCAATGGGTTTATTAATAAGAAAGCAACTTGAAATCAGTATCAATACTTGGTCAAGTATTAAGAATAGACCAAAATTAAGGAAACTGTAAATTCATTCGTGTCGTACATCATGCTGGTCCTCCTGGTTAACCACATATCTCTGTCATCTAATAAATTATGCTATTTCATCTTATTTTTTATTATTATTTAATTTTGCAGACCATCTTGTCTTGTCATGTGTATTTATTATCTATTCATGCTAAATTGGCAAATTCTTAGTACCACTCAAAAACAGAATCCAATGAAATAGGTACAACATCGATAGTTTCCTGGTTTGATACAGGGGCTTGTTAAAAGTGATAGGCTTGAAACTGGAAAGGATGAAAAATACCCCCCCCCCCCCAAAAAAAAAAAAAAAAAAAAACAAAGCAAAAAAAAAATATCAAAAAACAAAAACAGGTTTAGAAACCTCTGTCATCCAGCCCTTCCCACCTTCTGAATATTTGTTTACGCCATCCCTTACTTATTTCGTATTGTAAATAATGACCGCTCCCTTGTCATGAATTGACAACCGCATTAGGTTTTCAGTTTGTGCAAAAGACACACTCACAATGTCTACAATTATAAAACGAATAATTTTTGTCTTCATATTTTGCGAAATCATCACTCAAAAAATATTTCCCACATTGTGACAATTTTCACTCTATATATATTTATATATGTACGTATGCAAGATGATGCGACTGTCGCTCCCACATGTATTGATATTATATATATATTACATGTACAGTACACTCCAAGTGTATCAACATTCAAACTCTCAGGTCCGACATATTCCTCCCAAAATGTCCGACAAATGTCCGACAAATTTGAGAGTCAACACTCTCTAAGTCCGACTATTTGGTCGGACATTTTGGTCTTGGTCGGACATTTTGGTCGGACGTGAGAGTGGATATTAAAAGATTTTTTTTTACATTTCTCGAGGTGAATATGTCAAACATTTTGTGATCGATGCGTATTTGTAAGCGTACTTTCTTTCCGGTGTGTAAAATGTGCGGGTACGTAAATACCCTAGTGTATTTTTACCTTGCACCATATTCGCGCCAGGAAAGGTAGCTCCAAGGTCAATATTTGTCACGCTCGGGCACAACAGTCGTTCGATGCATAGGAGCACCTCATAATCAAAGAATTGTACAATAATTTCGAGTTACACCGTTTGTGTTTCTTTAATCTGTTTAATTTTAATAGATCTTTCTAGTACATTTAAATTTTACGATTACAATCGGAATGCTAGAAATATCGTAACTTTTCCGAAATCTAAACTTTAAAATTATATACGCCGAGTCCAGCCCTGGCTTGGATTTCTCGAAGAAAGTTTTCTTAACAAACCAGATTAAATTTAAGTTAAAACTCGACTTAAGTTTGCGTTTTGACTTTGTTTGTTTGGAAAATTCACTGACGATTTAAAAAAAAAAATCTGTTGTTACTTAAAACAGAGTCAGTGAGGCCGGTACGGCTGTGTACATGAATGAATAAGAGATAATTCTTTCGGAGTGTGATATCCATATAAAGGTGAAATAACGGATGCAAAAATCACCGGCTAAAGTTACACAATATTCCCTTTACAAATATTTCAATTCCCTATACTTGTTCATCTGTGACGGCAATATGTGTATTGGACTAGGTATTACAGCCAGCTTGATATGAATTAATTAGCTCAGGTTACAGGCAGGTGTCAATAATGGAAGGAACATCTTGTTGACACAAATTTCCAGGTGCCAGGGGGAGAACAATTATAATTAATTCTATTTAATGTTGTTGTTTTTTATTACTATTTGTTTGTAGGTACATTTGCAATCATTGAAGTAAATTTAATTTGAGAGTCAACACTCTCTAAGTCCGACTATTAGGTCGGACGTGAGAGTGGATATTTTGTGATCGATGCATATTTGTAAGCGTACTTTCTTTCCGATATGTAGAATGTCCGGTTACGTAAATACCCTAGTGTATTTCTACCTTGCACCATATTCGCGCCAGGAAAGGTAGCTCAAAGGTCAATATATAACTGAAATATTGTTGAAAAGTGACGTTTAAACACCCATAGCCTCATATAAATTATTGCAATAAAATATCGATTAAGTAACGAAATTGATATAAATTATTTTCCAGTATATTTAGTATAAAAAGCTTGTTTACTGTGAGATGTATTGCAACCGCCATTTTTTACTACAATCACGTGCGCATGCTCGTGTTTGATGGAAAGCTATAGCTATATTTAGATATTTTGTGATAATAATTGTAAATCGATCCACCCTGTGATTTTTTTCAACAAGATACATTTTTTATAGTATATATTTTATTATAAAATACAATATTGAACTGATTTTCGATAACACTTCAATCATTGAATATTGATTTTTTTCGGATGTTGAATATTTTATGCCCAGAATTGCACCCCCTGTTAGTATACTTTTATTGCTTTAATTTAAAAAGAAATAACACCAAGAACATCGATGATACGAGTCTTCTTATTCAGAAATAAACCTACAGCAAAATAAAGGTATACATTTTTTGTACTGTAAACAAAATCGTCATTTTTATCTAGATTTATCGTCCGAAAAATAAAATACTCCTCTACTATACAAAATAAAGATTAAAAAATGTATTTCATGATAACGATGGCTGATTACAATTGTTTGTCATGCATTAGCTGTCAGTTGTAATATACAGGATGTAACCAATATACAGGAAGAGCCCCTACTGTGAAGCCATCTATTTTGAGATGCCATTCAATGAAAATAACAACCTGATCATATTGTTACATAATAAGAATAAGAATTAGATAAGAAATAAAAATTTATAGAAGTCAAGGATTTATAGAATTAACACATTAAGTCACATTTCATTTATTTAGCTTGGGTCGGTTATCAATTAAAAAGACAAAAATGGTTTTAAAAAAAAATCTGTCTAATAAGTATTTACCTAAATAACGATATCATGACGTATAATAATTTCTCACCGTAAATGTATTTATTTTATTAAGATATTTATACACATATATAAGAAGAAAGATATAAATTTATTTTTTAAGTACAAATAAATTGGAAGACGGCTTGAAAATCGAAAACGCAGAATAGTTATCTATGTTTATAAGTCTTAGTAAATAGAGTCTTGAGCAACGTTTTTTTTCACACCTGTGATAGGTGTATTTGTATATCATGAATGCACGATGCGACAACATGCTGAGATGGGTGATGTTTTGACAGGTAAACTGTAAAAGAAAAAAAACGTAGAATACACTAATAAAATATTATTTCACCTATATCAGGACTCCGCAGACTGCCAATTTTCAAGAAAAAAAAACCGGGATTTACGGATTGATGACCCATTCGCCATGAACAAAATAAAACTTAAATTTTACTAAATAATTTTAATCCAAATTTGCCTTTAAAGAAATAAATGTATAAATTAGAATTATTTACCCGGGTTCGTTCGCCCTACATTTGGCAAACACGTAAAAGAGCAAACGTACCCGATATGGGCATTTTAACCATCGATTGAGGTGCAGAATTTCCAAAAAAAATCTTGAAATCAAATACAAAGTGTGAATCTAGCTCACAATAACATTGATTATTTGTTTATTACGTTAAATCATCGAGCGCACTCAATTTATTGTGGGCTATTATTAGGGGCCAACTTCCCACTAGTGAGATATGGACATAAAATGGGTACCCCTTAAGAATAGTAACAGATGTCCATGTTTTGCTTTTTATATGTATTATGTGATGGCCTCCGAAAAATTCTGCAGTTGAGTGTCCGTCTGTCCGTCCCCCGATGGTTTCCAGATGATACCTTTAGAACGTGTTGAAGGATTTTCTACATTTGTTTAGTACCATAAAATACAGATCAAGTTCAAATTTTAGTTTGATCGGATAATTGGTTCAAAAGTTATGGCCGTTTCAAGACTGAAAATATGCAAAACTTGGTGGGGTATCATATAATGTCCCATTAGATGCCCTATTTTTTGCTTTTGGGAAAGCCCATTCAAAGTCATTTGGATCATCCATGTACAATCTACTTGGCTAGTAAACCCATCGACACTAATAGTCGACCAAAAGTGGCACTGGCAAGTGGTAGTAAAATTTAACAGAGCAATTAAGTTGAATATTCAAGCCATTTTCAGAGGGGGACTACTATGTAGTCATTCTTTCGGGGGGGGGGGGAATCCTACTATATATCCATTCTTCCGGGGGGGAAATCCCACTATATAGCCATTCTTCCGGGGGGAAATCCTACTATATAGCCATTTTTCCGGGGGGGGGGGGAACTTGCTATGGGGGAAAAATGGTTCTATAACGCTCCTATAGTAGTTTTTCCCCCTAGCCATTTTTCCGGGGGGAAAACTGACTATGGAGGAAAAATGGCTCTATAACACCGGCAACTGTCTGCAGCAAGTGAAAGGGCCTTGGCATCGATTGTCGCGAGTACATAGGGACATATTAATATTCACTTCTAGTGCACTTAAAACCTGGGACCTGCATGTTAATACATTTTATTCATGGATATTATTGTAAATATCGCCCGTGACAGCCGTTAACATATCTATACTTTCCGTACCACTGTATATCACTCATTTACTTCAGCTTTACTAAGATACGCATGTTTCTTTATGCACAAATTTATTGGTTAGCAGAATTTGGGGACGTTTCCTGTTTACAGTTTAACTATCTGAGAGTGGAGACTCTCACTCCGACCTGGGAGGATTTGGTCGGACATTTGTCGGACAATTTTAAGAGTGAAGTCCGACAAAACTCTGTGTTCGACCTGAGTGTTTGATCGCTGATACACTTGGAGGGATCTGTATATCTTTCTTTATGTGTCAAAATAACCTTATATTGTAAATGTGTTAGTGCCAATAAAATATTATTATATTATATATTATTAAAAATTATGATGTATTTTACCCCCTTATTATACCCCCGACAGCTTTGTATTGGACAATCTGCCTGAAACCGGTGATAACAGTTTATTTACATCTTGATGGTTTGACTTGCCACGTGTTGATTGTAAATAAAGGTGCCTGTCTGAATAATCCAGTTTGATTGGTTGAATTCAAGAATTTACCGCCAATGTCAATGTTTACATATTTCCAATGCATTTCCTTTTCCTATCGATACTAAAATAATTAATCTGTTCCAATAAAATTTAATCAATAGCATTTGGATAAGAATATCAAATTTTCTTTTATGCAATAGATAATTAATCGCACAAATAGATTAAGCAGAATCAAAGATATATAATTAATTTGTATGTTTCTGTAATTTACAAATACAAACATTTTATTGGCACAAATACAATTACAATAATTGGCAAAGGCACAAAGGGAAGTTACAGTTCATGTCTATGAATAGAAAACACAATAATATGACACAATATAAATTAAACGGTCTGCTAAAATACGGTCAAACAAATAATATCTAGGTCAAAGCTAGGTTATTTCTGTGTTATTAATAACGGAAACACACTGAAATATATGTCCAGTCACAGGCACTCGACGTTCAATGAATAAAATGTAGGGTCAATGTGAAAAACAAAATAATGTCACTGTTATAATAAAGAGAAGGCTTCCAATGCATTTTTCGGCACAAATGTAAACAAATCGATTAATTTTTTTATGTATGGTTTTCGCTTGACCTTTGCGGTATTTATGGATGGAGACCTACCTAATAGTTTCTCCGCCGCATCATTTATTGGAGAGCAGACGATCATACTTCACTAAACCATACTTTTGTGACGTCCCCAGAAATATTCGACTTCCATTGTGGAGCGACCATGATATTGCAGGACCGCACAGAATAATTGATAAAAGAATTCTAGATATAAAAAAATTTAAGACCGCTTACTAGTCACAAAAAAATGTCAGAAGCTTACCAACTAAATAAAATGTATACCTTTTAGTTCAATTGTCCAGTGATAGGTCGTAATTTTTTTTTATATCTAGTTTTCGTTTAATTGATATGCTATTTATCCTGTGCGGTCCTGCAATGTCATGGTCGCTCCACAATGGAAGTCGAATATTTCTGGGGAACGTCACTAAAGTATGGTTTAGTGAAGTATGATCGTCTGCTCTACAATAAATGATGCGGCGGAGAAACTATTAGGTAGGTCTCCATCCATAAATACCGCAAAGGTCAAGCGAAAACCGTACACAAAATAATAAATCGATGTGTTTACATTTGTGCCGAAAAATGCATTGGAAGCCTTCTCTTTATTATAACAGTGACACTATTTTTTTTCCACATTGACCCTACATTTTATTCATTGAACGTCGAGTGCCTGTGGTCCAGTTCAGAGTTATTAAAATGCCAACATGTGTGTAAACTACATTGAAATATTTAAGACATAATTTTAACTAGCTGCGTTATGTAATTAAGGAGATTGCGTATGCATATTTTTTACATATTTGTGTATGAGGAAGTTCATATTACTCCAGCAGTGAGAACACAGATATCACTCTTGGTATGATATTTATGTAATAGTTACTGATATGGAGGGCAATGTCAGGATACATATAGGCTTCCCAAGGGTCATGATACGGACCAGTGTAAATGATATTGCCGGAGGCGAGGGAAATATCAGTTTCACCGCAGGGCCGTTTTAACAGCTTCATAGGCCCCCGGGAAAATTAGTGCACTTTGGCCCATACCCACACACAATAACCTCTTAGACAAGTGTTTTGCTCTTTAACGTCACATGAGCAGATTTCAGCTATAACATAGCGAGCACAAGTTACTTTTGATGATGTCAATGTTGTACTAGATCAATACATTGAGCTGGTATTTAATAGTGCTAGCTACTCGGACACATAATGTTTACTCCGAGCAGCCAAGAGTTTTTATAGTGTGTGCTTAGAGGACCAGCAGCAAATTATATAATTTTATAGTCTTTGGTATCATGCAGTGATTGGGAAAGGCAGGGACCATGGGACGTTTGATACATACAGTTTTGTAATTCTGTGTAGACGCCCCATACAAAAATTAAAAGGCCCATAAAATATTTTAGTTTTTACAAATACTACACTGAAATGGTCCATTGAATGTTGTGATGATGGGGCCGCAATGGCCCATAATCATTTCCTCTTTCCTGATCACTGGGCATGGTCCTACCGGGGGATCGAACCCACTATTTACCACCCCCAGAGACGAGCAAGAACAAAGACTGGTTGGCTTGGAGTCTGATTCATGTGTCCTTGTTTAGCAACATGGATGTCTGTTGCTTCAGTGAAATGAAAGGTGTTGGGTCTGGTATAATACAGATATTATCTCATGTCACATGTTCTCATCATGATATAGCTGAACGTTCAACAATTGCTTACACTTTTCTAGATTTGAGCTAAACAATAAACTAAACTTAACAAAAGCCCCACAGTTAAATGGGGTTGAGAATATCCTTTATCGTCTTAAACGCCATGTTTGCCATGTTTTCCGCTATCGCTAACGATGGGACTTCTATGATATATATGTGCCAGGCTTTGTTTAAATTATTTAAATCCATTTTAAAGAAATAAGTGGAATAATAATTGTCATGTACAAATATGATGTCATGACATTTATTTCTAGATAAAACATGTAGTACTATTCAATTTCAACTTGTGTAGTGCTAAAATATTTCATTTTCAAAATGTGACTCACTCACATCCCCGCTTTTCCTCAGAATCAAACAGTCGTCCCATAGAGAACATATGTAGCAGTACGCAATATAAGAGAAAATGTACACACCTCCCCCTTTTCTTCAGAATCAAACAGTCGTCCCCTAGAGAACTAGAGAACGTGTGTACACAATATAAGAGAAAATGGGCACACTTCCCCCTTTTCCTGAGAATCAAACAGTAGTCCCCTAGAGAACGTATGTAGCAGTACACAATATAAGAGAAAATGTACACACCTCCCCCTTTTCTTCAGAATCAAACAGTCGTCTCCTAGAGAACTAGAGAACGTTTGTACACAATAAAAGAGAAAATGGGCACACTTCCCCCTTTTCCTGAGAATCAAACAGTAGTCCCATAGAGAACGTATGTAGCAGTACACAATATAAGAGAAAATGTACACACCTCCCCCTTTTCTTCAGAATCAAACAGTCGTCCCCTAGAGAACTAGAGAACGTGTGTACACAATATAAGAGAAAATGGGCACACTTCCCCCTTTTCCTGAGAATCAAACAGTAGTCCCATAGAGAACGTATGTAGCAGTACACAATATAAGAGAAAATGTACACACCTCCCCCTTTTCTTCAGAATCAAACAGTCGTCCCCTAGAGAACTAGAGAACGTGTGTACACAATATAAGAGAAAATGGGCACACTTCCCCCTTTTCCTGAGAATCAAACAGTAGTCCCATAGAGAACGTATGTAGCAGTACACAATATAAGAGAAAATGTACACACCTCCCCCTTTTCTTCAGAATCAAACAGTCGTCCCCTAGAGAACTAGAGAACGTGTGTACACAATATAAGAGAAAATGGGCACACTTCCCCCTTTTCCTGAGAATCAAACAGTAGTCCCATAGAGAACGTATGTAGCAGTACACAATATAAGAGAAAATGTACACACCTCCCCCTTTACTTCAGAATCAAACAGTCGTCCCCTAGAGAACTAGAGAACGTGTGTACACAATATAAGAGAAAATGGGCACACTTCCCCCTTTTCCTGAGAATCAAACAGTAGTCCCATAGAGAACGTATGTAGCAGTACACAATATAAGAGAAAATGTACGCACCTCCCCCTTTTCTTCAGAATCAAACAGTCGTCCCCTAGAGAACTAGCGAACGTGTGTACACAATATAAGAGAAAATGGGCACACTTCCCCCTTTTCCTGAGAATCAAACAGTAGTCCCATAGAGAACGTATGTAGCAGTACACAATATAAGAGAAAATGTACACACCTCCCCCTTTTCTTCAGAATCAAACAGTAGTCCCATAGAGAACGTATGTAGCAGTACACAATATAAGAGAAAATGTACACACCTCCCCCTTTTCTTCAGAATCAAACAGTCGTCCCCTAGAGAACTAGAGAACGTATGTACACAATATAAGAGAAAATGGGCACACTTCCCCCTTTTCCTGAGAATCAAACAGTCGTCCCCTAGAGAACGTATGTAGCAGTACACAATATAAATGAAAATGGGCACACTTCCCCCTTTTCCATCAAAATCTAAAGTACAATTTAGAGTTTAAATATCATCTAATGGATACAAAATACTCAATTAGCTGCGCAAATATTTCCCCATGCATTTAACACTATCTCAGGAATGTTTATTGGTTTGTATGAATCATTAAAGTAGTTGCTGCTTGCTTCACACTAAGTCTTCACACAGTAACAATGGGTTACAAAGTAGCCACCAACGGCGTAGCATCCATTGAGGTAACCGAGGCCTCGGTAAAAAAATAAAAATAATGGATAAAGATAAATATAAACTGTTTAGTTCTAAGATAACATCTATTGTATCGTACTGTATGCAAACCAGACTTATTTTTGGGAGGTTACAAAATGGTTCTACTATAGTTTTTTCCCGGCAAATGTCATTACAACGGTAAACATTTACAAACAAAATAGATTATATTGTCTGTCCGTGTTACGAAAAAGTTATAATAATATTCTATAAGATGAAAAAATGAAGGTCTTATCATTTACCAAATGTTAACCACCATTCAAGTCATGTAATAAAAACAATATGAGTTTGCATTTATCGTAGAATACTGAGATGAGATAAATGTGTATAAGACATGATGCTCCACAAAACTATCAGAAATAAACTATCTTAATAACAAACATTCTATTAGCATTAAAATATATTAGATCGTAAAACTGATGCACAGGAATATTCATACGCTCAAATTCCAATTAACAGCACTGGAAACAAGAAAATACGATAAATTGAAAACTACCGAGACGGATAAGGGTAATTATTTATCTCACGACAAGCGTGTCATAGTCGTCCCTCCTTTACACAAATGTAATATCTTCTATTTTTCTGTAGAACCGCATTCCAAAGAAGTTACTAGCAAAAGTATTCACTCTAACGATTATTGGTCCTTTTCCGGTAAATCCTTGTTTGACAGTGATAGAACAACACTGCTTTTTTTTCTATTAAACCATCAAGTCTAGGCACTATTTTCCCTGGAACAGAGGGAAGATGATATTCTGCCAAATGGGAGGGAAAATTCCCCTGGCTACGTTACTCAAACCACAAAGATGCAGAATTATTTTAATCAACTGTTTAGCGTTTGGCTCCAACACGGATAGGAATGATATTTTCACTGGATTAGGATTTAGGGACTGGCAAAAGGCCACAGGTTTAAAAAGAGGAATATTGGTATCACGCAGCGAATCACGAAACCACCAATAAACCTACTAGCAGCTAATTTGCCAAATTAGGGTAATTACTACTATCACAACGTCAAAATTGTAACAACAAAAAAGTCGATAGTTTCTGGGGGCTGTGCCCTCAGACACCCTGCCTCGGTAAAATTCGAACCCAAGCTACGCCCGTGGCCTTCGTGATGAGGTGTATTCGATACGACGATGCGAGTTAAAGTTTGCCGCACAGATGTATAGGGATTGTAACGGTATATATAAAGGGGGCATTTTGGACTCATGATTGTTGCCGGCCCCTGTCATTTACGGTAGTTCGGTGGTTTTTCCCGTGCGTTCCGGTGTAATGTAGCATGAATACACGCTACATTTTACAGACATTTATATCTCGACTTATCTCTAAATCTCCAGTATTTTGTAATTCAACCGAATTATATAAGAGGAGTGAACAGCTCTATCGACGGTACTAATCACTATTCAATGTTACTTAAAATATTCTCAAAAATAAGTTATCTTTATTCTTTCAAATGGAACACCTAAACTTAAACTTTATGATAGCGTTGTCCGAATTTAATATATCAACATTGATCAATTTGTTGTCCAACTTGACTTGTATTTCATACGGAAATTGACATTGTCAGAAGTCAATTTGTTGTCCAACTTGACCAACTTCATTAAAAAAAAAAAATAAATAAAAAACATTACAAAACTTTGAAAAATATACAAACGTGGATATAAACACACGAATTACACATTTCATACATAAATTGACATTTGTCAGAAATAAATATACTCACTTAATATGTTGATTTCCGTTTGTCGTGGTCATTTTCACGTCCAGCTGTAATAGAGTTTCGTGTGTACGTAGTTTATAAGTATGAGTGGAAGTCCTCAACAGCTTGCAAACAATTGTATATCGACCAAAGGGGCCCCATACAGGGGGTTTGTTTTGATTGATGGGATGTATTACAATACTAACATATATACAGGGGTTGTTTTCTATTGAAGGGATTAACATGTCCGGCTTAATAAATGTTTCTTATCATCATAGCATGTAAAGAATCGAGATAATCTTATATTAATCTGAATAAACACTAAAACAAATTGATACGTTTGGGTTTTTGTAACGACGTGGATTTCATTTTAATTATCTTCATAAAGAATCTGTCATTTTTCTGTTTGCTTGTTTGTTTATTTGATGGTGTTTAACGCCACTTTCAACAATATTTCAGTTATCGTGGCGGTCAGTTTTTTGGTGGGGGAAACCGGAGGACCCAGAGAAAACCACCGACCTGTCGCAAGTCACTGACAAACTGTATAAGTTGCACATTTTGCCCTGATCGAGATTCGAACTCACAACATCAGTGGTAATAGGCACTGATTGGATAGGTAGTTGTAAATCCAACTAACATAGCTACCATACGATCACGGCCACGACGACCCCTGTCATTTTTCTCAGAAACTGTATATTCGTTCTATTTTTGTGAATAACAGGAGGACATAGTTGTATTTTATATTTAACATATTACACTTAAAAGGGACAAGCAAATAAAATTCATCAAATTGATATGTTACTTTGGATGTGGATGATTCTTGTTTAATGTCTAATAAACTGTATTTTTCAGCTACATGTATACGTATTTACTAGAGCATGAAACATGAAGTCATATGGGATCGGCCAATTAACTACTAGTGGGGGGATTCTCCGAGCCAAAAATTTTACACCGGAAACTAAATTCAGACCATTTTCTTTTTTTTTCGGACATGAATGATCAGTATCTTTTTCTTCACTTTTTACGAAAGTTTCTCTTTGAAAACGTAAGGGTCAGATTATTTATATTTTGCAAGATTCTGGTCATTTTTTTTTCTATAACATTTGGCAAGATAATAAAAATAAAGAATAGCAAGCCAAACAGTTAAATGATACTTTGTTTGAAACCAGTCAAAGGGGAGATAACACTTAGGCTAGGACTATTTGATGTAGAAACTGACAACCAATGAGCACTCATACACATTGTTGCTGGTTAGAAACTCCTTCCAGTTGTCTTTAAGATACACGAGGGTGTCATTCTCCCACAACAGGGCATTCATTTGTCTCTTTCTAAAGACACCAGAGTCCCTCACATTCAGTAGACTATATTTTCGGACGAGTATAGTACCCTACGATCACTGTCGGCTAAGGGCCTTCGTATTCCCTAGGCAATATCTTGTCATTTTTTCTTTCATATACATTTCATAAAAACATGAAGTGCACCAAACAGAATAATTCTTTTCAGGTAATTTTTCTCATTTTAGTAAGCAATATACACAGTGCATAATGTGCCTAGTTCGGCACTGCCCGTAGAAAAGAAGCAAACTCCTATTTCTATATAAACCGATGATTAACAAATTTTGCCCACCCTTCCGGAGCACCTGAGTTCACTCTCGGTTTTTAGTGGGGTTCGTGATACTCGATCTTTAATTGTATGTGTATGTTTTGTAGATCGTTGTTTGTCCCTTTTCTTTTGGCCATAGTGTAGTCTGTCCTTCATCGATTTACCCCTTTGGTATCTTCAAACTCTTCTTACACATATATACACGAACAATAATAAATAACATTAAAATGAAATGTATGTCTAGGACATAAAAAAGTACGTCTTGTGTGACAGGGAGTCAAATAAATCATGTTGTTCGACACGAATAGAAATACATTGTTGTAGGACCAGGATAAAACTGAAGAAGAATGTGCGACTAGTATGGAAAAAAAACAATGTATTGTGTGAATAGGATGAAAATGGACTGTGTTGTATGTCTTGGATAAAAATGAATTATGTTGTGTGATTAAGGGAGAATTTTTTTTTTTTTTTTTAACAACGTAATATATTTTATTCAAATGCATGCTACAATTAACACGCCAAAAGTCCAAGCTCCTTTTGGTGTTTCCCTGTTACATCTTGTTCTGATTATCCAGGGCTATAATCAGAATTACATGAAATATATATACAACCTAAATACAATTTCTATGTAATACCTTTTGAAAACATTTATTTATTTTGCATTTATTATATAATTTTTTACTTTCATTAAAAATGTACACTTTTGAAGTGTTTTATTTTCATTTATTCTTTTAATATATTCATTGGCAAATATTCTATAAACATCAATATACTTTGTTTTCTGTTCAGATATATAGTGCGATTTGTAGATGGAAAACCCTACAACTGTTATCAAAAAATTTAATGCAAGATAGTTTTTATCATCTATCTTGTATCCAAGTACTATATGATTCAAAGTAATTTTGTTTTCGATACCCAAACCCTTCATTAAATTCTGACATTTTGTCCAAAACTCTTTTAGAAAGGTACAAGTAATAAAATAATGAGAGTAATCTTCATCTAATTTACAGAAATTACATAAACTATTCCCAACAATTTTCCATTTGGAAAGTAAAACTTTATTTGGTATAATAAAATGAAAAAGTTTCCATCTGAACATTTTAAGTTTGTTTTCGTCAGGAAATTTGAAAATGAAAAAATATAGACTACTTGTATTTGGTTTTTCAGACAACACTAAATAATTAATCCAATAATGTGTACCAATAGGGTTTGAAAATTTAACATTCACCAGTTTATTATATATTAAGGGAGAAATTAACTACATTGTGGGACTAGGGTAAAAATGAAATTTGTTTTCTGACTATGTCAAACACAAACTATGTTTTGTGACTGGGATAAAAATGAACTATGTTTTGTGACTAGGATAAAAATGAACTATGTTTTGTGACTAGGATAAAAATGAACTGTGTTTTGTGACTAGGATAAAAATGAACTATGTTTTGTGACTAGGATAAAAATGAACCGTGTTTTGTGACTAGGATAAATATGAACTATGTTTTGTGACTAGGATAACAATGAACTATATTTTGTGACTAGGATAACAATGAACTGTGTTTTGTGACTAGGATAAAAATCAACCATGTTTTGTGACTAGGATAAAAATGAACTATGTTTTGTGACTAGGATAAAAATGAACTGTATTTTGTGACTAGGATAAAAATGAACTGTGTTTTGTGACTAGGAAAATAATGAACTATACTTTGTGACTAGGATAAAAATGAACTGTGTTTTGTGACTAGGATAAAAATGAACTATGTTTTGTGACTAGGATAAAAATGAACTGTGTTTTGTGACTAGGATAAAAATGAACTATGTTTTGTGACCAGGATAAAAATGAACTATGTTTTGTGACTAGGATAAAATGAACTATGTTTTGTGACTATGATAAAATGAACTGTGTTTTGTGACTAGTATAAAAATGAACTGTTTTGTGACTAGGATAAAAATGAACTGTGTTTTGTGACTAGGATAACAATGAACTATATTTTGTGACTAGGATAAACAATATATTTGTTGTATGACTATGATAAAATTGAACTATGTGTGTGACTAGGATAAAAATGCAATGTGTTTTGTGACTGAGCTAAAAATTACCTATATTTTGTGACTGTGATAAAAATGAACTATATTGTGTGACTAGGATAAAATAGGCGTGTTGTATTGCGGCTTGTGATTGGGATAGAAATGCATTGTGTTTGGTCACTAGGATAAAAAATGAATTTGAACTATTTTTTTGTGATTAGAATAAAAATTAGTTGTGTTGTGTGACAAGGATAAAAATGAATCGTGTTGTATGACAATGATAAATATGAAGTGATGACCTGTAGGCCAGCGGCGAAATCTAAAAAGTGGCGTATTTAAAGAGTTAAATCAACCCATCGACTACACACCTACATATACTTTCAAATGCTAGATTATACTTTTAACTAATAAATTTAACATGCCGTAAGAAAATCGTATGGTCACGTTATCACGAAAACTACATTTTTCTAGGATTAATGCGTTTTTGGAGAAAGTCCGATCATACTCAGTAAAATCAATATTATACATGATTTATGCATCTTCGGCAATTTGTTGCACTTGTAGTTTTTAAATTTAACTTAAATAAATAAAATAAGCCAAAATATCTTATTAAAATAACTTTTATTTCATCAGTTAGGCTTCTTTGAAACCAGCAGATGTGGTAAATATTTTAACGGTCACTTTTAAAATTATGTCAGAAGAAATACTTTCATTAAATTGATCTCAAACTATTTTTTAAACAAAAGTGTAAGCATAGTTTACATAAAACATTATCATTATAGCGCCAATTTCTACTAGTTTAAGAGGTTTGGACCGTTTTTAAATGCACATCAACATATCGAAAGTAGAAAATGATTCCGGATATTTTGCCCGTGACTTTTTAAAATTATAATCCTCAGTCCGATCAAATCTTATTGCATCGAGACCAAAGTTGTTTTCGCATATTTTCTTAATAATTACTTATATTCTTGTGTTATCTGTATTTAATTGTTGTCACCCTTCATTGTTAACATTTGCTGTTGTTAATTGTGGCGTTTTAATTACAAAAGGTGGTTTGAAATATTGTTTGTAGAGAATGGGGTTCACCTATCCCATTCCCGACAGGTGGCGCATGTGTACTATCAGTTATTCGATTCCAAGATGGCGGACGGCGATCAGCTGGGGGGTCAGTGCCGAAGCTCGAATATGATATACTACGCCGGAATGCATCGACAAACGTTCGAAAAACTTACCTGATTGAAAGGTACATATTACACTGAAAACCCAAGCATACGATTTATGTTCGTTACTTTTCAATATTATTGTATTTGTTTAATGTCCAAGTTGTCCCGACTGAAAATAAAACATCATTAAAATTATGATGACGGATCAGTTTGAATGTGCTTTCGTGACAGGATTCAGAGACAAGACCAGGAGAATTTGTCAAATTTATGCTATCCATTACAATTGAAAAAGAAGATTTTGCCTTTATAAAACCAGATGGGATTCATATCCAGGCATAGGTTAGGAAAAAAATCCTTTTTATTAAAAAAACTTGCCCAACCTTTTACACACCTTTTCTTTTTATTAAATATTCAAAAACAACACACTGAAAGCATCATATACATGTCATCATTCAGAATGTGAAAAAACGGGGCATATTTTCAATAGAAAGAAATTATGGGGCTTTCAATACCCCTCATATGTTTTTAAGAAATATTTTACATTAAAAAAAAAAAATCACAATTTTTTTTATCTTTGAAATATAAATACACAATCATGTGTAATTACCTCTATAAATATACTAATTTAAATGATGCTCATTACATTCGGTATACATCTTTATGAAATTTGTACAAAAAATGTATTCCTTATTTTTCTGGTATATTTTCAACTGTGCAGCAATAAAAAAAAAAGTTACTATGGTTCCAAAGCATACCCTTGTCCAAATATCCTTATACCCTTGGCTAAATGGACAATATATGCTTCCATACTAAAGTAAAAAAGTTTTTTTTCTTAAATTTAATGCCAAAAAGGGGGCAAAACTATCTCTCCCTCAATTTTTAAAAGTAGGGAGGGCAATTGCCCCCAGCTCTTTCACCCATGAAGTGGTATTAGTGAAGTTCGAACTGCAGACTCATATGGAGCATCTGAGTTCATGTCAGTCCGGATTTTTAGTTGTTTGTGCGTCTCAGTCTTCAGTTTTCTGGGTATTCCTAATTTTTTGTCAGCCATTAAATATTTGTCTTTTTGTCATGTTATACTTGTATATTTATATCATATATTGTTATTAAAGTAATATATTGACCCTTTAAGTTTAAGACTATTTAAGCGAAGGGGCTAGTCGCTACTAACAGTAGCAAGAGAGAAAAAAAGGTTTCATGAATCACGAAAACATTAACAACTTTTTAATGAATATTATTACCTGATGTAATCAGTGTCAATACATACACAATTTAAACATTTAACTATCCTATGGTGAAGATTAAAATACATGTACATCTGTAGTTAATAATATGTCTTAAATACAGTCCTTTGTACAAGATGCTTTTGAAGTATTTGTTTGAGTGGTTTATTTATCTGTATGTGTACTTTGTGTAATATTACAATCATTGTGGCTTCTATAGTACAAGGTAGTACATTTCAATAAAGTTGAAAAGATGTCAGTTCAAATCTGACTGGAAGCTAATCTATGAGCTTTTTAATGTGTGTTTGGTGATATTGACTGTATTAACTATAAACTTCAACTAAGCAACTTAGGCACAAGTCACTAGCTTAATGAAAGTTTTGAAGGACTGCTCCTTTTTCAGTGTGATTTTTATACGACCACAGAAATTTTGTTGTGGTGGTATTATGTTATTGGTCTCAATGGTCTGTTGACAAAATGGTTTCCTATCTCATCGGTGGTGTAATGGTTAGCATTCTCGCCTTGAGTGTGTTAGATCCATGGGATAGAGCCCCAGTCTGGTAAAACCAAAGACTATAAAATTGGTATGTGTTGCTTCTCTGCTATTACAGCATGCAAGTAAGAACAAAGACTGGCCGGCTAGGAATCGGAATATTAATTAATGTGCCCGAGTGGAGTGACATGTCTTCCCACTCACTTGTTTTCTTTATTAGACACCAACAATTTTATTAGTGAAGGAGAGAGGGGGGTATGGGATTTTTTATGTCTGTCAGTAGAGAATCCATTTTTTTTCAAGCATCAGGTAGATCAAAAATATTTTTTATACATACATGAGGTAAAAGATACATGCATACGAGACCTAAAAATTAATTGTGTGTTTAGTGTTACCAGTAACCCTGTGAAAAAGGTTAGGTAAAGGTGACCAGTATTTTTTTTTTTTTTGCATTGGATATATTGGACATGCAGATGTTCCAAGACTGTGCTTGTTGAGAAAAACTAATAAAATAGCTAGGATTATAGGCACTAAATTTTAGGTAGGGTCGAGTTAACCTAAACAAGCAATATTTGTTTAGGGCTGAGGTGTATTCAGGTCTACTTTAAAATTTGGACAGTGGAAAATAAACGATTTTTATTCTAAAAACCCCCAACTATCTATCTATCTATCTATCTATGGTGTTGACTTGAAAAAGGTCGTTGACCCATCACTCAAGTATTTGTGACGTCCTCCAACATGACAAAATTATTAGTATATACAGTAAAGTCCTAAAAGTGTGTGTATTTACAAGTGATTAAAATCAGGATAAAATCATCATCTTTTGTTCATGTTGTTCAGCCACCGTAGTAGAGCTTAGTGAGTCTGCTCTTAAATTCCTCACTGCTCTCTATGTCTAACAGTTCATCTGATAGTTGGTTCCAATCCCTGATGGTACGTGGGAAGAAACTGTATTTGTAAACATCTTTTTTCGGTCTAATTTGTATGTATCTCTTCGGATGATGGAATCTCGAAGTTCTCGTTGGTTTAATGATGTAGGATGGTATTGGTATCGCTACTTTTTCATGGATGGCTTTATGTAAAAGTGTGATACGGGCTATTTTTCTCCTTGTTGAAAGTGGTTGTAATTCCAGTTGTTCAAGTAATGTTGACACTGTACCAGGGTCTCTTGAGTAGTTGCTTTTGATGAAGCGTGCTGCTCGGCGTTGGACCATCTCAACCTCAACCCCCCCCCCCCCCCCCCCCCCCCCTCAGTAGTAAAATGGTTAGTGTTTTATGTCTTATTAAATATATTGAACACTATGCTTAGAGGAGCCATTCCTTAAGTAAAAGTTATGTAAACTTTTTATTCAATCAACACTGGAAGACATCTAACATAATAATCCCGACACTCTGAGAAGCCGATGTCCTTGATTGGGCTTGAAATGTCATTATGTGCCGAGCAAACCACGTCGTATTTCCCTGGCGTCCACGGACCTCTCGTCGCATGGTCAGTCTTCTTGATAGCTACCCTCATCTTGTTAAACACACCATTTGTGGCATTTTACACGAATACATATACATTTTTTGTAAATCAATATCGTAGTTTACATTGGTTACGTTATTGATGCTAGCCGAGGAGTTCCGAAAGTAATAACTGATGGAACACATGCGCCACCTATTAGCGTAAAAATCGTAGGTGAACCCCATTTAATTAGTGTTTACAAGTTGTTAGAAAATCATGTCGGAACTGTTGTGAGTGTTTTCCGGAAAATGGCACAGTTTGGTAGCCCACTTAAACTTCTTCCATCTAGTGCTAAGAGGAGTAAACCTTCAATAGATTGGAACCAATGTATCATTTATCAATATAAAAGCCATGAACAATTATACTTTTTTACCGATAGGGGCAAAGAAACTTTTATTAAAGCTGCAGAAGTACGTCAAGATGAGCTATACAGACGATTAATAGAAGAGGTGTCTTCAATTACTCATGTTGTATCTGAAAGTTTTGTGGTGAAATATCATAAATATTGTTGCAAATCATATACCAGTAAACAAAATATTACGTGTTTTGCACACAAAAAGACAACAAAAGAAGTGCCCGATAGTAAATCAAGTAGTGTACAGTTGTATGTTCAAATGGTATTACTACCAGATCTGATTGGACTTATTGTATTTTCTGTAAAAAGAAAAGTTATAAAAAAGACCATAAGCTCCACAAAATTGAATCACAAAACAGAATGAAAAAAATACTTGATGCAGCCAGACGTAATTCAGATTATGAAATAGAGTCTAAGGTTTTGCACGAACAGTTTTATGATAAAGCACTTTATCATAATGGCTGCATTTGTAAGAGGCGAATACCCGCATAATTTTGCATGCACTGTATTCTGACAAACTGTATCAGGTCGCATTGTTGTGAAATCCCCAGATATGGACGTTCTTGTCCTTTTAGTACATTATTTTCCAAAAATGAAAAACACAAGTGAGCTTTGGTTTCAAACAGTACTTATTACGAGCACTAAGGATTGTAAACGTTATATCCCTGTACACGAGTTATGCAAGTCATTGAGCTCCGTTGTGTGTGAGATCTTGCCAGCTGCTCATGTTCTAACTGGGTGTGATACCACTTCTTCGTTCTTTGGTATCGGGAAGAAGTCTACGTTGAAAACTCTGAAAGAGACACCCAATCAGTTTAAAGTGATTTGTCTCGAATAGAATGCTCTGACATAGATGATTCAGTCGATCTAAGCCGAAAACTAATATCAAGGCTGTATGATCCGAAGGGAAAGTCGAAACGATGCCATATCGATCTGAACAAATTGCGGGTAGAATTGGCAACTGTCAAAGATTCTACTTTGGTGAGACTACCTCCGAGTGAAGACACATTTAAACAGCATGTTCTTAGATCTTCGTACCAAACAAAGATATGGTTAAATGCACATATTCCAAAGCCAGCAGTTGGGTCACCTCTTGAGCATGGTTAGAAAGATGGAAAGTTTGGTCTTGAACCAATATTGTTTGTAGGTCAAATGTCATCTGACGTTTTGCAGGACTTCTTATGCACATGCAAAGGAAGATCCGTTTGTAGTAAAGGTTGTGCTTCGAATTACGATGGTGAATGAAACATGTATATTTTGTGGTTTTAAACGTTCAAAATGTCTAAAATCACTTTAATAAAACAAACTACAAGGGTTCACATGAGATGTACAATGCTCATAGCTATTTAAGGACTGACAAAATACAGACTTACAAAAAAATACCTGTGTTGGGCGAATCGGGTATGTTTTGATTTACTTCCATTGTATCGAACCATATATATACAAAACATAATGAAACATAAATAAACGTCATTATCACGTAAATAGGGATGACCTTGGGTCAAGGTCATTGTTTTATGGAAACAAATACGAGTCACTTTCCCATTCCCATCCAAAAACGTTCATTTCGGCGTCAATTTTGGTTCAATAATCTAATTTAATATGTGGTCCCTCAAATAAAAACCATCAAACTTGTCGAATTGAATTTCATTTTTAAGGAAAATGCACTTTTCAAACGAAAGTCGAAAGCGAAAAACTAATTTTCCTTGACCTTTGACCTTAATTATGCAAAAACGTGACCACTTCCGACTTCTACGGCATCATTATTCTGAGAGTCCCGTCATTCCTCTTTCCAATGGCATATGATATAGGTGTGTAGCCCATGGGTTCATTACATTTTATTTTTTGATTTTCTACCGCTGGTCTACTGAGCAGGATTATATTTTGCTCTTTTCATATTCTATGGTCCCATTTAATATAAAGCAAACAACAAATGATACATATTTTAAATCACTCAAGAGGAATAATGTTTTTATTTCTCTCTCTCTTCCCCCAGAAATTTCCATAAATGAGAAGACGTCCAAGATACTACATATCGAAATTAGTTTCTTGATGGATAGCATGGTTTCCAACATATATTAAATCTAATTAAAATTCTAACATAACCTCCTTCTTTCGCTTTGTTAACAAACGAGCGAGTTATTCATTCGGTATAATCTCATTAGCACATGCGCCGGTGAATGTGACTGACTTTTCCATTGGCAGCATAAATTGTGTGCGACGTTTTCCGCAAACGTAAATATAAATGACCGTCTTCCAATCAAAGTATACTACCGTATTTGTACTCTTAGACATATCAGAATCGAAATAAATCATGGAAGCCAGAATGTGTTTTGAGTTTTAACATGGATTGGTGGATATTAGTAAATATTATCTCTCGCTTCTGGCTCGGGATAAAATACTAATAACCGCCAATCCATGTTAAAACTCCCAACACATTCTGGCTTCCATGATTTATTTCTTAATTAGATTTCCGCATGAAAGTGCCACGTGGCGACAACATAACTACCGATAGAAAATAGGGAGCAAGTGCGGAGATCTAATTTTGATTAAATTGACATATATTGTGCTGGTTTTTTTTTTTTTTACCAGAACCAGAAGAAGAACAGACAATACCAGAACCAGAAGAAGAACAGACAATACAGAACCAGAAGAAGAACAGACAATACAGAACCAGAAGAAGAACAGACAATACCAGAACCAGAAGAAGAACAGACAATACACAACCAGAAGAAGAACAGACAATACACAACCAGAAGAAGAACAGACAATACACAACCAGAAGAAGAACAGACAATACCAGAACCAGAAGAAGAACAGACAATACAGAACCAGAAGAACAGACAATACAGAACCAGAAGAAGAACAGACAATACCAGAACCAGAAGAAGAACAGACAATACCAGAACCAGAAGAAGAACAGACAATACAGAACCAGAAGAAGAACAGACAATACAGAACCAGAAGAAGAACAGACAATACAGAACCAGAAGAAGAACAGACAATACCAGAACCAGATGAACAACAGGCAATACCAGAACCAGAAGAAGAACAGACAATACAGAACCAGAAGAAGAACAGACAATACAGAACCAGAAGAAGAACAGACAATACAGAACCAGAAGAAGAACAGACAATACCAGAACCAGATGAACAACAGACAATACCAGAACCAGAAGAAGAACAGACAATACAGAACCAGAAGAAGAACAGACAATACCAGAACCAGATGAACAACAGACAATACCAGAACCAGAAGAACAGACAATACAGAACCAGAAGAAGAACAGACAATACCAGAACCAGAAGAAGAACAGACAATACAGAACCAGAAGAAGAACAGACAATACCAGAACCAGATGAACAACAGACAATACAGAACCAGAAGAAGAACAGACAATACAGAACCAGAAGAAGAATAGACAATACAGAACCAGAAGAAGAACAGACAATACCAGAACCAGATGAACAACAGACAATACAGAACCAGAAGAAGAACAGACAATACAGAACCAGAAGAAGAACAGACAATACCAGAACCAGATGAACAACAGACAATACAGAACCAGAAGAAGAACAGACAATACCAGAACCAGATGAACAACAGACAATACAGAACCAGAAGAAGAACAGACAATACCAGAACCAGAAGAAGAACAGACAATACCAGAACCAGATGAACAACAGACAATACCAGAACCAGAAGAAGAACAGACAATACAGAACCAGAAGAAGAACAGACAATACAGAACCAGAAGAAGAACAGACAATACCAGAACCAGATGAACAACAGACAATACAGAACCAGAAGAAGAACAGACAATACCAGAACCAGAAGAAGAACAGACAATACACAACCAGAAGAAGAACAGACAATACAGAACCAGAAGAAGAAAAACCAAAAGTGCAAACAACGATGTACAGAACACTATACAGAAATCTAAAGATCGAGCAACACGAACCCACTGACCGGGGAACTCAGATTGTCCCGGGGAACTCAGATGGTCCGGAAAGATAAGCAGTTCCTGTTCCACGCATGGCTCAAATCTGCAAAATATATGAATTGCCGATTTAGAATGACAAGGAGAGTATATGGTAGATGTGATAATTTCAAGGGAAAAAACAACAGAAACAGCTAGATATCTTGCATAGATTTCACAACATCCATTCGTATAATAGATTTATAAAGAGAACACCAGGTATAGATTATTTGATCACAATCTGAGTGTAAATATCTCATATTTCTGTAATAGATAATTAAACTGGATAAAATGAGATTTATATATAAAAAAAAATAGTCATAGGCGACTATAATTATTAAAGAAAATGTTTTTCATTAGCGGAGTCTTTAGTATTTGTTTTCTTCATTTTACAAGAGGCCCATGAGACCTACAAGGTTGTAAATATATATAGTTACTGCTAATTGGCAACTGTTTAATGTTCATCATCAGCTAAGAAATTATATTGATGTAAATGAACATGAGAGGCTATCCAATTTTACACTTAGACACAAATTAAATGTGAAGGAAGTTAAAAGAACAGCTCTTTTATTGCAGTTCTACATTTCACATCACTGTAGGGTCTTCCATAATAGGCATACCATATACCGTTAGAATGTTCATTGCTAACTGTGTATTGACCACTGCTGACGTATTATTGCTTATTGCTAGCTTTTCATTGTTTGGTGCTAATTGTTTATTGCTTACTGTTTATTGCTAACTGTTTTTACTTGATACTGACGTCTTATTGCTTACTTCTATCGGTTTATTGCTTACTGCTAACTGCTTATTGTTTATTGCTTACTGCTAACTGCTTATTGTTTATTGCTTACTGCTAACTGCTTATTGTTTATTGCTTACTGCTAACTGCTTATTGTTTATTGCTTACTGCTAACTGCTTATTGTTTATTGCTTACTGCTAACTGCTTATTGTTTATTGCTTACTGCTAACTGCTTATTGTTTATTGCTTACTGCTAACTGCTTATTGTTTATTGCTTACTGCTAACTGCTTATTGTTTATTGCTTACTGCTAACTGCTTATTGTTTATTGTTTATTGTTTACTGCTTATTGTTTATTGCTTACTGTTTATTGCTTACTGCTAACTGCTTATTGTTTATTGCTTACTGCTAACTGCTTATTGTTTATTGCTTACTGCTAACTGCTTATTGTTTATTGCTTACTGCTAACTGCTTATTGTTTATTGCTAACTGCTTATTGTTTATTGCTTACTGCTAACTGCTTATTGTTTATTGCTAACTGCTTATTGTTTATTGCTTACTGCTAACTGCTTATTGTTTATTGCTTACTGCTAACTGCTTATTGTTTATTGCTTACTGCTAACTGCTTATTGTTTATTGTTAACTGCTTATTGTTTATTGCTTACTGCTAACTGCTTATTGTTTATTGCTTACTGCTAACTGCTTATTGTTTATTGCTTACTGCTAACTGCTTATTGTTTATTGCTTACTGCTAACTGCTTATTGTTTATTGCTTACTGCTAACTGCTTATTGCTTACTGCTAACTGCTTATTGTTTATTGCTTACTGCTTATTGTTTATTGCTAACTGCTAACTGCTTATTGTTTATTGCTTACTGCTAACTGCTTATTGTTTATTGCTTACTGCTAACTGCTTATTGTTTATTGCTAACTGCTTATTGTTTATTGCTTACTGCTAACTGCTTATTGTTTATTGTTTATTGTTTACTGCTTATTGTTTATTGCTTACTGCTAACTGCTTATTGTTTATTGCTTACTGCTAACTGCTTACTGCTAACTGCTTATTGTTTATTGCTTATTGTTTATTGCTTACTGCTTACTGCTTATTGCTTACTGCTAACTGCTTATTGTTTATTGCTTACTGCTAACTGCTTACTGTTAACTGCTTATTGTTTATTGCTTACTGCTAACTTCTTATTGTTTATTGCTTACTGCTAACTGCTTATTGTTTATTGCTTACTGCTAACTGCTTATTGTTTATTGTTAACTGCTTATTGTTTATTGCTTACTGCTAACTGCTTATTGTTTATTGCTTACTGCTAACTGATTATTGCTTACTGCTAACTGCTTATTGTTTATTGCTTACTGCTAACTGCTTACTGCTAACTGCTTATTGTTTATTGTTAACTGCTTATTGTTTATTGCTTACTGCTAACTGCTTATTGTTTATTGCTTACTGCTAACTGCTTACTGTTAACTGCTTATTGTTTATTGCTTACTGCTAACTTCTTATTGTTTATTGCTTACTGCTAACTGCTTATTGTTTATTGCTTACTGCTAACTGCTTATTGCTTACTGCTAACTGCTTATTGTTAACTGCTTATTGTTTATTGCTTACTGCTAACTGCTTATTGTTTATTGCTAACTGCTTATTGTTTATTGCTTACTGCTAACTGCTTATTGTTTATTGCTTACTGCTAACTGCTTATTGTTTATTGCTTACTGCTAACTGCTTATTGTTTATTGTTAACTGCTTATTGTTTATTGCTAACTGTTTATTGCTTACTGCTAACTGCTTATTGTTTATTGCTTACTGCTAACTGCTTATTGTTTATTGCTTACTGCTAACTGCTTATTGTTTATTGCTTACTGCTAACTGCTTATTGTTTATTGCTTACTGCTAACTGCTTATTGTTTATTGCTAACTGCTTATTGTTTATTGTTTATTGTTAACTGCTTATTGTTTATGGCTTACTGCTAACTGCTTATTGTTTATTGCTTACTGCTAACTGCTTATTGTTTATTGCTTACTGCTAACTGCTTATTGTTTATTGCTTACTGCTAACTGCTTATTGCTTACTGCTAACTGCTTATTGTTTATTGCTTACTGCTAACTGCTTATTGTTTATTGCTTACTGCTAACTGCTTATTGCTTACTGCTAACTGCTTATTGTTTATTGCTTACTGCTAACTGCTTATTGCTTACTGCTAACTGCTTATTGTTTATTGCTAACTGCTTATTGTTTATTGCTAACTGCTTATTGTTTATTGCTTACTGCTAACTGCTTATTGTTTATTGCTTATTGCTTACTGCTTATTGTTTATTGCTTACTGCTAACTGCTTATTGCTAACTGCTTATTGCTTACTGCTAACTGCTTATTGTTTATTGCTTACTGCTAACTGCTTATTGTTTATTGTTTATTGTTTACTGCTTATTGTTTATTGCTTACTGCTAACTGCTTATTGTTTATTGCTAACTGCTTATTGTTTATTGCTTACTGCTAACTGCTTATTGTTTATTGCTTACTGCTAACTGCTTATTGTTTATTGTTTACTGCTTATTGTTTATTGCTTACTGCTAACTGCTTATTGTTTATTGCTTACTGCTAACTGCTTACTGCTAACTGCTTATTGTTTATTGCTTACTGTTAACTGCTTATTGTTTATTGCTTACTGCTAACTTCTTATTGTTTATTGCTAACTGCTTATTGTTTATTGCTTACTGCTAACTGCTTATTGTTTATTGCTTACTGCTAACTGCTTATTGTTTATTGCTTACTGCTAACTGCTTATTGTTTATTGTTTATTGTTAACGGGTAAAATGTTTCCAGCCTTTTTCACTTAATAATTAGAATTCCATTGGCAATCCAAAAAAAAACGATTAAAAAAATCTGCACAGATTCGCTCCTACTCAAATGGGACACATACTATCACAACACTGAATGACAACATAACCATGTACAGTACAATATCAAGTATCTCTTTTTTCAAAACTCAAATATTTTCTGGATAGAATAATGTCTTAAATAATCTATTTTGTATCTCTGTTGTATTTAATAATCCATATATAATATTGATAACAAATATATAAAATCATTTTAGAATTTTCATTTCAGATCTCCCAACACGTGGGTTAAAAACGAAAGTAAATAAGAAGTAAACAAACAAGATTAAAATTAGAAACACTTATATATTTATGAAATGACTCTCAAAATCCGTATTCATTTTCATTGATAAATTTAATTGTATTGTACTAACACGACTAACACTATATATCTATAACATGCTGCTAATATTAACGAGGCCAGGATAAGGTACTGGTACTTATGTTTTTCCACTAACAAATGTAAAGATTTCATTAAAGATATTAATTGTGAAAAAAAAACAAAACAATATCAAGTATTATTATTTAGTATGTTTTCCATAAAACAAATAATATATAAAGAAACACAATTGTATGTTTATGTTTATATGACCACTGTCCTGTATAAAACATGAAATAACTCAGGAATGATGTCGATAATTTGTTCCAGCTTAAGCATGTGCGATGTACAATATATCAGGAATTTTATCATGCCAGTGTTGATACAGCCAATGAAGGACGTCATATTAGAATTATAAATACTTATGAGTAAAATTACTCATGATTTCTGGCTATATATCGCAAAACATGAACCCATTCCCTCGACTCCGAGCCAACCAGTCTTTGCTTATTACTCGTTAATGTTTCGTACTTATCAGAAAATACAAAATATTTTGAAACGACCGAGGATCACATTCATAGAATACAAATATATTAGAATGCAGTCACACTCCATGTAGTTCGAATGACATGCGAATTTGGAGTAATATAAATTGTTATGTCCAAAAATGAGTCCATTTTAGTAGACATGTTATGATACGCCGTAGACATAATTAATTTCTTTATGTTTTGTATGGTATTTAAAAGTGTCAAGCAAATCTAGGTCAGACTTGAAAAAAAAAACAAATTGGTATCGGTTAAATATTAAATGTTAAAAGGGTACCACTCACTTGAAGGTTAAGGACCGACCATTCACCATAGGCGGAAGCAAAGGTAATTGGGGTCCGCTTCTCCCTATTTATATGAATCTTCAAGGGGTCCGTACCCCCCTTTCATAAAAAAATAAGATAGCGGGTCTCCCTCTTTTTGGAAAGTTTTGATAAGGCCAACAATTGCTTCAATGTATGATTTCTTCTTATCATTGAAGACATCATTGTGACTACAGGATACAGAACAACAATCAAGACGCTGTTCAAAAACTGGTAATGTTTACCAGAGTTTCAGTCTGATGGAGTTTCATCATGTTTATCTCATCTACGAACTCGATATAGCAATTCGTTCGGGTCATTCATTGTCTGTAACTAATGGCTGGTTATACATTGGCATCTCTCCACTCCTCAATTTATTTGTTTCGGATTTTTTCGCAATTGTTCTGTATTTAGTAGTTTTCATGAATATAGAGATAGAGGATGGCTTATGTCAGTTTTACCTTATTTCTGTTTGTTTACGCATAGTGGTGTCCAACACATATTGTGTTGTGTTTTTGTTTTTGTTTTGTTTTTCTTCGTCTTGTGTGCCCTGTGTTGCCAATTTCTCTAGATTGTCCATATTTGATTACCTTTTCGGTGTTCTATAACGTTTACATAGTACACACGACACATTTATAGATTAACCTTCATCGGGTGCGCACATGGTCAAAAGATTGGGAATCAAATCATATAAATGTCTTTGGCAGAGAGTCAAACAAAGGTTCTAAATCAGAAAGATAAAACCAGCTAAGGTCACTTATGTCTGAGCTAAGGTCACTTATGTCAGAGCTAAGGTCACTTATGTCAGAGCTAAGGTCACTTATGTCTGAGCTAAGGTCACTTATGTCAGAGGGAAATTGACCTTAGATTTAATAAATTACATCATTTATTAACTGTAAATGTCAAACCTAAATATATATATAACAACATGTCAGTGCAGACACACTCACTACATGATGGATGATACACTTGGTGCATATGTACTAAGAACTGATGATGCACTCGGTGCAGAACTACTAAGGACTAATAATACACTCAGTGACCAATAGTCCACCAGCAGAAGTATCTTCCCAGTAATGGTAATAAAACGCAGATATCCACCAGTATGTAATTCTGTACTATGCGTTTCTGGAATAAACATCATCAGGCACGCTTATAGTCAAAAGATTTGAAGCAAACTAATATAAAAGCCGCTAGGAACAAGTACACTAACGGGTCTACACAGGATTTATAAAGTAAAACTGGCTAAAATCATTTAAAAGTTTTTGGGAGTAATTCTAACATGACCTCCTTCTTTCACTTTGTTAACAAACGAGCGAGTTATATATTCGGTATAACCTCATTAGCACATGCCCCGATGTATGTGACTGACCTTTCCATTGGCAGCATAAACTGTGTGCGACATTTTCCGCAAACGTAAATATAAATTACCGTCTTCCAATATTTGTACTCTTAGACATAAATCGTGGAAGAGAGAATGTGTTTTGAGTTTTAACATGGATTGGTGGATATTAGTAAATAATATCTCTCGCCTTTGGCTCCGGATAAAATACTAATATCCGCCAATCCATGTTAAAACTCCCAACACATTCTGGCTTCCATGATTTATTTCTTAATTAAACCATAGGGGCTAAACGGGATAGCCAATATCGGCTAATGTTACATAGCATTATTCATGTTTTCATAATCATCAGTATTCTATTGTCGAATACCAACAGAAACCACTGACCAATTTTTGCACGTGCTGTTGTGTAGAGTATCCTGTATGTGAGGGAAATCGGAGTACCCCTAGAAAACAACCGACCTGTCTGTTACATGTTACTAACAAGCTTTATCACGAAATGTTGCATAGAGGATGCTATTGCTATAGGAAACCGGGGTACCTACCCACAGCGATTGACTTGCATGCTGCAAGTTACATACAAAGTTTATTACATTATGCTATATATATATATAGTATCCCATTTGTGAAAGAAACCAGATTAGCCACAGAAAGCGGTCTACCTACATGCTTCAAGTCACTGATAAGTCACGTAATGTTGTATCAGTACATCTCGCCATGGACTACATCTGACTCGAATGTCATAGATCAGCACTCTTATGTATGAGACCCTAATAAAAAAGTAGATACCAAATGTAATGCGCACGACGCGTTACTTGAATAACATTCAACAGGTTTAATAAGTCAAATAATTTAAATGTCTTTGGAAGCAAGTAAACCAACGGGCCTAAACAGGATAGCCAAAATCGGCTAAGGTCACCTAAGGTCACCTATGTATGAGGTAGGGGAACCTTAGTTTTATTAATAATTAAAGGTTTAATGAAATGTAAATTTCGGTAAAATATCTAATAAACTATACCAGCTCCGAGCCACTGACTACTGGACGGATGATACCCTCGGGTAATAGACCACCAACAGTGCTATCGAGCCAGTGGTAGTAATACAAACGTAATTATATTCATGTACACCCATAGTCAAAAGATTGGAAACAAGACATAGATAACATCGAGAAAGTCCAAAGAAGGGCTGGTTTGCAAACATAGAAACACTGGCATGACAGAAGATTCCCGTATATTATACTTTACGTTTTTATTTACACTCTTTGTCTTTGTAAGCAAGCCGGTCCAATATGATATAAAACCCGGAAAGTCCATACAATGCACCCAACTGATTGAAGTAGTGTGGGTCGGTTGTGTATAACATAACAAATAGTGCATAGCACTTTTGGCTAAATGGCAGTTTATGGACCGGTCTGTCACCCCCAAAATATCATATGAACCTCAGCTTCGCTTCGTTCTATGTAATATTTTGGGGGTGACAGACCGGCCCATTAACTGCCATATGACCCTCAGTGCCATGAACTATTTGTTTAATAGTAATGTTATATAAAATTTAAAACAACAAACTGGAAAAGTTAGAAGAAAAGCCAACAAACTAAGACTACTACAGACAAGATACAACTCTTACAGTTTACAAATACCAATTTGTACTGCTGAAAATAATCCCTTTCCCCAAGAACAATTAATTTCTGACAGCAACTCATTGCATGGTCACATATGTAAGCTCTCTCAAATATATGATAGTTCAACATCAATACTAAATTTCTACATATATTTTATATTCCCCTTATTTACATATACTTTTGACTTTCATCTATGTTTTGTTGCAAGTAAATACTCGTGGTGACATAATGTTTAACTTGTTGAAGGTGATATCTAGATGATTATCAAAGATAGATATGCAACTGCAATATGTACCACACGATCCAGGGATATGGGCATGGTGCTTAACGCCACTTTCAGTAATATTTCAGATATATCGTGGCTGTCAGATTTATTGGTGGAGGAAACCGGAGTACCATGAGAAAACCACCGACATGTCACAATAATTGTCGTAGAGTTATCTCAAAAAACCAATTAATTGTAAACGCTTTGGGTGCAAGTAAACCAAAGTGCCTAAACAGGATCGCCAAAATCGACCAAGGTCGCCAGGGGAGAGAACTTTAGTTTTTATTAATAATTACATTATTTAGGAACTGTATATTTCAATAACAAAAATATATAATAAACCACGTCAGTGCCGAAATACTGACTACTGGGCGGATGATACCCTCGGGGAATAATATTCCACCAGAAGAGATAACGACCCAGTGTTAGTAATGAAAATGTAGATATCGAATTTAGTGCCGCACGATGCATTTCTGGAATAACCTTCAAGTACGCAAAAAGTCGAAAGGTTGGAAAATCAAATAATTTTGGTAGAGTTATCTCGCTTTGAACTATCTCTGTTAGAATTATATCTATGTTGAAGTTTTATGTCATTTGACATTTCATTATGTGATAGTTATGATTTTATTTAAAACTTTAATTAATTACAAACATACCCATATGAGTTGATCAACGAATATGTAAGAGACTCGGAGATTGATTTATTTATCTTAAAGTAAGTACAATATACTTTGAAAAATGAATGACTGGTCGTGATCGTAAGGTAGTTGGATTTACAACTACCTGTGCAATCAGTGCCTATCACCACTAAAGTTGTGAGTTCGAACCTTGTTCATGGCGAGGTGTACTCGATATAACATTATGTGATAAAGATTGTCAGTGAGACAAGGTCGGTGGTTTTGCCCGGGTACTTCGGTTTTCTTTACCAATAACACTACCGCCACGATGCATCTGAAATATTGTTGAAAGTGCGGTTAAACACTATTAACCAAACCAAGCCTTTTGTACTGATGAGAAATTGCGGTAAACTCCACCTGTACCAGTTATATATAATGGCCGCCTACGTAGTTTTATGAATGTTCTAAATAAAACACTACTGAAGCATATTCCAAAATTAAACTTGTAAGTTTTCTTCTTTTAACGATTAATGTTTTACTTGCAACAGCTGCAAGATAAAGATGAAGATATCAATTAAATACCGTTCCAGATCAATAAAGAATGTGTTATTAAGTCACCAGAGAGATTTAATGTCCGGGTGACAAGTTGACATCGGACAGTTGAATAAACACAAGCTAATTGTGTTTTTAAGTAGTGAAAATTGTTTACGATCCTGCATCCAATATATTTTTCAATAAGCATTGAGATTAGATTCAAATTATACATCTTCTACTACATCCCTTTTGTATGATATTAAAGGAAACTGTGAAGCTATGCTGCAATTAAATGAAAAACAACAAAATACCACACTGTCGGAATAGTTCCACAATCAAATAGAAAAATCGTAGAAAGATGTTACGTCGATAACCAAAGTACACATGTGCATGGCCGCTAACTTTCTTGGCTTGCTACAGGCACTGCAATAAAATGTGGCTGGCTTAAACTGGTTATATGGGCTCAACAATTTCACTCATTTAGAAAGAAGAGTTTGAACATACCAAAGGGGTAATGAGAATCCGTAAATCGAAGAAGGACAGACTACACAATGGCTAAAGGAAAAAGGACAAAAGGACAAACAACGATCTATAAAACATACACTTAAAACAAAAGATCGGGTGTCACCGACCCCACTAACAACAGAGGGTGAAAAGTTCCTGCTCCGCTAGTGGCACCCTTGGTGTTAATCTAGTTACAAACCCTGTGATAAGTCATGAATGGGGAAAGGACCGGAAGGTGTTTACGACGAATGGAACATATCCATGGTCATTTGTGACACAGATATTAAATAACGGTCATCCAAGTCATGGTTGGCGACCGTAAAACTTTCGAAGTGATGACTTCAACTTAACCAATAGGATTCCCTGGTTCGGTAGTTTCCTTGTTAACAGCAACCTTCTATCGGGGAACGCGGGTGTGTTAAGGCTGTTTCACGTCGGCTTGTTTCATACGAGTTGCTCCCCTTTGTAATAGTTTACGTAATGACGTTGCATCCATGGAAACGTACTCTTCATGGGTGAACTGCCCGAAGGAAAAATGTGTTTCTGCAAATCTAATACACTTATTCCTTGTTCGTTTTGTGACAGTAAGATTAACATATATATTTATTGACTATCCAGATTGTGAATATATAATTATTTTGAATACGTCGATTGTAATATATGATTTGTGGCGCTTGCCAGTCTTGCTATGCTAAGCTCCACCCCTTCAATGCCCATATTTGGAAATCGCCATCGCCAAAACGCTTGTTTGTTGACAAATACGAGAATAATACACACGCACATGTTTACCATCAATATGATACTTATGTACAGAATTTCACCAAAAAAAAGGAAATGATGCTGAGAGGTAAACCTTAGTTTAAATTAATAATGACAATCTCCTGAAGCACAAGCATACTGCTTTAAAATTAACCCCGTTCCGCTGGTGAAATATTTTTCCGGTAAATTTCGATACCGATCTGCTGTGCACGAAAGAAATAAAAAAAATGTAGAGAAAATACATGCATTTAACTTCCAAAAAATGTAAAACTGAAACTGCAACCTTGCATACTAACCTTTAGTTACATCTACAAAGTTTGGTTGTTGAAGGGCGCCATCTTGAAGTTTGTTTACCTCGTTCCGGTGCAATGAGAAATTCTGATTGTATGGAAGCACCGGTGGGACACAATGTGACTCTTGATTTTTAAATTAAATTTTACATTATTAATTGTGATTTTAACCAAATAAAACATATTTTGGGAGAAAAAAAATTCTAATAAATAACAATTGAACAAGAACAGTAAAATTTAACCATAGAATTTTTCAAAACAGAACAGAACAAAACATAAATTCTACGGTTTTATGTCAATTTAATTTACTGATCTTTACAGTGGGGACAGAAAAACTTGTCCCCTCTCCTTACAACCCGGACATCACAGCAAAATCGAAGGCGAGTCCAATGGTTACATGAACGATTGTCACATTGTGCCCATTGTACAAATTCAATGCCATAGACTTGATGGATTCCATCTGGTGAGCTCGTTTGACACACATAGCATGGTTCTTCATCATCTGTCAATTCACTCTCAGATTCTGTGTCTACTGGTATTGCCTTCTTTCTGGCAAAGTCCAGATGTGCTTACCACTGTATCAGGTCCATTTTCCGACATTTTAGCAACTTTCTCATTTTTGACAGCAACTTGTGATTTGTTTTGTTTTCTATTAACTGGTGTCTTCTTTTTTGGTGCAGACTTGTATTCTGATTTCTGTTTGTCGACTTTATCTTGATTTTGAAAATCAGCTTTCGCTTCCTTGGTACTCTTAAATGGTGGTTTAAACTGGGCTTTCTTTTTAGTTTTTACGTTGGATTCTTTCTGGCTAAAATAGTCAAGATTTTTCTTCTTTCCGAAGTACCCAGTGCAGGTAAAATAATTACGCTTCTGTTCAGTTCTCTCTACAGACACAATTGACCTATTTTCAAGGAAGTTATTGACTTTAGAAGGATTCAGCTACTTAAATAGGATTTACTGAGACTTCTTCGGGTAATGATGGTTGGCTGTTGTTTTCCTGATTCAGTACAGTGTCTTTGTTAGTGTCAGTTTGATCATGTGGAGATGAGGTGTCGTCTGCTGGTGGAGTTTTCTCTAGTTGACCCTCTATTGATCTGCTTGGAATTTCTACCTGACTTTCAGCATGTTCAGAATCTTGAGTACAGTCTGCAATCACCTCAGGTTGCCCATCATCAACATGATCATCAGGGTTAGATTTCTGTAAATAATTGCTGGGGCTACTTCTTCTCTGTCAACAGCTTTTGGGTTAAAAGGAAATATTCCAGTTTTCAATGTAAGATTTCCCGCTGACAAGGCTTTCTGGTAGGCTGTTCCTGATAATTTTCCAATGTTAAATTTTGTTATTTTGCATCCTGGGTTCTTGCGTAGAAACAGTTGTGATTCTCTGTTGTAGAAGGACTTCATAGGACCAAAGCATGCAATGTCTAAGGGTTGAAGAATATGGCTGCAGTGTGGTGGAAGTAAAAATAACAGCAGATTTTTGGATTGAGCCCATTTGTGAAGTGTAAGAGAGATGTGTGAACGATGACCATCAAATAAAATTAGTGTAGGATTACCAGTGTTGACATCTTTTGCATATCTAAGAAAATGCTTCTCAAGGTACGTCTTAAATGTGTCACTGTTTAACCATCCAGTCTGAGAACATTGGCCATCTGAACCAGCTGATGTTACATCTAAGAGAAGTGATCTGTCAAATTTCTTCCCAGGAAATATATAGTAAGGTGGAATTGCATTTGCTATGGAATTACCAGCTTCAATAATAGTAACATTTGAAGATCTTGGAGATGTGACAGACTGGGGTTTTGTATCAATATCATGTACCACATTTGGAGGTGTATGTTCTGTCTGCAGTGCACTCTCATCAATGTTGTAAATCTTATGAGGTTTGTCATGAAGGCCATTTTGGGTCATTATTGTGCCAAGCTTTTTGAAATAATTTGAAAGTTGTTCTTTGGAAGCACATCTTGTTCTAAGTTCTGTGGTTTACTGGTAGTTATATCGGGCCACCGTTCTAGATATTTGTAATAGACAAGATTTGTAATAGACAAGATTTGTAATAATAGACAAGATTTGTAATAGACAAGATTTGTAATAGACAAGACTTGTAATAGACAAGATTTGTAATAGACAAGATTTGTAATAGACAAGATTTGTAATAGACAAGATTTGTAATAATAGACAAGATTTGTAATAGACAAGATTTGTAATAGACAAGATTTGTAATAATAGACAAGATTTGTAATAGACAAGATTTGTAATAGACAAGATTTGTAATAGACAAGATTTGTAATAATAGACAAGATTTGTAATAGACAAGATTTGTAATAGACAAGATTTGTAATAATAGACAAGATTTGTAATAGACAAGATTTGTAATAGACAAGATTTGTAATAGACAAGATTTGTAATAATAGACAAGATTTGTAATAGACAAGATTTGTAATAGACAAGATTTGTAATAATAGACAAGATTTGTAATAGACAAGATTTGTAATAGACAAGATTTGTAATAATAGACAAGATTTGTAATAGACAAGATTTGTAATAGACAAGATTTGTAATAGACAAGATTTGTAATAATAGACAAGATTTGTAATAGACAAGATTTGTAATAGACAAGATTTGTAATAGACAAGATTTGTAATAGACAAGATTTGTAATAATAGACAAGATTTGTAATAGACAAGATTTGTAATAGACAAGATTTGTAATAATAAACAAGATTTGTAATAGACAAGATTTGTAATAGACAAGATTTGTAATAATAGACAAGATTTGTAATAGACAAGATTTGTAATAGACAAGATTTGTAATAGAACTTGACAAGATTTGTAATAGACAAGATTTGTAATAGACAAGATTTGTAATAGAACTTGACAAGATTTGTAATAGACAAGATTTGTAATAGAACTTGACAAGATTTGTAATAGACAAGATTTGTAATAGAACTTGACAAGATTTGTAATAGACAAGATTTGTAATAGAACTTGACAAGATTTGTAATAGACAAGATTTGTAATAGACAAGATTTGTAATAGAACTTGACAAGATTTGTAATAGACAAGATTTGTAATAGACAAGATTTGTAATAGAACTTGACAAGATTTGTAATAGACAAGATTTGTAATAGAACTTGACAAGATTTGTAATAGACAAGATTTGTAATAGACAAGATTTGTAATAGACAAGATTTGTAATAGAACTTGACAAGATTTGTAATAGACAAGATTTGTAATAGAACTTGACAAGATTTGATCTGTTGGTTTCTTTTTTCCTAATGAAATGGCTAAATCTGTTGCCAAATACAGCACATCACATCTGGAATATCCATAACCTATACTGGCCATATATTTTATGTGGTCAACAAGTTTTTCTCTGTGTCCTCATCAAAAGGAAAATATAAGGACTTGCCTGTTGCTGATACCAATCCCAATGTCCTGTTCCTCAAGGTGCTCTCTGGTACACCATAATTTCTTGAAGCTCTGTACACAGACATCCCCTCCTCCTGGAGTGTTTTATAGGCATTCTGTAAATCAACTGGATCATACTGTTTCTTTTTCACTTTTGGAATCTCCTGAAAAAGATAATTTAAACAATTATATGGTAAATTAATACACAAATTATTTGGTAAAAATTAAATTATTAGGGCGGGAAATTAAAAATATATAAAAAAAAAAAAAAAGAACAACACAAGACAAAAAAAAATTCATGATATTTAAGAAATGTTTGAGTTTTCTCCTTATAATACTATAGAATTAAGTTAACAGAAATTGTTTTTAATTTTTTGATTCACTCATAAATATTTGCAACTTTATGAATTTTCTTACTACAACTGAATAAACTTAGAGTAATAATCCCAGTTGGGTGTTTTTGAGATAGAGAAACTCAATTATTCATCATTAACTAAAAGTTGCTCATTTTTAGTAATCTGGCTTTCCATCGATTTTTCATGGTCAGCATAACGCTTTAATGTCACGTGATTGTTGTTCAGGACGCTCTGTAAAAGGCAGACGACACAACACAAACGTTTGATATGTTTGGAATAAATATTTTCTTTTTAGGAGTGGTGTGGTTCTGCAAGGCATATGTGCATGATGGGCATTTGATGGAAATCACTAACAAAAGGAAATAAGCTAAATTTTACCTGTACCGCAAACATTTTCGCCGATGTTTATCTGTGAACACATAGCCACGCCTCCAGTTCTTCAGTGCGTGAAGTATGATCTACGCATGCGCGTATACTGCAGCGCTTACCCGAATGTTTCGTTTGTACCAGAACGACGTTTACACCGGAAAGGGGAGAAAGGAGTATACAGCAAACAGCTGATACTGAAAAAAGGGGGTCGTACCTACCGAACTTGAAGAAAGCACATGGAGAATCAAAATAAGATACATAAGCCTAGAACTCTTATCATGTTAATACCAACATTTTCGTGATCTTTTCTTTTAAGATTGAGATGTTTGATTTGCATGCAGTATCTATTTTGCCACAGGCACAGGTGAATCAGACACCACCACCCCCCTTTTTTTTGCAAGTTGTGGAACACATTTTATAGAGAAATAATCAATATAATGACTATAATGATGAAAACCATTAAAAAACGTTTGAATCTTTATACAAAAAATATCTTGATGGGTTGGGGTCCTGTTTATTTTTAGAATTTACATTTGTTTTCTTTACAAGTAACATACAATCTCCATAACACCTTGGCTTGGAAAGGCAAATTGTCCATTCTGACAACTTGTGTAGGACCAATTCTCAATGCATACTAATAATCGACTACCAAAAAGTATGTATGTATTATCAGAGAATAACATCCCTTTTCAGAGGTTTTTTTTCCTAAAAAAATCTTCTGTCAAGTGACTGGGGAGGATGACTTCATTTTCATAAACATTTAAGCTTCTGAAGTTTTTTTTTGGTCAAAATTAATTTGCACATAACAGATTTTATCAAATAAACAACGGGCGAAATCTGATCTGACATCAGTTAGTTATTCTCTAAATCCAGTTTGTCTTTTTACTAACTAACAGATCATGGTCCATACAGTTATTACATAAAACCATAAAACCAAAACCTGAAATGAAACTTAATTATGTACATTGTAATTTAAATCCAATTTTTAATTAAAGGTGGGTGATCTGGTTGTGCTACAATATCACATTTTGATCAAAGAAATTTTTATTGGGACATATATTAAGACAGATGCTTAATTCCTTTTAATATATTGTAGTTTATTTAGTTATGCCAAAATATGTTCAGTAAAATTAAACCTTTACATAATTAAAAATTGCACTGATCAAATTGTATAAGCATTGATACCGGTATTAAGTTTTTTTCATAGAAGACATACCTGGTTATGTATACACTGTACAGTGTACTGTTAATTCTAAAAAAGATTTTTTATATCAAACCCGATTGTAGAATGAATTTATCCTGCAATTGTGTGATTTTGAGTACTAATAGACAGATCAAATAAACTTAAGTGTTATTTAATCATTGTATGTTTTGACAATATATTTTGTAGGCATATATACAGCATATTACATTAATAATAATTTTAGAAGATGGTCAATATTCAGCATTTTCATTGGATTTACAAGTGTAGTTCAGTAGCTGAGTATCATATTAGGGTCATTATCAAATTACAGGCACTTTTTTCTTTTCATATTTTGGTGACATCAAACATTTTCGTTCCCGTTTTCCTTTAGCCTATTAGTTTTTCCTACATTACAATGACATATTCACATAATATGCAGTCGGGAAAACCTCCATGAAAAAAAATATTTCTAGATATGTAGCACCCCCTCATACCTTTCAGTCCGTGGTGTTACCAACATAAAATTATTCTTTTTAGGAAAATGAAAAATAATTTGCATGTAAAATGTGGTTACATACATAATATACAGGAATATTATGCATAATTTAGGATATTTTCTTTGTAGCACCATTTTTTTTTTCACAATATTTGGATATGTAGTTGTGGAGTCCCATTTAAGCTGCATTATGAAACAAACAAGTTTTCATAATTGTAGTTAGTTTCACTTTATGTTAAGAAAATATGACTTATACATAGTTATCAAAGTCAACTTTATTCAACTATAATATAATTTACTTCAATTATGTCATTTATCCTTTTTATGGAGCAATTTACATGAGGTAACACCATTGACAAGAGGTAACACCACAGATGACAAAAGTAACACTAGAGACATCTTCATGAATGTAAACATTTAATTCAAGAAAAAAACACAACTATCAACCTATATTTTTTGTTTTCTTAAATGTTTTCAGTACAATATTCAGGGTCATTTCGGTTTTCACAGTTTTCCGGTTGTTGACTGATTTTGTCTGTTTATATACTTATGAGTTTTGACTTTCCTTTTGTAAGATTGTTCGGAGTTCGGTAATTTTGTTATTACCCTTATTCAGTTTTTCAACATATTGGTTTAATGCATGAACGATATCAGTTTTGTCCATGGTGCTATGAAGATATGTCCATGGTGTTATGAAGATATGTCGCTGGTGTTACCAGGTCTAAACAGTATACTCACATCAGCTTGTTAAACTATATCTTATAAGTAAATGACGATGTTTGAACAATTTCTCTCCATAGGTTAAAGAGCAATATTTTGTTCTGAATATTACTGTTTATGGAATAATGTGTTTATTCACAATTTTAATGCTAAATGTCTGTGGTGTTACACAATCTTTATGGTAACACCATTGACAGTAACACCACAGACAAACAGGTAAGAATTTTCAGGATAAAAGGAAAATAATTTCTCCCTGACTATATTTTATATGTATATCCTGTGCAGAATACCAAATGTAATGTATTGTATATTTTTTTATTTTGCTGAATTCTATCAAAAAGAAGTAGTGAGAAGTACACCACAGACATAAAATGTATATACTATACCAATCGCACGTACTTTTTCGGTTGTATATTAGTTTATGTATCACTTTTGTTTTTGTCGTCTGCACATGTCATGAAACAGGAAATAAGCAAAGGGAGAAACTAATGTTGCTTCAAATATGACAAGACAGATAACTCTTACCAGCCTTAATAGGAAGGGTAACACCACAGACATGAAAATCTATAACAGCTGATTTATGCTGATTTTCTTTTTAAATTTAAATATATATCAAGCAAAAATAATGTTGTGCTATTAGAGTTTTAGGAATAGTTCAAAAATAATATAAAGATCGAATAAAATCATTACATCTGAATAGTGCAATTGACCAGAAGTAAGTCATTCTGGAAAAATGACACGTACATGCAACACCAAGGAAAAAACAAGTCTTCGTGTACCAAGTATGAATTCGCATTTGGACCAATCTGGATTTAGATGGTAAAACTATAGAAAGCTGATGTGCTTTCATGCAAAACATGTTTTCTCCAATCAGTTTGGTTGATATTTGTCTTTTATTTGCGTAATAACAGAAAAGTGCGTGTATTTTGATAATGACCCATTAACTGTCTGCACTGAGCTAAGTTCATTGTTATGCATTCAATCATCTTGGTGATATATTAAGGGTATGATAAATGGGCATCAAGGTAAGATGCTAAGCATGTTATACATGTACATATTGATCTATTGATGAAATAGATTGATCTTCATGACCCATCTTCTTCTTATTATAATGTAAAAAAAATGTGCTTGAAATACAATGTATTTGAATATTTTTATGATGTTTGAAAAACTTGAAATTAAGAAAGTTTACTGATTTTTAGCTCAACTGGCTCAAAAAGACTAAATGATGTATTATCATGACTGTGTCTGTCATCTGTTATCCATTTTTTTTTTTTACTTATTCTCAGAAATTGTCAAACCAAACGGAAAAAATTATAGCAGATATGCTACGGTACTTGGATAGTTTGTAATATATCTGATTGTTACAAAACTATATCTAATTTTTTCACATTATTATGTGTCTTTCGATAGCTTGACAGTCCAAATTTAGTATTTCATGAAATATTGCTAATTTCGCAACGGTCCTTGAGGTTACCTGGTTTGCTACGAAATGTTGAGCATATCAGAGATAGGCAGTTTGTCTAAAATATATAATTGATCACTGTGTTTATATTAATTGATTGTACATATATGTGGGTTGCATTAACTGTATTTGACCTGTAATTTAGTTCTTTATGAAAATATCATTAATCTTTATCTTTCTGTCATGATGATTACTTGAGCTTGTTGACATTGAGACCTGATATTAGAATATTGTAAAAAAAAATGTCAATCAGGGACCATTTGTTTTTTGCATTTAAAAACATATTACAATTTTTTTTTAATATATTTTTTCTCTTTTGCTGTAGAATAAATACATCGGTATTTTTTCATCTCTAATGGGAATCATTCATCAAATTTCTTTCGACAGACGTCGCTGTTGTTCCATAAGTGGTTAGATGAACGTTTTAATCTCGATGACGCTTGAATTGTTAACGTTGGGTACAAGGACACGTCAATATCTAATGCCCTTATAATATGAATTGGAAAATTCTGTAAACTCGTTCACAAACAAAACTGTTCTCACGACTTTTTTTTATTTCATAAATTATAACATTATTGTACAAGTTACAGAGGAAACAGCGTGCTTTTTTTTACATTCCCCACGATTTTCCACTACATATCGTGGGCGTGTTTTTTCAATCCCGAGCGTGGTATAGCGTGTTTTCCGTCGCGGAACACGCTATATAATGTCTAATGGTATTTAGCACGACGTGGTTGGAATTTAAGGACATGGCGCAATATCCATTGGTCAGTCGAGAGCCGGTTTCTGCTTCATGTAACCGACGGCCGGATGAGGTTTTGGAGACACAAAAATACAGCCTATACCTCAAGGAACATCCAGCCAACTCTCCATTACGGTGGAGGCTCAGTGATAGTTTGGGGGTGTATCTCTCATGACTGCAAGCTGGATTTAGTCACCATACAAGGCAACCTAACTTGTGATCAGTACATCAGAGACGTCTTGCAACCAGTTGTTGTCTCCCATTTCGACAACCACCCACTAGCTACAAAGCCTGTGTATATGGATGACAACGCCAGGCCTCATCGTTCAAGAGCAGTAACCGCCTACCTCCAAAGTGAAGCCGTGACTTCTGTTCCTTGGCCAGCCATGAGCCCGGATTTGAATCCCAGAGCATATTTGGGACATGTTAGACCGTCGTATACAGGTTCGGGAACCTCCTGTGCAAAGCATTCGTCAGTTGGAAGCAGCATTGCATCGGGAATGGCAGCAGCTATCACAACAGGACATCCGACGTCTAACTGGAGGGATGAGACGCAGGGTTGATATGAGGCCGTCATCCAAGCACGTGGGGGTTACACCCGGTACTGAACTTTCAACAATAGATGTCGTCAAGTGATTCATAAGTGACGTTTTGAAATGAAATGACATTCTTATCGTGCTTTTTGAAATGTGAAGGTCAATGCTTAAAATGGACATGTTTTACTGCAAAAACTGGCCTTGTGATATTGTGATTAAATATTCATTAAATTAAAAATGTTCTTGATTTTTTTTGTGGTTTCTTACAGCCAATGTAATGTCCTAACAGGTCACCATTGCATTCTTGAGATTATCTGGTCAGTAATCTCGTGATAATTGTCGTATCATTTGTCATTTAAAAAAAACCATAGGGGTGCTTAACTTTTTTCTTTGTGTATATTATATGACAGAACGGGATGGTGAAACCATATGGTTATTGCTAGTGTAAAAGTATTTTTACTTTTTTTAATTGTCGATATCATATCAAGCTGTCAAACTATTATTATTGATAATTATACAAAAAACAGAGGTAACTTTTTTGAGTGAAATGAATATAATTTTGATGATATCGACAAACTGATGTTAAAAAGAAAAGCTGACGATGAGTTCAAGATAATTGTCTTAAAGCAAAGAATATTTTCCAAGATGGTTAGGGCACTCCATTCTTGTAATACTACTGTATGAGTGTTAAGATCCGTGCAATGCCATGGGAAAGCCATCGGCACAGGACTATCACATTGGCTTCGAGGAGATTTCAAACTTCGTGAAAAAGCTAGCTTGTTCGTATGAAAGTATGTTTGTAATGAATACAAAAAGAAATTTTCAAACCATTATAAAATTATGTTATTACTCAAAAATGCTAAATAAACACAACACTTTATTAAACTATTTCGTACACAAAAAAAAACAACACTGAGTATCAGTAATTAACCGGGTTTTTTTTTTGTAAAATAGCTTGAAATAGCTTTGTTTAATAAATAGCTTTAATCTGGTAGATCAAACGATCTGATTGTTTATTTGTTCGGGATTGATTGCCAATCAACCAGGTAAAATGGTTAATCAACAGGTAATAAACTAAAACGGTGATAGACGACACGTGCCGATTAAACATTTTTGAAGAAACTAAATTTGTACATAGCGAATTCTAGAGTTGGATTAGATAGAGGAATAGGAAAAAGAACTTGTAAAAATAGAAGTGTTATTGATTATTTTATATCATCTTCAAGTTTATTTCCTTTTATACAAGAGTTCGATATAAATGATTTCAATCCTATTCTGTCTAATATTCATAATTCTATACACATTTCCTTTAAAAATTGTTTACAAAAACAAAGCACAAAACACACCACTGCGACACAACAGACGAAATCGGTCAAGTGGAACGATAACAAACGTGATGATTTTGTAAGCATGGTTCATAACCAGCATAACGAGTTGACCTCTATACTAGGTGACCTTGAAAACATACAACTCAACAATGAATGTAGCCAACAAGATATAAACAATAGTATGAATAAAATTTTGGAAGTGTTTGAAACAAGTGGGAAAGAGGTATTCACGAGTAAAAATAAGAGAAATATATTTAAACAAGACTCAAAACCTTGATATGCAAACAAATGTTATGAATACAGAAAAAAATTCACAGAGCAAGAAAAACATACAATTTACACAAAAATGAACTAAATCGGCTTCATATGATACAGTGCAACAAACAGTATAAACAAATAACAAATAAAGCATACAACAATTATCAATTTAGACTTGAAAATGAACTTAGGACTAGGTCAAAAACTAATAGTAAGGAATTTTGGAAAATTTTAAATAGTTTTTTGAAAAAAATAAAGAAAATGATAAAGATATATCTATGGAAGTTTTATATAATCATTTTGAAAATCTCAGCAAAAATAATTTTGATGATGGAAACATTGACATAGATATTGTTGTAAATAATCTATCTCCAGAGATGGGTAATATACTTAATTCTCCTATCACGATTGAGGAAATAAAAAATGTAGTCAAAGGATTTCAATGGAAAGTCTTCAGGTATTGATGTTGTGATTAATGAATATATTAAGTATACAATAGATGATATGTTACATATTTATGTATTATTGTTTAATATTATAATAGATAAAGGTATTATACCAGAGAGTTGGGGAAAAGGAATATTGATACCTATTTTTTAAAAACAAAGAGTCAAAATCTGATCCTATCTCGTATAGAGGAGTAACGCTGAACTCATGTATTAGTAAAATGTTTTCTGCCGTTTTAAATAATAGATTAACAAAATTTTCTGATGAGTTTGAATTAATTACAAACGCACAAGCTGATTTTATAAAAGGGTTTTCTACCAATGACAATATATTTAGTTTGCATGCATAGATATCTATTTATTTTTCTTTTGAAAAAAAAATTGTTTTGTTCATTTATTGATTTCAAAAGGGCTTTTGACACTGTGTGGAGGATAGGATTATGGTTAAAAGATGCAAAAATCCAATGTACAAGGAAAATTTTGTAAAGTTATAAATTGTATGTACCAGAATATAATCGAAAAGGAAATGAATATTCAGAATTCTTTAATTGTGAAATTGGGGTAAAACAGGGAGAGAATGTGTCCCTTATTTGTTCTCGTTGTATCTAAATGATTTGGAATTTTTTTTGGCGAAAATAACGTGAATGGTTTAGAATCTATATCTGCGAAATGTCTAGAACAACTAGGTTTTAATATCAAGATTTTCATTATATAGTATGCAGATGATACAGTGATTATTTCTGAAACTGAAGAAGGTCTTCAAGCCTTACTGAATTTTGAACAATATTGTGATCTATGATAAATTAAGGTTAATACACAAAAAAACAAAAATTGTTATTTTCAGTAAACGAAAATACAAAGCACAAAGATCGTTTAAATCATACGACGAGAATATAGACATTGTTGATTCATATACATATTTAGGGGTAGTGTTCAATTATAACGGTAATTATTGTACTGCGAAAAAAAGACTAATAGATCAAGCAAATAAAGCTCTTTATGCATTGTATTACAAGTTGCGTAATCTAACAATTCCAATTGACTTGCAGTTAAAGTTATTTGATTCTCTTATTGCTCCAATTCTTGTCTACTCTTGTGAAATATGGGGGTTTGAAAATAAACAAGGAATAGAAAAATTACATCTTCAATTTTTGAAAAAAATACTTAATCTGAGAAATAACACATCGAACTATATGGTTTATGGAGAAATGGGTCGATTTCCTATGGATATTGTGATAAAATTAAGAATGGTAATGTTTTGGAATAGTCTTATAGACAATAGTGGAAAATTGTTGAGCATATTGTACAAACTTATGCTGAAAATACACGAGAGCAGTCAAGCTGATTTTAAGTGGATCAAGTATATAAAGTCAATTTTTGATGAAATTGGATTGAACTTTATTTGGAGTGATCAAATACATATTAAAAAAGATTTATTAAAGTCTATTGTAAAACATTATTTGATCAATTTATACCGACATGGTTCTCTCAAATGAATAATTCTACAAGGGCTGAATTCTATGGATCATTTAAAAATGAATTCAAGCTCGAACCATATCTTTTGAGACTAAATAAATCAGAGAATATATATGAGCAAATTCAGGTGCTCAAATATTAAATTCACCATTGAAACTGGAAGATGGGTAAATATACCTCAGCATGAAAGAATATGTCATTTTTGTCAGGTTCATATTGGAAATGAATTTCATTTTCTTTTTGTGTGCAAACATCCTCAGATCACCGCATTGAGACATAAATATGTTCCAAGATATTATACAGTAAACCCGTCCGAAAATAAAATGATAGGCATGTTATCATACTGCAATGTTATGTTGTATCGTAATTTGTGTTATTTCATCAAAAATATTATGAGAGTTTTAGATGTAATGTAAATTGGTGTCAGTTTATGGTATAAAACTTAATAACTTACCTTTTTTGAATCTATATTCCTATTTTATCAGCATTTTTCTCAAAAAACAAACCACGTGTCCAATAAGAAATAAAAACCACGTGGTGAAATCCATTGTTTGTTTATAGAAATCAATTGTTTAGTGAAGTGTCAGATGTGATTGTATATACATGTACTCTGTTATTAAATTGAGTAGTTCCTTATACAAGTTGATGTTATGTTTAAAAAATCAGGGTTAGAATAATTTCAAGAGGACTAATTATGTAGAATCTATATTAAATTATATGGCTTAGGATATATTTTTATAAATCAGGTTGGATATTGTGATTGCGCATGCTTGACCGGAAGTGACAAAGTCACGTGACCGGAAGAGGCCCTGTCCTGCCTTACTATTTTTCCCGTACTTTTTCTCCGTATTTTTTTCCCCGTACTTTTTCCCCCGTCCTTATTTTCCCGTATTATTATTTTTCGTACTTTTTTCCCGTATTTTTTTCCCTGTACTATTTTCCCGTACTTTTTCAAAAGTCGCGCCGTTTGAAATCCAACGTTTTAAAATATCAGTGAGTTGTTTTTTCTAGTACACGTCGTTATAACACAGTTAATGTTCCTTGCCGAATATTCATTCAAACGTCACCCGTATGGCTTCCCTTGGACGGGTGGGGTGCGCGCATGCGCGATCTGAAGGGACCAAAAATTAATTTATTTAACCCAAAAGAGGATTGAAATGTTTTATAGTACTAACCAATCATATCACTGGAAATTGAACCAATCAGAAGCCAGGAAAAAAGAACTGATTAGTAGTACAAAATGTTGGTTGGGGGTGTTCTCTACGACGTCCACGTCCTACGAACTAGCCCTTTTACTGGTTATCTGCCCTTTAACCGCCATTTTCATATAATATAGTGTATATATATATATATATATATATATTTATACATATATATATATATATATATATGTTGTGTAGTACTCCAAGGGTGTCCGAGTCCTATAGCCTATTATTTTCTACGAATTAGCCCTTTTACTGGTTATCTGCCCCTTCCCCGCCATTTTATTTTCAGTATCCGCGTCCTATAACCTTATTATTTTCTACGAACTAGCCCATTCACTAGTTATCTGTCCCTTCCCCGCCATTTTATTTTCATAATTACATTATTTATTTCAATAATTAACACCACCACTACCACCTCCACCACCACCACCACCTCCACCACCACCACCACCCATTTTCCCTATCTTTTCACTATTCAACTTACTTTTCCTCTGTATTTTCCATCTCTTTTCACATTTCAACTTCCTTTTTTCAGTGTTTTCCATATCATTTCGCTATTCAACTTGTCTTTCTTCCATATTTTTCATATCTTTTCACTATTCAACTTACTTTTCTTCCATATTTTCCCTATTTTTTCACTATTCAATTTACTTTTCTTCCATATTTTCCCTATCTTTTCACTATTTTCTTTCATATTTTCCCTATCTTATCACTATTCGACTTGCCTTTCTTCCATATTTTCCATATCATTTCACTATTTTCTTCCATATTTTCCCTATCTTTTCACTATTTTCTTCTCTATTTACCATATCATTTAATTATTCAACCTACTTTTCTTCCGTATATTCCATATCATTTCACTATTCAACCTATTTTTCTTCCATATTTTCCATATCTTTTTACAATTTTCTTCCATATTTTCCAAATCTTTTCACTATTAGGCTTGCCTTTCTTCCATATTTTCCATATCATTTCACATTTCAACTTTCATTTCTTTCATATTTTCCATATCATTTCACAATTCAACCTACTTTTCTTCCCCGTTTTCCCTATCTTTCACTATTCAACTTACTTTTCTTCTGTATTTTCCCTATCATTTCACAATTTTCTTCTGTATTTTCCATATCTTTTCACAATTTTCTTCCATATTTTTCATATCTTTTCACTATTTGACTTGCCTTTCTTCCACACTCTCCAAATCTTTTCACCATTCAACTTACTTTTCTTCCCTATTTTCCCTATCTTTTCACTATTCAACTTACTTTTTTTCCATATTTTCCAGTTATCTGCCCCTTCCCCGCCATTTTATTTTCATTATCCGTGTCCTATAACCTTATTATTTTCTACGACCTAACCCTTTCACTGGTTACCTGCCCCTTCCCCGCCATTTTATTTTCATAATTACATTTCTTACAAAAGTTTGTCACCATTTTATTTTCCAAATCTTTCCACTATTCAATTTCTTCTGTATTTTCCAAATCTTTTCACTATTCAACTTGCCTTTCTTCATTTCTTACTCCCCCACTTACACAACTCACTCAATGATATTCCCAACATAATGAAGTTTTGAAATTCTCCTGTGATTTAAATTTATTTCAAAGAATACCCATTGCTCTAAAATATATTGTGTTCTCCAGCTATTTGAAGAATATTGAGCAATGTTTTCCAGTTATCAGAACCAAGCATTAACAGTTATGATATCTCCTTTATGTACAAACTGCCACGATATAGCTGTAATATTGTTGAATGTGGAATTAAACACCATAAACCTAACCCTTTATTTACAACGACATATACCTACCTACCTATCTATCTACATTTTTATCAGAATTATAGATTTTATTCAATTTTTTGCTAGTTATTTTCCTATCCTGATGAGTTGCAAGTTTCTACAATCAAATTTATTTTACATAACAGCCTAACACAGTGTTCTATTCTTAGAGTAGTAAGAAAACTTACTTCCTGAACAGGGTTTTAGTATATATTTACCTGCCAAAGGCAAGCAAATATCTGTATATAAATTTAAGTATATCGATTTTGCTGCCAAGGGCAAGTAAAACTCTTTGTATATAAGATTTTTAAATTTTATGAAAGAAAATGATGAGTTAGCGGGGACGGACGAAAATACGCTGTCTATTTTATTTACAAAGGAATCCATCTCAAATACACTTATGAAACTAAAATCCGGTAAAGCACCAGGTATTGACGAAATACCTAATGATTTTCTGAAATTCGGGGGAGATATAATGATCCGTTCGCTTGTAGATATGTTTGCGGCAATATCTGATATTGAGGTTATACCAGACGATTGGCATAGCGGTATTATAAGGCCCTTGCACAAATCCGGTTCTCTATATGACATTGATAATTATAGAGGAATAACATTATCCTCTAACGTGTATAAAATATTCTCAAAAACCATCGAAAGCACAGCTGTTAACCATCTTGAATTTAGCAATATACTTGGTGAATCACAAGGCGCATTTAGGAAAGATAGGCGGATAGAAGACCATATATTCACGCTACACGGTATTTGTTCCCTTGCAAAGTCTTCGAAGAAACTCTTGTATATTGCTTTTCTTGATCTATCGAAGTCCTTTGACAGAGTTTGGCGGGAGGGACTTCTTGCTAAACTCTGGGAAAGCGGCATTCAAGGCAAACCATGGCGTTTAATAAAAGAAATTTATAGAAATGTTAAGAATAAAGTTGTATTTAATGATTACGAGTCCGATTATTTCGATCAAGAGTATGGTGTTAAACAGGGTTATGTTTTGTTCCCCACCCTTTTCTCTGTGTTAATGAACGACCTTGTTCAGATGTTGAGTGATCAAAATATCGGTGTAAATATATTATTAAATCTGACTAACTGTCTCCTGTTCGCGGACGATGTTGTTTTAATGGCAGAATCTCCTAGAGAACTTCAGACTCTCTTGCAAATTTCGCACCAATTTGCCAAAAAATGGAACCTAAAGTTTAATTCGAAAAAATCTAAAGTCATGGTTGTGGGGAAGAGGATAAATAATAACTCAACCTGGAAATTAGGGGATGAATCAATTGAAGAGGTAAACGAATACAAATATCTTGGTTATTTTGTAAACCGTACCTTAAAATCAAATTTCCACATTTGTAATTTTCTCAAAAGCTGATAAGCAACTGAACTATATGATTCGTGTGCTTGAGGAGCACGGCGATTTCAACCGATTAAATTTTGAGGATGCTTTGTGGAACTTGGTTATCAGACCTTCGCTAACCCATGCATGCGCGGTCTGGATGCCACTGTCCCAAGCCAGTAAAGACTCACTGGATAGTTGGTAATACAAAGCAGCTAAAATTATTCTCCGTACAAAGCTTAACATTCCAAAGGCTGCAATATTATTGGAACTAGGATGGGAACCTTTGTCCGTCTTTATCGATAGACAGAGAATCTCATACTACAAACGTCTGTCACGACTACCAATTCATCGTTTGTGTAAGCAGGTATATAACGAAATGATTAACAATAATGACACATTTTGGGATTACGATATCCTGAACCTAGACATAATACGTGATGTCACTCCTGATGTTTCTTGTTTCGAAAGCCAAAGTCAAGCCTCCCTGAACTCGATGTTTGGAACAAACACGAGAAATAAAATGATGCTTGAAGTGCAAGCTAAAAGCAGTTTGGACCTGTATCAAAATTGTTTTGTTAAGATAGGTAGACAATCTTATTTATGTGATAATGATTTTCGATCATCTAGATTGAAGCTTTTAGCTAGAACGAAAACCATTCCTCTAAAAATGTATTTGCATAGAATGAACATGTCCCAAAGCGATGTATGCGATTTATGCAATGCTGAGGTTGGCGAGGACCTCGAGCACGTCTTTTTTTACTGTCCAGTCTACGACGAAATCCGTCTGAAGTTCTCTAGTTTATTCAATCCTGAGCCTTATGAAGGCCTCGGTTTTAATTTTTACTTTGCAGAACTGTTGCCTGCTGCTAAGATCCAGTTCTTAATTGGGGACATCGGCTATCTTTTTAGCAGTGATGTTGGATATTTTTATGACTCTTTATGAAAAATGTTTTTAAAGGAGTGCTTCGATCTTAGACATGATTTATTGAACTTAGTGCATATGTGATGTGAACTCTTAAATGACATATATTTTAGATAGTGTAACAATCGATTTCCAAATAGTCATTTCTTGATACGTATTATATAGTATTTCTCTTTCTGCACAGGTATATGTCCAAATACAGATATATGTCCTCCACACAAAGAGTTATTCCCCCTGCTGTAGTATTATCCTTGCACATACAGAGTTGTAACTTATTCCCCACATAAAGAGTTATGTCCCCTATTACAGAGCTATCCCTTCAGATGCAGAGTTATTCCCCCTTACTGTAGGGCATAATGTAAACTTAAATAAATTACATTTTTCTTCCGTATTTTCCATATTTTTCATATCATTTCACAATTTTCTTCCATACTTTCCAAGTCATTTCACTATTCAACCCACTTTTCTTCCATGTTTTCCATATCTTTTCACTATTCAACTTATTTTTCTTCCACACTTTCCAAATCTTGTCACTATTCAACTTATTTTTATTCCATATTTTCCCTATCATTTCACCATTCAACTTACTTTTCTTCCCTATTTTCCCTGTCTTTTCACTATTCAACAGACCTTTCTTCCATATTTTCCATATCTTTTCACTATTCAACTTATTTTTCTTCCGCACTTTCCAAATCTTATCACTATTCAACTTACTTTTCTTCGATATTTTCCATATCATTTCACTATTTTCTTCCCTATTTTCCCTATCTTTTCACTATTCAACTGACCTTTCTTCCATATTTTCCATATCATTTTACTATTCAACCTACTTTTCTTCCGTGTTTTCCATATTTTTTCACTATTCAACTTTCCTTTCTTCTGTATTTCCTTATCTTTTCACTATTTTCTTCCCTATTTTCCATATCATTTCACTATTCAACTTACTTTTATTTCATATTTTCCAAATCTTTTTACTATTCAACTTGCCTTTCTTCCATATTTTCTAAATCTTTTCACTATTCAACTGACTTTTCTTTCATATTTTCGATATCTTTTCACTATTCAACTTATTTTTCTTCCATATTTTCCCTATCGTTTTACTATTTCTTCTGTATTTTCCTTCCATATTTTCCCTATCTTTTTACTATTTCTTCTGTATTTTCCATATCATTTCACTATTCGACTTACTTTTCTTCCATATTTTTCGTATCTTTTCACAATTTTCTTCTGTATTTTCCATAGCATTTCACTATTGAACTTACTTTTCTTCCCTATTTTCCATATCGTTTCACTATTCAACTTACCTTTATTTCATATTTTCCAAATCTCTCCACTATTCAACCTACCTTTCTTCCATATTTTCTAAATCATTTCACTATTCAACTGACTTTTCTTCCATATTTTCGATATCTCTTCACTATTCAACTTATTTTTCTTCCATATTTTCCCTATCTTATCACTATTTTCTTCTGTATTTTCCAAATCATTTCACATTTCAAATTACTTTTCTTCCATATTTTCCATATCATATCACAATTGTCTTCCTCATTTTCAATATCTTTTCACTTTTCAGCTTGGGTTTCATCTGTATTTTGATGAGTCATCGAAGTGCTGTGACAGTCGACACGGTCTGTTTAATTATCTTTGTCTCTTGTGTTTTGTCTTTTCGTTGATCTCTCCGGTTTTTTTTTATGTTTTCCTTGTTGTTTTCTGAGTCTAATTTCTACTTCACGTCACAATATCACCAACGTTTTTGTTTCATAGTAGTTTATATAACTTGTACAATAATGTTATAATTTATAAAGATTTTAAAAAAAGTCGTCAGAACAGTTTTGTTTGTGAACGAAATGTACAGAATTTTCCTTTTCATGTTATAAGGGCTTTATATATATTGACGTGTCCTTGTACCCAACGTTAACAATTCAAGCGTCATCGAGATTAAAACGTTCCGCTAACCACTTATGGAACAACAGCGACGTCTGTCGAAAGAATTTTTTTTTTTAAAACATATATCAAATTAGGAACTGTCGTGTCAGCAATATCAACAAACATCGTCCTACAAAAATGTACTTGACACAATTTTGATAACCTCTGCTGAGATGTCATAATTTTTACGTCATAAGGGAGGTCGTGACCTTTGTGTTTTCTCCTCCGGAACGGCATTGGGAAACAAAACCTTTAATGAAAATGGGTGACTTTGATGTTTGTAATAAAAAAAAACAATGAATATCACCATTAAAGGAAAAATGCAACAATCTTAACATTTAAATAAACCTGTCAAAATGAATGGTATATTTCCAAACTACTTATGAACTACGGTTTTGGGGAAGCGTCTTTTGAATATTTTGAATCATGTAATTTTCCCCGCGAAAATTCAAATATAGATGTATCCGTGTTTATGTTTGATTTAAGGATGGTAAATATTCATCTTTAACCCTTTGAACGCCAAGACGTTGATTGTATACAACGTTACGTTGCCATATATTCCAGAGCGTAATGATAAAACGTCATCTCACGTTGCGCGTTTTCATGACGTTCACGCACATGCATATTTCTAATGTTTTTAAAGGCATTTGACAAATTGTATGTAATGCAATGATAACTCATAAGTAACTTAAGTGCTCCGATAGGGTTAGCAGTTCCCGTTCTTACTTGACATTTGATTAGATAAACGGGCAAGTCAATTAAGGAGGGAAACAAGGAAAAATATATAGCAATTTTGGATTAAAAAACAAACAGTTCGATTTTTTGTCGTATTGTTTACGTGTGTTTCACGTTTTTAGTGACGTTGAGCACTGTCATTTTTTTAGCTATTTTTTTACCAAACCTTCAACTTAACATTGGTAAAAAATACCTAAAAACTGCAAAAATTATTAATGAATCATTGATACATTTAGCCTATTCCACTTCGAAATGCTTATCCAAAACAGGAATCCGAAGTTTCGACCTTTGTGTTTGTTTGTTTTGTGTTTGGTTGGATCATAAACTGTCCCTGTTTATCTTGTTTTTGTTTTTGGTTTTCGGTTGGATCATAAACTGTCCCTGTTTATCTTGTTTTTGTTTTTGGTTTTCGGTTGGATCATAAACTGTCCCTGTTTATCTTGTTTTTGTTTTTGTGTCAAGTTGTTTTGTGTATTATTTATGTGTTATAATCAATATAAGTTAAATAATTCATCTGACCCCAGATAGTTTCAACAGTTACAACTGTTCTTAAACCTTAATGAATGGGGTGCACCTACGATTTTTACCCTAATAGGTGGCGCATGTGTTCCATTAGTTATTACTTTCGGAATTCCTCGGCTATCATCAATAACGTAACTAATGTAAACTACGATATTGATTTACAAAAAATGTATATGTATTCGTGTAAAATGCCACAAATGCTGTGTTTAACAAGATGAGGGTAGCTATCAAGAAGAATGACCATGCGACGAGAGGTCCGTGGACGCCAGAGAAATACGACGTGGTTTGCTCGGCACATAACGACATTTCAAGGACATCGGCTTCTCAGAGTGTCGGGATTATTATGTTAGATATCTTCCAGTGTTGATTGAATAAAAAGTTTATATTACTTTTACTTAAGGAATGGCTCCTCTAAGCATAGTGTTCAATATATTTAATAAGACATAAAGCACTAACCATTTTACTACTGAAGGGGGGGGTTTGAAAATAAATTTTAAAGTAGACCTGAATACACCTCAGCCCTAAAAAATATTGCTTGTTTAGGTTAACTCGACCCTACCTAAAGTTTAGTGCCTATAATCCTAGCTATTTATTAGTTTTTCTCAACAAGCACAGTCTTGGAACATCTGCATGCCCAATATATCCAATGCAAAAAACAAAGCAAAATCCTGGTCACTTTTACCTAACCTTTTTCACAGGATTACCAGTAACCCTAAACACACAATTATTTTTTTAGGTCTCGTATGCATGTATCTTTTACCTCATGTATGTATAAAAAATATTTTTGATCTACCTGATGCTTGTAAAAAATTGGATTCTCTACTGACAGACATAAAAAAATCCCATGCCCTCCTTCACTAATAAAATTGTTGGTGTCTAATAAAGAAAACAAGTGAGTGGAAAGACATGTCACTCCACTCGGGCACATTAATGAATATTCCGATTCCTAGTCGGCCAGTCTTTGTTCTTACTTGCATGCTTTAATAGCAAAGAAGCAACAAATACCAATTTTGTAGTCTTTGGTTTGACCAGACTGGGGCTCTATCCCATGGATCTAAACACACTCAAGGCGAGAATGCTAACCATTACACCACCGATGAGATAGGAAACCATTTTGTCTACAGACCAATAACATAATACCAACACAACAAAATTTATGTGGTCGTATAAAAATCACACTGAAAAAGGAGCAGTCCTTCAAAACTTTCATTAAGCAAGGGACTTGTGCCCAAGTTGCTTAGTTGAAGTTAGTTAATACAGTCAATATCATCAAACACACATTAAAAAGATCATAGATTAGCTTCCAGTCAGATTTGAACTGACATCTTTTCAACTTTATTGAAATGTACTACCTTGTACTATAGAAGCCATAATGATTGTAATGTTACACAAAGTACACATACAGATAAATAAACCACCCAAACAAGTACTTCAAAAGCATCTTGTACAAAGGACTGTATTTAAGACATATTATTAACTACAAATGTACATGTATTTTAATCTTCACCATAGGATAGTTAAATGTTTAAATTGTGTATTTATTGACACTGATTATATCAGGTAATAATATTCATTAAAAAGTTGTTAATGTTTTCACGATTCATGAAACCTTTTTTTTCTTTAGCTACTGTTAGTAGCGACTGGCCCCTCCGCTTAATTAGTCTTAAACTTAAAGGGTCAATATATTACTTTAATAACAATATATGATATAAATATACAAGTATAACATGACAAAAAAACAAATATTTAATGGCTGACAAAAAATTACGAATACCCAGAAAACTGAAGACTGAGACACACAAACAACTAAAAATCCAGACTGACATGAACTCAGATGCTCCATATGAGTCTGCAGTTCGAACGTCACTAATACTACTTCATGGGCGAAAGAGCTGGGGGCAATTGCCCTCCCTACTTTTAAAAATTGAGGGAGTGGGCGCAAAATAGTTTTCCCCCCTTTTTGGCATTAAATTTAAGAAAAAAAAATTTTTTGCTTTAGTATGGAAGCATATATTGTCCATTTTGCCAAGGGTATAAAGATATTTGGACAAGGGTATGCTTTGAAACTATAGTGACTTTTTTTTTTATTGCTGCACAGTTTTGAAAATATACCAGACAAATAAGGAATACATTTTTTGTACAAATTTCATAAAGATGTATACCGAATGTAATGAGCATCATTTAAATTAGTATATTTATTGAGGTAATTACACATGAATGTGTATTTATATTTCAAAGATAAAAAAAAAATGTGAAAATTGTGAAAATATTAATGTTTTTTTTTTAATGTAAAATGTTTCTTAAAAAACGTATGAGGGTACCCCTATTGAAAGCCCCATAATTTTTTTCTATTGAAAATATGCCCCGTTTTTTCACATTCTGAATGATGACATGTATATGATGCTTTCAGTGTGTTGTTTTTGAATATTTAATAAAAAGAAAAGGTGTGTAAAAAGTTGGGTCAGTTTTTTTAATAAAAATGATTTTATTTCTCTAACCTATGCCTGGATATGAATCCCATCTGGTTTTATAAAGGCAGTTAACTTCAAAATCTTCTTTTTCAATTATAATGGATAGCATAAATATGACAAATTCTCCTGGTCTTGACTCTGAATCCTGTCACGAAAGCACATTCAAACTGATCCGTCATCATAATTTTAATGATGTTTTATTTTCAGTCGGGGCAACTTGGACATTCAACAAATACAATAATATTGAAAAGTAACGAACATAAATCGCATGCTTGGGTTTTCGGTGTAATATGTACCTTTCAATCAAGTCAGTTTTTCGACCGTTTGTCGATGCATTTCGTCGTAGTAGATCATATTCGAGCTTCAGCACTGACCACAGCTGATCGCCGTCCGCCATCTTGGAATCGAATAACTGATAGTACACATGCGCCACCTGTCGGGAATGGGATAGGTGAACCCCATTAGCAGACACATGTTCCAAATATTTTCGGCATTGGCTTTAACGTGCCATTTATTCGATTTTCACATTTTTTCTCTGTCTATTATACTTAAAGGGAAACTTCGCAGAAAATTTGTTTTCTATATTTTTTTCCTGATGTATAAATTGGATATTTATATATAAATTAGCGATTTACTATGTTGGATAAGGGAATGAAATCGATTTTAAAATTCGGTCAACGATAGATGAATGTCGCCATTTTGATAGCATCTCGATACCAATTATCACGTGATGTCTAAATACCACCACGCCCCAAAACAAGCGTGACAAACCGGGGTCTTCATTCAGTGTCGATATGGCTTGTCAGGCGTAATTCTTTTTATTTTTCTTATTATTCTAAATATATGAATTTATTACACAATCACTTTTTGCAGATTTACGTTTTGTTTCTATATACTTATGGCAAAACAAACGAATCGGGGAAAAGGGTCCGTCTTTAACGAGACACATTTACAAAAGATTTTTTTCGAAAATTGAAGAACTACGAAATTATGTGAAAAAAAAGAACGGACATCGGAACAATGCCATGAATTCGTAAAAAATTAAAACCACGGGGCAAAATTGTTTTAATGATATTATTTATAAGATCGCACTTTGCAATCGATCGTTCATACACTACAATAAAGCTACACATAAGCTCTGCTTCTTAGCTAAAAGCACAGAAAGTTACAGGGTAGGAAGCCATAAAATTGAGAGGATTATGTAAGCATATAATTTGTAATAGTTTTCATTTGACAATTACAGACGATGAGTATTATAAATACTTTTAAAGTTTATTATACAAAACTTCAGGGTACATCTCTTACGTAATATAATACTTTGTTTATGGAAATACAATATTCGTATTCGCCAACAGTAAAAAAGATTAATCTGTTTTCATAACGGTTATTTCTGATTTGAACAAAGCGTAACATATAATATGTCTCTGCGTAAAGAAAACATTTTTTGTTTATTTTCATCACGTCTTTCGAACTGGCGGACCCTTCTGATTAATCTCAGAATAGTCATAAAAAATATGGTTGTTGTTTTTATAAGGAGAAAATTGCATACGAATGGTTTTTGTCTATTTTGCTTTTTGGGGTTTCCAAGAAGAATTTTCTATCCTGCCCTGTTCACTCTGCTTTACTTCATAATTTTGCTTGTTGCTATATCATTTTGATGAGGCACAAAAAAAATGAAGAATAAAAATGAACAATTCAATATAACTTACGATCAATGTTAATCTAAAGATTTTTTTTGTGAAAATAGCCCAGAATCATTGCTGCATCAGGCGCGGATCCAGCAGTTTTGAAAACGGGGTCCGAGGCTCTTGTTTGCCAATTTTTACCCAATTTATACACAGATTTTACTAAATTGTCGAACACCCCCTTGATCCGTCAGTGTGCATTAATATGCACCCATTCCTAATGTATACTTGATCAGGGTCGTGTATTTTGATCACCTATTAGAACCTTTAAAATGTGCACTGCATCTCCTATTCTAGTCACGATTAGCGTTAACGGGTCCCACAATGTGTATTGCGTTTCTGATTATTGCCAAAGATTGTGACACATGTATTCAAGTATTCGGTCAGAGTCCCGTCGACCGGATGTAAAACGACACTTGTATATTCTGCCTGGCGACTTCCTGTGTGGACCTAATCTCAATACGCAATATTAGGTACCCTGCTAAGTGAACCGGAGTGAATGTACCTGTCGTTTTCAGAATGAAAATAAAAATAAGTAAATCCCGCCTTTCACTTCTTATTTCAGGAATTATTTGCCTTAATTTATTGAAGAATAAAATATTTAAAATTAAAATATGGTCTCTCGCTTCTGAAAATACATGAAAAATATAAGAAATATATTTTCCGCATAATATTTTACGTTTCGCTCATCAAAAATGACACAAGCAGAAAAAGGAAAAGAAATTAACATTTTTAAATCACTTGCTCTCTCCAACGTTTTTAGCACAAAATCCGAAGAACAAGAAGTACATTTGGTGTGGCCTAATCTCTGTATATTTTGACTGCTCTTCATCTGTTTATACCTCTCATGATCATGATCTCTTCCGAACTTTGTCTGAATGAATATCAGTGGATATCATAATTATAGGTCAAGTTTGCTTACGGGGTTCCGAGCTGAAAAAATTCATATATTTAGGTTTTGTGCCTTTTGGGGGTAACTGATCAAAGAGGTTTTTTTTCTTTAAACACTAACTTTGTAAATTCAGTTGCCACCCGAACTCCTAACCTTTAATTTTTAGTTCCTTAATTAACATTAAAACATCTTTTATGAAGATCGATCGTTAAAATTGTGAATACATATTAATTATGATGAGACAGCTATATATAGTTAGACCAATTTGGCGCCTCTAATAATGAAAACTTATAATTTCAAGGATGGTGTATACTTTTTTATCATCTAAATCATAATTACAATTATAATTGTTCCTGTTATTTCAACATTATATTTATTCTAATGTTTTAAAATATTTTATCTTTGATAAATAATAAACGATCTACCAACTCGTCTTGGAAAGCAAATAGTGTGTATTCAAATTCCCATTTTATTAATCCGATCAATACACAAGTTACGCGTTGTCAAAATTATTCATTATATTTTTCAGCACATTAGCAGTAAAACAAAATGAACATAATTGTAAAAGGGATTCTACATATAGTGAATATAGGTGACTGTTGTAAAACACTCTTTCCGTTGTAAATATAAAGGAAAGGAAACATTTTGTTCATTTAAAATAGTTGTTTGTCAAAAAGGTACGTATCTGTTCACTTCAGTATTTAATTTTCCAACGGTTATTACATTTAAATTACAGTCCTCTGAACGCTTTAAATGAAGCGAATTTAACATCAGCGACCCAGACTTTAAATTTCAATCCCAATGCATTATCAGGCTAAAACGTCACAGCCTGATGTAAAAATTAGAAATTAATATTACAAATTTGCGATTTGCTTCGTTATTTGTGGAAATATTTCGATAAAACTTTGTGAATATGTATTTTATATCACCAGGAACATATTTACCTAACATGTAAAATAATCGCGAAGTTTCCCTGATGCTTCAACCCGTGTCGTCATCCGAGTCATCATCACAAAAATCAATAATAATAGGTTCTATGACACTTCTATCTATACAGTTTTCTTTGCAGTATTCTTTTTCAATTTTGACCACATGTTCTTTTGCTTTTGTCCACACATCTTTTGTAATTTTTCCGAAAGCGGCGTACGTGAATTCTTTTACATCGCTTAATCGGAAGGTGGTATTGTTTTTAGCCACGAAACCTTTGACTTGCGCCCATATTAATTCTATCGGGTTAAGTTCATAGTGTCGAACGGGGGTTCTTAATACTTCATGTTCGTGTAAATTAGCAATTTTATCTGTTTTATAAACTATTGGGGTCTTTTTTTGTTTTATTTTTTCATATAATACTTTTTTGGTATCAGTAGCAGAAAAAGGAATGTTGTGTTGTGTAAGATAGTTTTGAAGAACAGCTTTTTTCTGACTAAAATTTGGGCACACCGTATCTTCTGTTTTAACATTGTGATTTTTCAGAGCAGGCATCAATTGAATTTCAAACCACTCAAGAAAGACAACACTATTCATCTCCTGGTGATGGTCATCATCCTTTGATTTGGCCAGAAACACTAAATCGCAGCCGTCAATCAAACCATCACTTCGCGTACCTGCATGCAAAACAATCAAACGTTTGCCTTTACCCGAGGGTATTTTTGGGGCATCAGACCCATCATTCGGAAGCCACATATAATCTGTGCAGTGATATTGGTTAACCCATGTTTCGTCCATGTACACGATATCATACCCTGCTTCCCTAAAAGATTTTATCTTTCTCAGATAATTACATCTACATTGTATAATTAATAATAGACACTTGGTCTTACATAACTCTTCGATTATCACCTATTTTTTTATATGTATATCCAAGATCAATGACAGTTAGAGTAAGTTTAGACTTTGATATTTTAATCGAATCTTTTATTTCCTTATGTATTATTGAGACGGTCGGAGCAATTTTCCGTGAATATAAACCGTGGATTGTTCTTTTAATAACACAATGATCAAAGTCGTCCAAAAATTTTAGCTCTTTCTTTGGGTCTATTTGACTTACAAGGCCTTTTACCATTCATAATAAGGTGCACACCCAAAGCTTTAGATGTCTTTTGATATACCCTATCAAATGAGACAATTGGCTTCTTCGTTGCCTTTTCCTTACTAAAAAAGGCAAACAACTTTTTTACAAACTTTTGGCATTCCGGAGATAAGTCAGACTTTTTACCCATTTTACAAAAAATGCAAAATATAACAATAATTTATGAGAGAAATGCTTGTCAGGTTCGTCTAAAGTACACGTGGCTGAGAGAAAGATTTTAGAGGTAAGATACCTGACGTACGGATGGCTCTTCTATAAAAAAAAAAAAAAAAAAAAAAGTACATCTACTCCCACCCGAAAAATGACAACTAAATAGGACCAAAATACAAAATTTCATTTGAGTGCAGCCTCAGTCAAAACAATAAGAAGCATTACTGTAACATTTGTAGTTAGCACTCCTAATTCTAAATAAAACTCTCGTTTATTTTTCTGTTCAAAAATCTATAGTTTAAAAGATATTTGGATTTTTCATTATTCTAATCAAAAAATTATTACTTTTTAATTTATCAATCAATACAAATAGCTTCTTGGTAAACACATGTGCGTACTTGACAAATTAACATAACAAATAATAAGACAAGCTTAAAATAGAACCAAGTAATATATTCCTTTTAAACCATATACACTGTCATCAAAGAACTCCGATAGAAAATGTTTGGTCAACATCCGGGATATTTTAAAGCGGTATTTTTAAAGCAGACACGGATAATTATCGTAAGTATTTATAAATATACTGTGTATATAATGTTTTGAATTATGATGCTTTATGATTGTTATTATTATTAATTTCATTTTTTGTCCAAATATCATTTATTTTTGCAGTGCAAAATTAGATTTTTCTATAAGTTATAAGGAATCCGGCTTCAAAATCATTACAATCAACTGAAATATCGCTATATCTTGCATTTACGAATGAATTAAATGTTGCCCAAAAAGAAAAAAATTATTGATGAATGATTGATCTTACTTAAAAATACTATTTTGTTGATGAAAAATCAATTAGTAACTAGTTATACCCTAAAACATGATGTCAACAGTTGTTTTTGAAATCCGGCTTGGTCAAAATGTAAACATGTATACAAACCGGTTGGATCATTTATAAATAACCGGGTTTGTCAATATGTAAATACCACTGATCTTATTGTTATTGAGCATTATATTGCAATTTAACAATAGTTATGATTAGGAAATATCTCAAAGGCGATAAATACTGATCCATAGTATGAATATTCGCCATGGCTGCTAATTTCAGCTACTTTGTACAATAAAAAAATCATTGTTTCTATGTTAAATTGCTACTGTCGCGAACACTTGAATTTTTTTAATGCTTTTTGTGGCACTGACATCACGGTTGGTGCTCAATACGCTACACTTACTTTTAAGTAGCTGTCCAGGCGCATCAATTGAGTAGTGGGAGATTCTTTCTATAACGCAATATTTTAATTTTATACTCGTTGATAACGAAGTAAGTCACTCTGTGGAAATAACTTCATGGATACGATATTTAAGTTTCTTCACAGTATAATGTTTACATTAACATTACAGATAAGCAAATTAACAAAGGCTGTAGTATTGAATTCCTTTCCGCACGGACGATTTTGGCAGTTTGTATAAAAAGAAAATGTTATGTGTACTCGATTAATGCAACGTTCGTTACAAGTTGTAATACGACAAAAGTTCGTTCTTTGGATGTTATAGTCTCCCGCCCATCCACCAATATTAATGCCAAAAGAATTTCAATCACTGGTATATATTTTACATTTTCTTGGGGGGAGGGGGGGGGGATAGAAATGATAGACTGAATGAATTTGTTATGTTGATATATATTTATAATAAATCCTATGCGATCTTGTAACGAACGCACAACCCTACACTGTGTCGAGTCTTATTTATATTACATTATTTTAGTTAATAAAAAAATATTTTCTTAGGAGTGAAACGAGGGAGAAAAAAAATAGACAATATATAAACATTGTCGAAAATATAAAATTTATATATACGAGTTTTGACGAGTTTTTCTTACCTGTTTCGCAGCGAGTGGAAATGAATTATATATTTTCCGACAATGTACGTATATTGTATCTATCGCCCCAAAGAAACTGTCAAATTGTCTAAAAAGAGCAGAAACAAGTGTTGTTCTTATCATTTTTGATTGTGTCCTCTGTGAAGTCCGCGCTTATAAGTTTATAAGCTTATAAGCATAAATCCTGTTACTGTTTCTAGGTGAGCTAACAACAGTCATTGGGTAGATATGTCGCTCCACTCAGACACATTATTCTGATTCCGAGCCAACCAGTCTTTGCTCTTTCTCCTTAATGCTGCGTTCTTAGCGAAGAAGCAACAAATACCAATTATATATTCTTTTGTTTGACAAGATCGCGGCTCGTACCCACAATCTATCGCACTCGAGGCGAGCCCCTATCCATTACGCTACCGATACGGTTCCCTATTTTTATTTAATTTTTATTAATGTTTTTAATCAAAATTTCTTATTGTCCTTCAATATATTATTTGAAAATAAAAATTAATCCAAAACAATAAGAGTTACTTGATATCTATATAAACAGATATGCAATAATTCAACTGCATAGCAAATAAAGAAAAAGAATTATAAGTTCTATACAAAATCATGACCATTCTGTCGAAGGTGACTTGGTGAATGCCAATTCTGCACAAACCGTTTTGCATTTCTTCCTTTTAATGTTATGCAAAACATCCACATGTAAAATATTTTGACTATGTGCTGTTGTTGTTTTTTTTCACAACTTTTATTCATTGAAGACATTTTTTTTGTTTTTCTTTCTTTTTATCAATTTGCAAGTCGAACATACCCTTGACAAGTGTTATTATGAACCTTAAATAAATTCCAAAGGGAAACATCTGTTTTCGCTATTCTTTCAATTTTTTACATAGACAAAACTGATTCTACTGAAACACAATTTTTGCGACCCAACCAGAAAGTAGTGGCTGACAGAGCCGGAACGAATGTACGTAAATAAGCATTGTGTTTTTCACTGTAGTAAGTCTAAAACTATTCATGGTAGCACGCCAGTGCAAACTATCATGTATATAAGCATTACAAAGGGTTTGTGTACTTTAATTACACATATAAACTACTTTTTATAGCTTTATTTGATGATTTCAATCTCATTATTAGCATTTTTCATTGTTTATGTCCATCATATTATCTATATCTGAGTAATCGATGAAGATAACTACAGTAATATATAGGTAAAAACAAGCAAAAATAATCGACCGATAACGACATCTTCTGGATTCAAGATATAATAATACTATATGATCATAATACTTACTTTTTGTCGTCGCCTGTATGTCAAGCATTCCTAATTGACTTGTACCGGAAGATGACAGATCAATTCCGACCGGAGCTCTTTGACGACAGTGATATAGTCGTGTATATAAATAATTGTTCATACAAAAGACAAGGTATTTTATTTAAACCTAATAAAGTAGATCGAGATCAAATACAAAGAACAAGATGTCTGTGTAAATCCTGTGTTCATCTTTCATTGTACATATCTCGGATGCATGCCAGATATGCTGATGTATTAGATAAAAAGGTCAAAACTTTGCAAAGCACATCCTAGTACCATAAATTAAGATCAAATTATGACAATGCCGTCTTTTGAGGTATAATTCGTAATTGGATATATATTTCACCGCATACCAACTTTTTAATTATTTTTCTTTATGGTGGTTTCTTTTTAATATTTTAGGTAGAAGAAATAGTTTTATATATTCTTGATTGATAGTTAAGTTTTTACAGAACTGAAATGTTTTATAGACATGATTTAAAGTTTTAATTTATTGAAATTTATATAGTCTCTCATAATTCTTTATAGAATGGCACTTGTATTTTATCTATAAAACTTTTATTTTATACAATGTATATATTGTGATGATTGTGTATTATATGTATTACAAGTGGTGAGACTTTAATGAAATATTGAATCTGAATCTTTTAAAACATTAATATTATGAAATTAAAAGACTCTTCTTTCTTAATTAGAGTTTATAGGGGTCCTATGCTAATCTTGGTATGCTGTGTTCGGCATGTTTTTTAATGCTTAAACACTGATTTTTTTGGAAGTACCTATACAAAAACTATATATTTAATTTAATCGACATTTACATTTTTATTCCTGCGAATGGTTGTATAGGTAGCCGTCTCGGTGTACTGCTTTGCCCGGGGTCCTATAATGCTGTTAAGACGGCACTGAATAGGCTAGCTTTCCCCAGATTCACAAAACATATACAAAACAATGTAACTCAGATTCATTTTTTTATTTAATTAAGATTTAATAAATTTAAATATTCCATCAGTTTCATCCAATTCAAGTTCTAGATATGAAAATTTACAGGAAAAAAAATAGATTTGAGGGTTACGAGTGTTATCTGGGTTTTCTTCACTTTATCTGTAGGCCATTATAAAAAGTAACATTTTATTTTGTAAATAAGAGATGTGATGGGAACAAAAGAAACAAATCTATCATTACACCATGCACACTCAGATATTCACTATGTTTGCAAATACATGTATATCAATTTTTGCCATTTTTTTCAAAAGTAATTCAACTCAAAATATAATTTAACAACTTTTTTTTAACAGAGAGTTGTTGAATAATACAATATGAACATCTACTGATATACCCAATGCATGCAGAGACATAATTGTGTTATATGTCTCTGATACATGAATTCCATTATGTACTACAGTGCCCATCTCTTCACGACGATAGACGACGTCTATTGGATTCTACCTATTTGACTAGAGTTAAAGGGAAACTTCGCAAAAAAAAATATTTTTTATATGTTTTTCCTGATGTATAAATATGAATGTTTATATGTATATTAGCGTTTTATTATGTTGGATAAGGGAATGAAATCGATTTTAAAATTCGGTCAACGATAGATGGATGTCGCCATTTTGATAGCATGTCGATACCAATTATCACGTGATGTCTAAATACCACCACGCCCAAAAACAAGCGTGTCAAACCGGGGTCCTCATTCAGTGTCGATATGGCTTGTCAGGCGTAATTCTTTTTATTTTTCTTATTATTCTAAATATATGAATTTATTACACAATCACTTTTTGCAGATTTACGTTTTGTTTCTATATACTTATGGCAAAACAAACGAACCGGAGAAAACGATCCGCCTTTAATGAGACACATTTACAAAAGATTTTTTTCGAAAATTGAAGAACTACGAAATTATGTGAAAAAAAAGAACGGACATCGGAACAATGCCATGAATTCGTAAAAAAATAAAAATAGGCCGAAACTACGGGACAAAATTGTTTTAATGATATTATTTATAAGATCGCACTTTGTAATCGATCGTTCATGCACTACAATAAAGCTACATATAAGCTCTGCTTCTTAGATAAAAGCACAGAAAGTTACAGGGTAGGAAGCCATAAAATTGAGAGGATTATGTAAACATATAATTTGTAATAGTTTTCATTTGACAATTACAGACGATGAGTATTATAAATACATGTACTTTTAAAGTTTATTATACAAAACTTGAGGGTACATCTCTTACGTAATATAATAATTTGTTTATGGAAATACAATATTCGTATTCGCCAACAGTAAAAAGATTAATCTGTTTTCATAAAGGGTACATCTCTTACGTAATATAATACTTTGTTTATGGAAATACAATATTCTTATTCGCCAACAGTAAAAAGATTAATCTGTTTTCATAGTTCGGTTATTTCTGATTTGAACAAAGCGTAACATATAATATGTCTCTGCGTAAAGAAAACATTTTTTGTTTATTTTAATCACGTCTTTCGAACTGGTGGATCCTTCTGATTAATCTCAGAATAGTCATAACAAATATGGTTGTTGTTTTTATAAGGAAAAATTGCATACGAATGTTTTTTGTCTATTTTGCTTTTTGGGGTTTGCAAGAAGAATTTTCTACCCTGCCCTGTTCACCCTGCTTTAATTCATAATTTTAGTTGTTGCTATATCATTCTGATGAGGCACAAAAAAAATCAAGATAAAAATGAACAGTTCAATATAACTTACGATCAATGTTAATCTAAAGATTATTTTGTGAAAATAGCCCCAGAATCATTGATGCATCAGGCGCGGATCCAGCAGTTTTGAAAACGGGGTCCGAGGCTCTTGTTTGCCAATGTTTACCCAATTTATACACGAATTTTACTAAATTGTCGAACACCCCCTTGATCCGCCAGTGTGCATTAATATGCACCCATTCCTAATTTATACTTGATCAGGGTCGTGTATTTTGATCACCTATTAGAACCTTTAAAATGTGTATTGCATCTCCTATTCTAGTCACGGGTAGCGTTAACGGGTCACAAAATGTGTATATATAATTTGCGTTTCTGATTATTGCCAAAGATTGTGACACATTTATTCAAGTATTTGGTCAGAGTCACGTCGACGGATGTAAAATGACACTTGTATATTCTGCCTGGCGACTTCATGTGTGGACCTAAACTCTTTATCCAATATTAGGTACCCTGCTGAGTGAACCGGTGTGAATGTACCTGTCGTTTTCAGAATGAAAATAAAAATAAGTAAATCCCGCCTTTCACTTCTTATTTCAGGAATTATTTTCCTTACTTTATTGAAGAATAAAATATTTAAAATTAAAATATGGTCTCTCGCTTCTGAAAATACATGAAAAATATAAGAAATATATTTTCCGCATAATATTTTACGTTTCGCTCATCAAAAATGAAAAACAAACAAAAAAAAAGGAAAAGAAATTAACATTTTTAAATCACTTGCTCGCTCCAACGTTTTTAGCACAAAATCCAAAGAACAAGAAGTAAATTTGGTGTGGCCTAATCTCTGTATATTTTGACTGCTCTTCATCTGTTTATACCGCTCATGATTATGATCTCTTCCGAACTTTGTCTGAATGAATATCAGTGGTTATCAAAATTATAGGTCAAGTTTGCTTACGGGGTTCCGAGCTGAAACAAATCATATATTTAGGTGTTGTGCCTTCTGAGGGTCACTGAGCAAAGAGTTTTCTTTTCTTTAAACACTAACTTTGTAAACTCAGTTGCCACCCGATCTCCTAACCTTTAATCTTTAGTTCTTTAATTAAGATTAAAGCATCTTTTATGAACATCGATCGTTAAAATTGTGAATATATATTAATTATGATGAGACAGTTTGTTATAGTTAGGCCAATTTGGCGCCTCTAATAATGAAAATTTATAATTTCAATGATCGTGTATACTTTTTTATCATCTAAAACATAATTACAATTATAATTGTTCCTGTTATTTCAACATTATATTTATTTTATCTTTAATAAATAATAAACGGTCTACCAACTCGTCTTGGAAAGCAAGTAGTGTGTATTCAAATTCCCATTTTATTAATCCGATCAATACACAAGTTACACTTTGTCAAAATTATCCATTATATTTTTCAGCACATTAGCAGTAAAACAAAATGAACATAATTGTAAAAGGGATCCTACATATAGTGAACATAGGTGACTGTTGTAAAACACTCTTTCCGTTGTAAATATAAAGGAAATGAAACATTTTGTTCATTTAATATAGTTGTTTGTCAAAAGGGTACGTAGCTGTTCACTCCAGTATTTAATTTTCCAGCGGTTATTAGATTTAAATTACAGTCCTCTGAGCGCTTTAAATGAAGCGAATTTAACATCAGCGACACTAACCCGAATAATCCAGTCGTTATACGCTTTGCTATATTAACCCCTGAACGACTTTCTCGATAAAACGTGTCAATCGGAAGTTTCAAATTAGCAATGCCTTCTGGGTATAAACTGCGTGTGGTAACTTTTGGCACCTTTTAGGAGGAGCTCAGGAAATGTTTGTAAACATAGGTCAATGGAGCGTTTAGGTGTCAAATGTTTTCATTGTACCCACCCTACTAATCTAAAAGGTGAAAAAAGAGTAGAAATGTAGGAAAACTAAATAATGAATTAAACATCGTAAATCAACCTGTCGATCTCCATTTCTTGTTTGTAAACGTTACCGGAAATTGAAAGAACCGCCTTGCGCACACTCGGCAAATAATCATCGCTGATTGGCTCTCTCTTTCAGAGAGCAGCTGACGCGTTTTTATCACAAGGAGAGTTCAAGCCCTCATCCAGCGATAGTGCCGATAGAGGGCGCAGTATTATTCAAGTTACAGCGACACAGACTTTAAATTTCAATCCCACAATGCAATTATCGGGCTAAAACGTCACAACCCATGAAAAATTAGAAATTAAGATTACAAATTTGCGATTTGTTCCGTTATTTGTGGAAATATGTCGATAAAACTTTGTGAATATGTATTTTATATCACCAGGAACATATTTAGCTAACTTGTAAAAAATCCCGAAGTTTCCCTTTAATGTTGTAAAATTTGCTAATTTATTCCAATCTAGAAATACAATTAAGTTTAGACACCTTTGTAAATTTATCAAAATTATTTTTTCAAAAGCACGTCCTCCTGGTTAGTCACCTCTCTCCTTCTTTGTTGTGTTTTTATTGTGTTACATCCATCCTCTTGTCATGTGCGTGCAAATATTGATATTGAATGTTTGTATTTATCTCTGTACCATTGTAATGCATTGGTTTATGAGAATAAAGAATCTTGAATCTTGATACATGAATAAGTAATACATGGATATTCAATATTTTGTTTTGTACATGACGCCCAGGACCAGGTACAAGATTGTGTGATACTGATAGTGATAGAAGTTGACATGGATAATTACACCATTTTGCAATTTATTAACAATCACTTCACAGAAATCTTTTTTTATATATGAAATAAACAATTGATTAATTATCGAATCGATGACAAATTTAGTTTACTTTAATTAAATAAAGCAAAAAATTATATTGTTTTCATATTTGCCGCCGATAGAGTTAACAAATATTGTTTTCCTCCCTTTATCGGTGCGCCGGATCACTTGAGTGTTTTATTGTTTTCGAGATTGATTAGATATTGAGTACGTACACTTCGACATGAAAGTTCTAGAATATACGTGTCAATAAATTCACAGTTAAAAACATATTCATAAAGAATAGATAATAAAGATATATGATTTTGCTACGAGATCAATGAAAAACTTGACAGAAGACGACGATTAACAATTTTACACCATTGGTCAACAGGAATCGTCAATTTTCCGCGTTTTATCTGGTCTTAATCTCCATTGTTGACTGTATAGTAGCTCTCGTAGCACTTTTCTTAAACAAAAACAAAAAATCTTTCAGAAAATATCCAGTTTTTAATTCAACTTTCACTCTAAATACTAGAACTTTTCGAAATTAGTTAAGGCACTGATTGTAGTCACGTGACCATCATTTTATCAACAGAAATCCACGTTGACTCGCACAAAGTTGAAACATTTTCACTTTCGAACATGTATAAATAACTGGTTGCAATATGCATCAAATATTGTTATGTTTTACTCATTAATTTGTATTACATACCTGACCCCCCTTTTTTATTGCATGCAATCATAGAAACAGCCTTAACACACCTGCGAAATCCTGATAGGAACTTGCAAGCACTGGAATATCGACTGAGAGATATATACTCCGTATAAGGAAATGGCTACAATAATGAACGGAGCAATAATGTTAAAGATTGTCAGAAATACGAATCTTAAATTATCTATAGTAGATCATGGTGCCCAATACAATTATTTTGTTATTTCTTACTGAAATCAAGTCAATGCAATCTAAGATTTAGTGAAACGCCATAAGAGGTCATGTTCATGCGACCTATATTCGTCAAATCAGATTGCGGCTAAACAAATATCGATGAACCGATTTGAGAAGGTCATGTAGGAAGTATGACACATACGAATAAACGAGCAAGTCTGCGAGAAGAGGAGCAACGTTACATATGGTACCTATAGAGAAAAATATATACAACAAAGATAACAAATGTGTTGTCTATTACAAACTCAAGCATTTCAACTGTTAGTCCATTTTATCCAGTTAATTGTGAAAATACCAATGTTTGTGTGTGCATTCCTCGTTTTAACAACAAGTAGAAATTTTATTAAATTACCAAGCTAATAGTGCTTAATTTTATTCTATTCTGTCTATAATTAGTACAATTATCACGTGTAGACATCAATATTTAATGTCTTAACGATACCATAGCGACATATTACTTTGTTATAGCGTTGTAACATTTTATAATAAACACCTTAACCATTAAGATTCCAAATGTAAAACATTATCGCAGTTTAATACAAAGCTGCACATTGATCGCGAATATACAGTCAAGCCTGTCTCAAAGGGCACCTGTGGGTACATAACAAACAACTGTTTATAAAGGGCTGTTTGATTTTCTGCATTTGATTGGTTTTGTTTGTTTGGTGGTGTTTAACGCCACTTTCAACAATATTTCAGCTATATCATGGCGGTCAGTTTTATTGGTGGAGGAAACCTGAGTACTCGGAGAAAACCATCGACCTGTCGCATGTCACTGACACACTTCATCACATGATAATGCTGTGTCGAGTACACCTCACCATGAACGGTGTTCGATCTCACAACTTTAGTGGTAATATGCACTGATTGCACATGTAGTTGTAAATCCAACTGCCATACGATCACCACCACGACGGTCCCTTCTATCAATCAATCATCTTTGGCATAGAGAAGACATAAATATACATCTACATTTGATGAATAATGCATATCATTTGAAATTGTATATAAAATGTAGATGCGTAAAACGGACATATTTGCAGGTTATGTTTATTTCCCTTTGTAATGTAAGATTATTAGGGAGCTATTACTTTATTGTTATGGCTAGAGGAGCAAGGTGCTGACATTGGCTGGGAAAATGTATGAAAGCAAGAGCGCTGAGCAAAATAAGCAGTACCTGTAATAAGCAACCAAAACTTAACAACAAAATCTAGAACACTACAGCAAAATAAAAAAGTCAATCTTCCAGATTTAGTGAAACAAACATTCCAGATCTGGAACGACTTCCTTGTCTACCCCAGTTAGAATTAAATGGTTGCTCCATAATGTAGCTCATAATATCTAGGCGTATATGTGGACACAACACATATTGTACGATGTTGCATTTATTTGACGACCTATGATTGGATAAAATCATTCCTAAAAATAACGATGAAGGCAGAGCCATGTATATGGAAATCTAGAGAATAAGATTAATATGCTTAACTGGCCAGTGGAAAATTCCATTCCTAAAAATAACGATAGAAGCAGACTGTAGTATTGTGCAATCTATTATTGCATAATTTGACCTCAGTTGACGCTGTCCGAAATAAAGAAATATTGTAATCGATAACTGAGACGACGTATTTGACCAGGTTCTCTATATATATGTGTGTGTATTTTGATTTAGCATAATTAAACACAACTGCAAGAAAGATGATGATTTATATTTTCTTCTAAAATAACCTGCAGTTATGAAGCGATGCAGACGGAAAATTACAGAAGGTCAGTGGGCGGTGCTTAATTTTTGTGTATTGACCATTACGTCTTTAGCCTTAGAACTTCCAAGAAAATCGACAAAAATAGTTCGTGGAAAAAACTTAGTTACTGTTTCAAGTTATAAATCAGCAACATCGTACAAAAATGTTATATACTCCCGTGATCGACTATGGTTATTTAGACGGTAAGTAAATAATTGAAGGGTTCGCGTTGGAGCGCTCACCCTTCAACGATTTACTGACCGTCTAAATAACGATAGACGGTCACTAGGGAGCTTATAATTTATAATATCTAGGCTTATATGTGGACACAACAAATAATGTCTAGACTTATATGTGGACACAACAAATAATATCTAGACTTATATGTGGACACAACAAATAATATCTAGACTTATATGTGGACACAACAAATAATATCTAGACTTATATGTGGACATAACAAATAATATCTAGACTTATATGTGGACACAGCAAATAATATCTAGGTTTATATGTGGACACAACAAATAATATCTAGACTTATATGTGGACACAATAAATAATATCTAGACTTATATGTGGACACAACAAATAATATCTAGACTTATATGTGGACACAACAAAAAATATCTAGGCTTATATGTGGACACAACAAATAATATCTAGACTTACATGTGGACACAACAAATAATATCTATACTTATATGTAGATACAACAATAATATCTAGGTTTATATGTGGACACAACAAATAATATTTAGACTTATATGTGGATACAACAAATAATATCTAGACTTATATGTGGACACAACAAATAATATCTAGACTTATATGTGGACGCAACAAATAATATCTAGACTTATATGTGGACACAACAAATAATATCTAGGCTTATATGTGGACACAACAAATAATATCTAGACTTACATGTGGACACAACAAATAATATCTAGACTTATATGTGGATACAACAAATAATATCTAGGTTTATATGTGGATACAACAAATAATATTTAGATTTATATGTGGATACAACAAATAATATCTAGACTTATATGTGGACACAGCAAATAATATCTAGACTTATATGTGGACACAACAAATAATATCTAGACTTATATGTGGACACAACAAATAATATCTAGACTTATATGTGGACACAACAAATAATATCTAGACTTATATGTGGACACAACAAATAATATCTAGACATATATGTGGACACAACAAATAATATGTAGGTTTATATGTGGACACAACAAATAATATCTAGGTTTATATGTGGACACAACAAATAATATCTAGGTTTATATGTGGACACAACAAATACTATCTACACTTATATGTGGATACAACAAATAATATCTAGACTTATATGTGGACACAGCGAATAATATCTAGACTTATATGTGGATACAACAAATAATATCTAGACTTATATGTGGATACAACAAATAATATCTAGACTTATATGTGGACACAACAAATAATATCTAGACTTATATGTGGATTCAACAAATAATATCTAGACTTATATGTGGACACAACAAATAATATCTAGACTTAAATGTGGACACAACAAATAATATCTAGACTTATATGTGGACACAACAAATAATATCTAGACTTACTTGTGGACACAACAAATAATATCTAGGTTTATATGTGGACACAACAAATAATATCTAGGTTTATATGTGGACACAACAAATAATATCTAGGTTTATATGTGGACACAACAAATACTATCTACACTTATATGTGGACACAACAAATAATATCTAGACTTATATGTGGACACAACAAATAATATCCAGACTTATATGTGGACACAACAAATAATATCTATACTTATATGTGGACACAACAAATAATATCTAGACTTATATGTGGACACAACAAATAATATCTAGACTTATATGTGGATACAACAAATAATATCTAGACTTATATGTGAACACAACAAATAATATTTAGACTTATATGTGGACACAACAAATAATATATAGGCTTATATGTGGACACAACAAATACTATCTAGGTTTATATGTGGACACAACAAATAATATCTAGACTTATATGTGGACACAACAAATAATATCTAGACTTATATGTGGGCACAACAAATAATATCTAGACTTATATGTGGTCACAACAAATAATATCTAGACTTATATGTGGACACAACACTGGTGCAAGGCAAAACAATCACGTGTGTTTTACCGGCAAATGCATGCTGTACAGTTTACAAAGCGTCGATTTTTTTTTATTCATCAGTATGTGCATCCATGTTTGTCAAAAAATCCTAAGTACACATTTTATCCCATAAAAAGCTCGCTGACGCTCGCATATTAAATACATTGTATTTTATTATGAAATACATTTAAAATACTGGCAAGAAATGGATGCATATGGATAAATCGAATATTTACTTTAGCAATGGAAAAAAAATTGCGGGAAAACGCTAGATGGAATGTAAACAACACAATTAGGTGTTTAGTGAGAAATAAAATCAAACACCGGAAAAAGTACAAGATATATAGGGTCTAACACCGAGAGAGGTGCAAGATAGTAAAATCTGTGACACCCGAGGGTAAGATTTAAATCGTATCGGACGAGGCTTGTCCGAGTCTGATACGATATAAATCTTACACGAGGGTGTCACAGATTTTACTATCTTGCACTTTTTACGGTGTTTGACCCTTTTTCTCACTCCTTTCTACCGTGTCAATGTTTGTTTACTTGTTGTGTAGTTTGGCGCATTAATTTGCGAACAGTATCACATGACCAAAATGCCACGTAATAAAATAAAACAAGATTTTCGTTTTACAACTTTAAAGAGGTTCAAAATAATAAAGTTAACAAACTAGTGATAGATTCTACAATAACAAAATCTTGCACCTTTTACGATGTTTGCCTCTTTTTCTCATCTCTTTCTATCGTGTCAATATTTGTTTACGTTGAGAAAATATAGAGTGCTCTCCCTTGTTAGGTAACTAACGTAAATTAAAAAAATTACCTCCCTTTAACTTTTTTGCAGGCATTTAAATAGCTGTTGTAGTAGCATTTATAATATATTTATAAAATGCATTGTATTTTATTGTGAAATACATTTAAATTACTGCCAAGACACTATAAATCGACAATTTAATTCAACAATGGAAAACAATTTTGAGGGAAAAACGGCGTGTAGCTTGTCTTACCCTGGAGCCGGGGTAAGATAGAAAAATCTTTTTCACCTAAATTAACGGACTACTTTATCCAAGGGGTGAGAAAGGGAATTCTTCCGTTTTGATGCGTTTTCTGTAAGACAAGACATAAAGACAGCTGCGCGTGACCTTATCTTACATGGCATTGTCAGCCAATCAAATCGGCCGAGTATAATCAACGGGAAACTACGATAGTGTCAGATTGAAAGCCATATTTACAACAATACACACAAATAATTAAAACGCCTACCTTGCAAACTTATTTTATTTATATTTTATCAAAATTGAAGCGTACACGAAACCAAATGACGTCTGATCTTTACGTTTTAAACTGGAAGTCTTCATATGACGTCATGTTGTTAATGTACTAAAGACGTCAACAACATTTCGCGGAATTTTAATTTGTGCGATTTTTAAACCCAGGGATATGCATATTGATCAAGTTCAAGTGTAGTAATTGTTTTATTACATAAGGCTCTATTTTACAGTGACAGCCGGAACCTTTGAACCGTAATGAGAGCGGGAGGTTTGGCGCCTTAAAATCTGATTCAACCCACCATTTCTTTAGAAATGCCTGTACCAAGTCAGGGTCATTACGGTTTTCACAGTTTTCCGGTTGTTGACTGATTTTGTCTGTTTGTATGATTATGAGTTTTGACTTTTCCTTTGTGAGATTGTTCGGAATTCGCTAATTTTGTTATTACCTTTATTTGAAATTTTTGAAAATTTTATCATTTTAAAAAATTTGGAAAATTTTGAAATCTTATAAAATTTTTGAGTTTTTAAATGTTATGAACATTTTGAAAGTTTTTAAATTTTATGAAAATTTTTACTTCTTTTTAATTTTTGAAATTTTAAATTTTTTTATCATTTTGAATTTTTTGGAAAATTTTGAAATCTTATGAAATTTTTGAAATTCTATGAAAATTTAGATTTTTTTTTTTTAATTTTAGAAATTTCAAATTTTATGAGATTTTCTAACATATTGATTAGCAAAAAGCAATTTCTGTGCAATAAAAAACCATATCGCACTCTCGTGCCACGTAATTTCATTCATTGAATTTGCATGAGAGTGCAATATGCTTTTTTATTGCACAGAAATTGTTTTTTGCTAATCAATATGTTAGAAAATGGAATGTCACGTGTATTGCTTCTGGCCAATAGAAAAACAGTAAAATAGAGCCTTATGTAATAATATATGTTATTCTGAATCTTCGCAAGGGATACGGGTTTATAATACCTGTCTGTTTTCTATATCGCCTGAGCCGATTTCCAATACACGAATGTTTATTTATTTTGTGTATTGCATACTTATCATTGTGCATCTTTTACAAGGGAGTGTCATGGAACAGCCGCTTTACAAGCACAGACCACGTCTATCTATGACGTAATCGGTCATAGATAAAAATTATTTTTACCACGGGTTTGGACTCAAAGCGTTTGAAGGACGTCATAGTAGAATGTTGTTTAACTCCAGATGAGCATTTTGTCAGCAATATTATGGCGAGATCAAGTTATATTCGATGAGATGATAATGTCCGCGTTGTATTAGACTAACACGCATAATTGAATCTTTATAGTGTTACCAGGGATATGCAGGAATACATTTTTATGTTCAGTATTGCATTGAAGAATTCATGATAATAAGTAAACGGTTCTTTTCAGGAGTTCATGCATGTGTACACTGGGTCGATGCACTCACAAACTTTACATAAACGTCCTTCTCTCCTAGCACGTGGTGATCTAGTTTCGGGGCCGAAATGTAAACATTGTTAAAAACGGAAGAAATAGGTTCTTACACTCGTCTCTATTGAAGGTCTGGGATTTCTTCCACTCGTGTGAGAAATTCTACGTCTTTTCACTCGTTCCGCTACGCTCCACTCGTGAAAAGACGGAATTTCTCACACTCGTGAAAGAAATCCCAGATCTTCAATAGAGACTCGTGTAACAACCTATTAATCTCCGACACCCTTGGGTAAGATTTCAATCGTTCTCTAACTCGGCAAGCCGCGTTAGAGAACGATTGTAATCTAACGCTCGGGTGTTGGAGATTTCCCTATCGTGTACTCCCCCGGTGTTAGATTCTATATTTCTCAATTTTGAGACAGACCAGTTCCTATTTTTGGCGATGTGAGATTTTCTTATCTTGCACTATTGGAAGACAAAAAAATCACGTGCGTTTTACCGGCAAATGCATGCTGTACAGTTTACTGTCCCCCCAATTCTCCATGCTTTTCCTTTTTAAAATAAACAATTCACTGTATATAAGTTTTCAATCTTTTATAAACACGCAAATCCTAACAATCAGCCATATTATTACATAATAACCTTCACGCAATACACAAAAATACGGAACTACTTTTTTGATTGACATGAAGGGGAAATAACTCACATTGTTTACATGATCGTCTACTAAAAGTACATAGCTGTCAAACAATACACAACTACTGATAAAAGTCACAGGCGCTCACGGCACGGACCTACCACACCCCTTTTTTTCTAACTTTCTGTTTACAAATTCATTTTCAATAAAAATATCTTTATTTCTTTATTATTTCATCTCTTTTTCCTTATTTTAACTTGTTCGTGTCAATATTCATACAATCTTATGCTAAGGAAGAATATGATAGTTTTATACATCCCATTCCTACTGATAGTTCGTATGTATTCTGGTTTAGAATATCTAGAGAGCTACTTGGGTTAGATGAGGATGTTGTTTGTGGTATAGTTTATATTCCACCGGAGTATACGGTTTATTCCTCTGTAGACGTGTTTAGTGAATTAGAAAATGAATATTTGGCTTTGCAGAGGAATTATAAATATATATTTCTAAACGGGGATTTTAATAGCAGAACAGCGAAAGACCCTGATTTCATCTATATTGAAAACAATAATGATAATATAGATTTTTTTTCGAATTATCAGATGTAAATATTGTAAATATATTAGAGTCATTAAATATACCTGTAGGTAGGATTAATAAAGATAGTGTCAAAAATCATTATGGTAGTAGATTGTTAGATTTATATAAAGGTAATGACTTATTTATCATAAATGGAAGGATTGGAAATGACAAAGGTATTGGTAAACTGACTTGTAAGAATAGTAGTGTTGTTGATTATGTTATTTCGTCCGTTGATTTTTTGAAACATATTGTAAATTTTAGTATTTGTGAATTTAGTAAACTATTTTCCGATGTACATTCACCAATATCGCTGTCATTGACATGTGAAAATAAAGATGAGATAATGGTCACTGAAAATGTAAGTAATAATGCAGAAGCTTGTCGTGAGAAACCTAAAAAAAATGGGATGAGACATATAAGGTAGATTTTGTAAATAACATTGATGTAGATAGTATACAAAACTTGAAAATACAATTGGAAAACTTAAATATTGAGAACGTTGTACAGTCCGACATAGATACTCTTGTAGGTAAGCTAGGAGAAATATTTGTATCATCTGCGAAGGAAACATTTGGAATAGCCAGTAAACCATTTAAGAATAAGAAAAGAAAGGTATGTATTAGCTCAAAACCATGGTTTGGAGCTGATTGCAAATTTGCGAGGCAACATTACCGCAAACTTAAACGGAGAAGTAAAACTAACAATACTGAGGAAACACGAGAATTAATGAAAAAAGCTGAGAAATATTATAAGAAACAAATGGATGTAAGTATAAAAAAACATAGAAAGGAAATGGCGAAAAAGATTAAAAATTTAAGATCTAACAACAGCAAGGAGTTTTGGAAGCTGATGAGAAAAGGTACATATCGAAAACAACCAAATATATCTATCGACACTCTATTTGATTTTTTTAAGACCCTGAATCAAAACCCAACAAATGATGGCGATGGTGCAACTGTACTACCGGAAATAAATGAAAATTTGGTTAACAATCTAAACATAGAAATTAATGGGCATATTACAAGTGAAGAAATACTACATTGTGTTAAAAATTTGAAAAATGAGAAAGCTTGTGGCGATGATATTATTAAAAATGAGTATATCAAATCATCAATTGATGTCTTTTTACCCGTTTATTTAAAGTTGTTCAATTGTATATTTGACTCAGGTATTATCCCTGAGAGCTGGTTAACTGGTAATGTTAAGCCCATTTACAAGAACAAAGGAAATCATTTAGACCCGAAACATTTTCGTCCGATCACGATTTTGAGCTGTTTTGGCAAATTATTTACAGCAGTATTGCTGACAAGATTAAATGCTTTTTCTGAAAAATTTTCTATCTTGAATGAAAACCAGAGTGGTTTCAGGAAGGGTTATTCGACAATTGATAATATTTTTGTTCTATATGCCTTCTTTGAATTGTTAAAATTAAAAAAGAAAAAGTTATTTGTTACATTTGTGGACTTTGAAAAAGCCTTTGATAAGGTATGGAGGGATGGTTTATGGTGTAAATTACTTTTAAATAATATAAATGGGAAGATGTATAAAGTTATTTATAATATGTATCAGAATATAAAATCTAGAATTGTATATAATAACGCAGTGTCAGATTTTTTCGATTGTAATAATGGTGTGCGACAAGGGGAAAATCTTTCCCCTTTCCTTTTCTCGATGTATTTAAATGATCTGGAACAGTTTTTAAACGATCGAAATGTCAACGGTCTAACATCTATTACTGAGGATTTTGAAATTGAACTAGATGTATATTTAAAACTTTTTGTACTTTTATATGCCGACGATACTGTTATTATGTCGGAATCAAAAGAAGATATGCAAAACCAGCTAAATGTTTTTAATGATTTTTGCAAAAAATGGAAACTCAAAGTAAATGCTGAAAAGTCGAAAGTTCTTGTATTTAGTAATGGTAGATTACCTGCAAATTTAAAATTTACTTATAACAATAGAGACTTGGAAATTGTTCCAAATTTTTCTTATCTTGGTATAACATTTTCAAAGTCTGGATCATTCAACGCAGCAAAAAAAAGATCTTGTAAATAAAGGTACGAAAGCTATGTATGAAGTATTGAAGAAAGGTAGACTTCATAATTTGTCAATACAATGTCAACTGGATATTTTCGATAAAACAGTAAAACCTATACTATTATATGGTTGTGAAACTTGGGGCTTTGGGAAAAACGATATTATTGAGAGAGTTCATCTAAAATTTTGTAAGCTTCTTTTGCATGTAAAAACATCCACACCAAATTGTATGGTCTATGGGGAATTGGGTCGATATCCAATTGACATTGACATTAAAGTTCGTATGATTTCATATTGGTCAAAACTCATTTTAGGAAATCAGTCAAAAATTTCATCATTATCATACAAACTATTGTATATAAAAGATTTTCAAAATAAAAATGTTACATGTGCTTGGTTAAATAGAATTCGTTGTATTTTGAATGATTGTGGTATGTCATATATTTGGAACATGCAGAATTGTATTTCTGATAAATGGTTGAAATTAGTAGTTAAAAATAATTTAGTGGATTAATTTAAACAAACATGGACTTCAATGATTGAACATTCATCAAAAGGGGATAATTATTATAAGTTATTTAAGCATGATTTAAAATTTGAAGAATATTTGGATGTATTAGATGATAAGGACAAATTCTTACTTGTTAAATTTAGGACTTCAAACCATAGGCTACCGATAGAAGTTGGGCGTTGGCGTAATATAAAAAGGGAAAATCGGATTTGTAACCTATGCATCGGAAGAAACTTAGGTGATGAATTTCACTATCTATTTGAATGTCCATCTTTGTCAAATGAACGTAAGAAGTATTTTGAACCACACTTTATAAATAGACCAAATATACTTCAGTTTTGTAATCTGATGAATTCAAAATCAGTTAGCGTTTTATGTAAATATATCAGAATTGTAAATATGAGGGTATGTCCTCCAGGTTGATCCACCTTCTATCTTTCTTTAAATGTAATAATATGTGTTATATTGTTGTTATCTCTGTACCTTTGTAAAATTGGTTATGAGAAATAAATAAAGATATATATGCTAACAACAACTTGCATGTATTGACCCTATATAGATGATCATAGATACTAATAATCCATGTGTTATTAGTATCTATGAGCAGTCTATGCTGTACAGTTTATGTCAACCCTTCTATCAATTTTAATTTTTTATCTAATTCTTATTCTTATTATGTAACAATATGGTCAGTTTGTTATTTTCATTGAATGGCATCTCAAAATAGATGGCTTCACAATAGGAGCTCTTCCTGTATATTGGTTACATCCTGTATATTACAACTGACAGCTAATGCATGACAAACAATTTTAATCAGCCATCAGTATCATCAAATACATTTTTTTAAATCTTTATCTTAAATGAAATTAAAAAATCATTATATAAGAGTGAATTCAATTCAAGCTTTTATTTTTTACTTTCCAACTTTGAAATAAAAATCATTATGTTTTAATATTTAAAAAATAGTAATTATTCATTTAAGTTTTATTTCATGTTTGGGTGTATTTATCCGGATATGTGTATTGCATACAGCATTACATCATCTGATCGCTCCATTGGACATTATTTACAAACACTTTAACTTGAATAATACTGCGCCCTCCATCGGCACTTTTGCTGCAGCAACTAGCGGGAGAGTAATATAATGACTGGATTATTCGGGTTACAAACACTTTAGCTCCTCCTATTTTATGTCGTAATACCCATAAGTCATAGCTATTTACTATTTCCGGTTTGACGGATTTTTTCAATGAATGCATCCAGGCGTTAATGTAGCGACCAGCGGGAGTGTAATATAACGATTGGATTATTCGGGTTACTGTTGCAGTAGCATATATAATATATTTATTAAATACATTGTATTTTTATTATGAAATACAATTAAAATACTGCCAATACACGGATGTATATCGATAAATCGACAATTTACTTCACCAACGGAAAACAATTTGCGGGAAAATGCTCGATGAAATGTAAACAAAACAAAGATGTTTAGTGAGAAATAAAATCAAACACTGGAAAACGTACAAGATAGGAAAATTAGTGAGAAAAAGAATCAAACACCGGTAAGAGGGCAAGACGGAAAAATCTCAGACACCCAAGGGAACGATTTCTGGTCTCCAACGAGGCTCCGCTTACCGGTGTTAGATCCTTTATTTCTGTTGATTTTTTTTTGCAAGAATACAGTATCCTACCGTGACATCTGCTCGGTCATGCAATAAAGTCTGTCACTTGTTTTGAATTACAATTCTCGCGCAGCACGAGACCAATGACGTTATTCTGTATATGCATAGAGTACATAAACACTGAGGGAATTCTTTTCAACGTCAAAATTACAAGATGAGATTAAAACAGAAGTTTGAATTGAATAAATTCCATGCAAGTAAAAAAGATCCTTTTTACTAATGTCTTTTTTTCTTGATCATTATGCTTGTTAAATATGTTTCCATCGATGGTATTTTCCAAGCATTGTATTTTTCCGGTTTGTTGACATAATCGTCATCACAGTTCATGACCGTTTCTGGAATGTAGGCCAAGCAAATTGTATTTTAAAATACTTTGAAAATATGATGATTGATCATTCAGATTCCACCATTTTCTAGAAAATGGCCGATTTTACCGGGAAAAAACTCCATTAGTCACAAAATGGCAGATTATTTTGCATTTCCACTGCTGCTTTAATAACAAATATACCCCTTACTTCTTGGGATAATGAAATGAAATTCACAGAGAAGATAGAAAAAGAATTAATTTACAGCAATAAACAAAATTTATAGCATAAATTGAACAGAGAATTAAATTAAACCAGACAGAAAAATGAGATTATCTGGGTAAAAAAAAACTGTCATTATTACAAATAGCATCAACAAAACTGTATTGTTACCACTCTGTGATAATAAATGTGATTAAAATAAATTGAAATCAGTTATTAATTGTTTTACAAAAATAATAGATTGTATTGACAAAAGCAAAAACACCAAATTCACTGGATTAAATACTTTATTATATGGGTAAGCAAGTTTAATATTTGCATCAAATAATTAATTTTTAATACTTCAATTTCAAACTATTAAAAAAAAAACATCCTTTAAAATTTTTCAGACGAAACAATTACACTGAAAAAGCTAAAATACTGTGCTTTCTTAATCTGGTTTACTTTTTAAGTTTGGTTGGCCTATGACAAAATCATGTGCTTTATTGACCTTTGACCGACTTTATGTGACGTAATAGGACGCCATTTGGAAAAAGGGTAGTAAACAAATATGGGTCAGTATGTTATTATTATCGATCTTTTTTCCATGGAACTTTACACATGTGAGCAAGAATAGATGAGGAACATAATTAAAAAGAAAAAAATGTTTACTTTTCAAACATGAAAAAAATAATCAAACATTATCCAATGACTGACCGACTTATTGTCAGACAAGGCTATAAATATGCTAATTTTTTTAATTCGTTTTTTTTAAATTCCATAGGAATTTGGATTGTTGATACATATTATTTATCATGATTGTACCTGGTACTTCATCGATCGAGCGCTGTGTGTCTATTGAACATGTGATAATGTCAGAGCATTTCTATCTGAGTTGTATAACACCACATGGCATGACGCTTCAATTATGGCAAGTATGGAATAAATACAAAATATACGTTTAGGTTTGGTTTGGTTTATGGTGTTTAACGCCACTTTCAACATTATTTCAGTTATATCTTGGCAGTCAGTTTTATTGGTAGAGGAAACCGGAGAAAACCACCAACCTGCCGCAAGTCACTGACAAACTTTGTACAAAATATACGATAGGTCAACATTTAAATTACCTGAACTTTTTATAAACAAACTATACTAAGGTATACAGGTAACTATTTTTTTAAGGAAATTATGAATTAATTTTGCAATATTTTGAAAATAACTATGAAAATAAATATAATATAAAACTTTAGAAAATTGATTTTTATATATTTTAACGTGCGTGTCATTTTTTATGCTCAAATTACAAGTTTTGTAACATATTTTCATATTCCCTTTTAATATTTCTATAGATCGATTAGGGATGAATTGATTGATTGATTGATTGATTGATTGATTGATTGATTGATTGATTGATTGATTGATTGATTGATTGATTGATTGATTGATTGATTGATTGATTGATTGATTGATTGATTGATTGATTGATTGATTGATTGATTGATTGATTGATTGATTGATTGATTGATTGATTGATTGATTGATTGATATACGACAATGTAGACATTCTGTGTTTATCCTGCAGTTTATAAAAGGGGTCCAAATCGTTTGAAAATAGCAGAAACGCGGCGAAAGACATTTGAGCGAATTGACAGGACAAAAGAGCGAAATAAAACGGACATAAGAGCGACAACTTGAAACCCATTTGAGTAGAATAAAAAGTCTTTAGTCAGTTTCAATAACACGTCACTACTCTACCCACAAAATTGAGAAAAATTTTGAATCCATGGTGACATACCAATCCCAGATTTAGAGCTTTAGTATTCCCGACTTAAACCGACTTTCTGTATAGTGTGACAGTAGTTGACCTGCAGTGACGATAAACTTTTTTTTCCGATTTTCAAGACAACAAGACATATAATAACGGAACCTAGTGACCATTCTTGACCGTTACCTATATGTCCATCTTGACTAAATGATAACAATTAGTCGACTAAAACAAACTGATGTAATACTTTACAGGTGAGTACAGGTACATGTTTCTAGAGTAGCTCAAATGTCCACTAATGTTGTCGCTCAATTGTCCACATAGATGTTAGGGTCAATTGAAATTGTGTCGCTCAAATGTCCACTAATGTTGTCGCTCAATTGTCCACATAGATGTTAGGGTCAATTGAAATTGTGTCGCTCAAATGTCCACTAATGTTGTCGCTCAATTGTCCACATAGATGTTAGGGTCAATTGAAATTGTGTCGCTCAAATGTCCACTAATGTTGTCTCTCAAATGTCCACAGTGTTAATCTATTTTTTCGCTCAAATGTCCATCGCCCCAGAAACGTCGTTCTAATCGTTTTCAATTGTGTCCGTCCTTATACTGCTACCATTTCTTACTGTCGCTTTTCATGAATAGGGTACCAGAAAAGTATTATTAGATTCATAACACTGTATATTTTACCCCCTCTTAGTACTCAAGATCATACAATTGCAGAGCAAAATACATTATTTAGGTAAATGGACATACTGCCTGTTGTCACAAGGTGCAAAGGAGATTGTGGATAAGGCCATGAAATTATGCCGTGCAGCGGTTTGTGTACTTGATTCGTGCCGCACAACCACCAGATGCCACTTTCAGATGTTTTTTTTTTGTCTCTCATGGGAGAAATTACATGTACATTATTTGTTCTTCCTATTTATTCTCTCATTAGAATTTCAAATCGTTCAAAAATATACACACTTGTATAAGTACACATCATATATTCCAGATAAAAATCAAAAAAATTCCACATGTAGGTTCTGAAAGTAAAATATTTTAAATTTGAACTAACCAGAGAGTATGAACGATGGTAGAAATTATATTGAATTCCTGATTAGAGCGTATATTAAAAAAAAAGTCAAATAATATTCATGTCCACTTCGTTCCCATTTGGTTCTGGGATCTCTGACAATAAAAGATTTAAATGTGTTTACAAAGGACGGACACAAAATGATGATCATATCTCACAAGGCCAATTGGGACATCCAGGCGACCTAAAGTAACTTGTATATTAGACATCTTCTTTTGTAGTTAAACTGTTACATGTAAATATATATCTTCTCTATAATTAAAGAAATAAATACGGAGGACGGACACAAAATGATGATTATAGGCCAATTGGGACGTCCAGACAATCTAAAAAAAAGTTTTATATCTATATATCCGACATCAACTTTTACATGTAAACATACAACCCAGATTACTTCTTCTCAATAATTAAAGAAATAAATAAGAAAAAAATTGAATATTGAATTAGTTGTGAAACAATCCCGCGTGTAAACACTTGATTTAATCAAGTCTTCTAGGATTCTAAGATTTGACAGAGAGTCAATTAACATAGGCTCAATATAAATATGTTGATTTCAGGAAATCTTTAAATCTGTCTGTGTTGTTCTTATAGAGAGCTGACAGTAGTTTGTGGTAAGTATTTTTTTTTTATTTCGTTCAACTTTATAATTTGTCTCTAATTTAGAAGGAAAATATGGTATATGATCAATTATATAAAATATACATTTAATAAATCCAGACATGCATTGCTTAAACTATTGAATAATATTCAAATACAGTATAATTTACGGGCACAGTGATGGCTTTAATTTAATCTGTGATTTTTTGCCCCTAAATATTTTATAAGTTGGGTTAAATTTCAATTTTTAATTTGTCCAGTCTAATCAACAAGAAAACAAATAATACAAAAATTATAGATCAAGTCTTTTAAATAAAAAAAGTTTCATGTAATAATTTAATCTTTTTTTCTCAAAGTATTTTTTCTGTATCTGGGTAACCATTTGTATTAAGACTATTTGGATTTAGAGGAGACTTCGGAGTCCAGATATTTTCAAGCTTAATTTGTTTGAAAATTCAAATATATACAATTTGAGTTTATGCTAACTAAGCTCAACCGTTTTAGAATATTTCGGTGATTTAATGGTTAGCCTTCTCGCATCAACTGTTGAAGATTGTGGATTTGACCCCCTCTGTCAGGTAAAACCAAAGACAATGCTATTGGCATCACTTTCTTCTCTTCTACATTGTACGAATAAGAACTAAGAATTGATGACTCGAAGGAAATATAATGATTCTGATTGGAGTGACATGTCTTCATGCAGACTGTTGCTCAAAAGAACAATTTATTCAACTATATAATGAGAGCAAATTACTATTTGATCGCAATTAATAATGATGATACCTGTTTTGACGGGTCCACTAGTGCAACAGGAGCTGCTTATCCTTCCAGAGACACATGAGTTCAGCCCGGTTGTTAGTTTAGTTCGTGTTGCTCAATCTATAGTTTTCTGCGTAGTGCTTTGTAGATGTTTGTGTTTGTGCTTTTGTTTATTCTATTGATCATTGCATTGTCTATACTTCTTCGCATTACTGCTTCTGATGTCCCCTTTTGTATCTTAAATCCTTTCTTGTACTTGACCAACGTGCCGGAGTTGATTTACCTAATACTGTGTCACTGAAACAACAGTCCACTCCGGAAAATTATCATATGAATATTAATTTTGTTGTTTCTTTTTGATTCCCGTAGTTTCTTGTGTTATATTTAGGCAGATCCTCCATGTAGCTGAAATTGCTCCACGGGATTTAGTCTTTCTAACTTATTATCACGATTCTATCGTCATTGGTATAGTGTGATTAAGTTAGTTACTTATTCGTAACTCGACTCTTAACTGTATCTTCTATGCCATATAATTACTAGGCGCAAAAAGACATTTCCATCACTTATTCGATGCACTAAAATATCTTATACGTAATTTTGTCACTACACAGCTCGTCAATGTTCGCCTATAATACAAATTAATGAAAATGACCAGAGCACCTGAGTTCACTCCCGGTATTTAATGTGATCCGTGTTTGTCATTCTTTAGTTGTCTGCAGTGTTTTATTAATTATTGTTTGTTCCTTTGTCACTTTTCTTTGAACAGTTTTATTGTATGAAGAGTTTGAAGATACAAAAGGGTTAACCAGAATCCGTAAATCGAAGAAGAACAGACAACACAATGGCCAAAAGAAAAAGTACAAAATGACAAACAACGATCTACAAAACGTACACATAAAACTAATGATTGAGTAACACGAACCTTACTAAAAACCGGGGGGAACTCAGGTGCTCCGGAAGGGTAGACAGTTCCTTCTCCACTAGTGCCACCCGCCGTTGTATATCCTTTGATTAACGGTTTCTGATTATCACTTTGGTATCTTCAAACATTTCTTGCTGGACATTTTATAGACAATGGCAACTGACATGTGGCAGAAACTTAAAAGTAAACTTCTTAGCTCTACTATGGAGGACATAGAGACATGCCACTCCCAAAATAAAGATAGGAATTGTAGCGGAAAGTTGAAACGAATAACTAGTGTTGAACAGAATGTGGACTGGACAGAGTTTGAAAAATATTTTGCAAAAGGTGAGTAATATAAATTTATTTTCTCCTCCATGATTGGTTTATAATTTTGACTTCTCTCTGATTGGCGTTCAACTTCTCATATTGAAATCAACTATGCAAAATTCGCATTTATTAAACTAAAGTAATGATGGTTTAGTTTTAAAATATACATTTGTTAATAAGAACAACTAATAATATTCCACGGGGGTCGCGAAAGATGACACCTTTCAAAACGACCAACTTGTGACAAACCTACAAAACACTTTAGAAAATGACACCATAGCGGTATATTACCGGAGTAGAGAGCTTCTGAATAATGGGTAAGTTTTATTTAGTAAAACATAAACAGCTTCAACAAACAGCTGTGATATTTTAGTTTTCCATTGTATTACATGTACCTGTGTAAAACTGTACATTGTATTACATGTACCTGTGTAAAACTGTACATTGTATTACATGTACCTGTGTAAAACTGTACATTGTATTACATGTACCTGTGTAAAACTGTACATTGTATTACATGTACCTGTGTAAAACTGTACATTTTATTACATGTACCTGTGTAAAACTGTACATTGCATTAAATGTACCTGTGTAAAACTGTACATTGTATTACATGTACCTGTGTAAAACTGTACATTGTATTACATGTACCTGTGTAAAACTGTACATTGTATTACATGTACCTGTGTAAAACTGTACATTGTATTACATGTACCTGTGTAAACCTGTACATTGTATTACATGTACCTGTGTAAAACTGTACATTTTATTACATGTACCTGTGTAAAACTGTACATTGTATTACATGTACCTGTGTAAAACTGTACATTTTATTACATGTACCTGTGTAAAACTGTACATTGTATTACATGTACCTGTGTAAAACTGTACATTTTATTACATGTACCTGTGTAAAACTGTACATTGTATTACATGTACCTGTGTAAAACTGTACATTGTATTACATGTACCTGTGTAAAACTGTACATTGTATTACATGTACCTGTGTAAAACTGTACATTTCATTACATGTACCTGTGTAAAACTGTACATTGTATTACATGTACCTGTGTAAAACTGTACATTGTATTACATGTACCTGTGTAAAACTGTACATTGTATTACATGTACTTGTGTAAAACTGTACATTTTATTACATGTACCTGTGTAAAACTGTACCTTGTATTACATGTACCTGTGTAAAACTGTACATTTCATTACATGTACCTGTGTAAAACTGTACATTTTATTACATGTACCTGTGTAAAACTGTACATTGTATTACATGTACCTGTGTAAAACTGTACATTGTATTACATGTACCTGTGTAAAACTGTACATTGTATTACATGTACCTGTGTAAAACTGTACATTGTATTACATGTACCTGTGTAAAACTGTACATTTTATTACATGTACCTGTGTAAAACTGTACATTTTATTACATGTACCTGTGTAAAACTGTACATTGTATTACATGTACCTGTGTAAAACTGTACATTTTATTACATGTACCTGTGTAAAACTGTACATTGTATTACATGTACCTGTGTAAAACTGTACATTTTATTACATGTACCTGTGTAAAACTGTACATTGTATTACATGTACCTGTGTAAAACTGTACATTGTATTACATGTACCTGTGTAAAACTGTACATTGTATTACATGTACCTGTGTAAAACTGTACATTTCATTACATGTACCTGTGTAAAACTGTACATTGTATTACATGTACCTGTGTAAAACTGTACATTGTATTACATGTACCTGTGTAAAACTGTACATTGTATTACATGTACTTGTGTAAAACTGTACATTTTATTACATGTACCTGTGTAAAACTGTACCTTGTATTACATGTACCTGTGTAAAACTGTACATTTCATTACATGTACCTGTGTAAAACTGTACATTTTATTACATGTACCTGTGTAAAACTGTACATTGTATTACATGTACCTGTGTAAAACTGTACATTGTATTACATGTACCTGTGTAAAACTGTACATTGTATTACATGTACCTGTGTAAAACTGTACATTGTATTACATGTACCTGTGTAAAACTGTACATTTTATTACATGTACCTGTGTAAAACTGTACATTTTATTACATGTACCTGTGTAAAACTGTACATTGTATTACATGTACCTGTGTAAAACTGTACATTTTATTACATGTACCTGTGTAAAACTGTACATTGTATTACATGTACCTGTGTAAAACTGTACATTTTATTACATGTACCTGTGTAAAACTGTACATTGTATTACATGTACCTGTGTAAAACTGTACATTGTATTACATGTACCTGTGTAAAACTGTACATTTCATTACATGTACCTGTGTAAAACTGTACATTGTATTACATGTACCTGTGTAAAACTGTACATTGTATTACATGTACCTGTGTAAAACTGTACATTGTATTACATGTACTTGTGTAAAACTGTACATTTTATTACATGTACCTGTGTAAAACTGTACATTGTATTACATGTACCTGTGTAAAACTGTACATTTCATTACATGTACCTGTGTAAAACTGTACATTTTATTACATGTACCTGTGTAAAACTGTACATTGTATTACATGTACCTGTGTAAAACTGTACATTGTATTACATGTACCTGTGTAAAACTGTACATTGTATTACATGTACCTGTGTAAAACTGTACATTGTATTACATGTACCTGTGTAAAACTGTACATTTTATTACATGTACCTGTGTAAAACTGTACATTGTATTACATGTACCTGTGTAAAACTGTACATTTTATTACATGTACCTGTGTAAAACTGTACATTGTATTACATGTACCTGTGTAAAACTGTACATTGTATTACATGTACCTGTGTAAAACTGTACATTTCATTACATGTACCTGTGTAAAACTGTACATTGTATTACATGTACCTGTGTAAAACTGTACATTGTATTACATGTACCTGTGTAAAACTGTACATTGTATTACATGTACTTGTGTAAAACTGTACATTTTATTACATGTACCTGTGTAAAACTGTACATTGTATTACATGTACCTGTGTAAAACTGTACATTTCATTACATGTACCTGTGTAAAACTGTACATTTTATTACATGTACCTGTGTAAAACTGTACATTGTATTACATGTACCTGTGTAAAACTGTACATTGTATTACATGTACCTGTGTAAAACTGTACATTGTATTACATGTACCTGTGTAAAACTGTACATTTTTTCAGACAACTTGCTTTTTTTAATTCAAAGGTAAATCATAATCTACCATTTGAAGGAAACAGAATAACACGATAGAGTATAATTGAAATCGAGAGGCTGCGAGATTTCAATTTTTTCGAGAACTTCTGGGTGTATAGTTGTGTGTCTCTAATCTAAATGTTGGTCTGTTTCTCTGTATCTTTATTTACCATTCATTCATGAAATAAAAGGGTTTTTGCAATATTATATATTTACATATTTCTTTTTAAAACTTTGACATTGCAGACTTAATAATCGAAAAAGACGGACAAATACGAAACAAATTTCTGACTGAACTTGTTAAATTATTGGACCAGTACATCCATTCGGAGTATAGAAGGACATCGAAAGTTCTCGACTTTCACCATCCACATCAATTAAAGGAGATTATGGATCACTGCTTACATATAGAGAGAGACCCTAAAAATCTGGAAGAGATACTTAGTGACTGTCGGGAAACTTTGAAGTATTGTGTTAAAACAGGTATGTTGTATCCGACCTTCATCGATACTTCTGGAGCAACTTAGTTTTTAGTGGGACTCGAGGTGCTCAACCTTAGTTGTCCTTTTGCTTTTGTATTACCGAATTACGGCTTCTGATTACACCTTTGGTATCTTAAAATTTATCTACTTGATAGTAAATCTAATTCGTTGTTTTATATATGATGCATTATAGTGTTTAACGCCACTTTCAACAATATATCAGCTATATGGCGGTTTTTATATTTGATTATGCAGATTATGTTTAATTTGACTCGTTATTTTTGTTGATAATATGTTGATAATGTATGAAGGCGGGATGTAGTTAGATAAAGTAATTGTTGCTGTAGTGCAACGAATTGTTGAAATTGGCGGTATAAGTACGTCTTCTTACGGTAATTGGTTGGCTAAGCTTGGCGAGTGAGTGATTGTCGTTTAGCGTCAACTCAGCAGTTTTGTTCAGCTATATCATGGCGAAGTTAATATTTAATGAGATGATGATGAGGTTCGCTTTGTACTAGACCAACATGCTTAGTTGTGTTTTTACAGTGCTAGCTCACTGAAGCAATAGTTCAATGATAGACATTGCGCGAGGCTTAGTGTCCAGCGGAAAATATCTAATGCATATTTAAGAGGAGAATAAATTCAACAATTATATATTAAATATTAAACAGAAATGAGGGACAGATTAGCAATTACTTTTGTCTATGAAATGTTGGCACAACAAATTTAGCGTTTTTAAATATTAGATATATTTTACTTAAGCTGTATGAATGATGTACATCCTTGCAGTTGAGAGCATTAAATGTGCATATATTTTTTATCGTAGGACATCCACGATTTCTGAACCAGTTATCCACAGGACTAGATGTTATTGGTATAGCAGGAGAAATGTTAACATCAACTTCCGATACTAACATGTAAGTACGCATGAGCAGGAAATCAAATTACAAAATATTCTCGCATGCAAATTTGCATCTTCCCTAGCCAAGGGTTACGATCCGCTCTACTCATCTTCACCCTTGGCATCGTTAGACGGATTTTCGAGGTCACACGGTGACGGTGTATATGCAATGCAGCTAGTGATAGCTGCAACCAATCAGAACGCGCTTTACAAAAAGCATATGTTCTGTAGGAAAAATGTCAACAAAATAAAAATGCGTGTACATATAAAATAAAGTTGTAAGTTTGAAATAAAAGCACTAGCTTACCATTGAATAACAGTATTCGTCAAATCTTCGCTTGAAAATCAGCCATATTATAATCTCGAGTCAATTTTCAGAGCATTCAAACGAAAGGAAATGAAAGCCTCGCGTCGATTGGCTGAAAATGACATCATTACAAGGGGCGTAACTGTCAAAATCCGACTAACGATGCCAAGGGTGAAGATGAGTAGAGCGGATCGTAACCCTTGGCTAGCGAAGATGGCAAATTTGCAACGAAAGAAAAGTTTAAAGATACACCAGGAGTAATCAGAAGCTGTAATTTGAAGAATGACAGACAATACAATGACGAAATGAAGAAGAACAAAAGGACAAACAACGATCTATAATACACTACACAGAAAACGAACGATTGAGCAACACGAACCCCACTAAAAGCCAAGGGTAAAGGCGTGTGCTCCGGAAGGGTGGGCTGTTCCTGCTCCACTAGTGGCACTTGAACTGGAGATAATGTCTGTGAATGTAAATGTTATGCCTAAGCGCTTACACGTGAATATATATTCATCAAGACATTCAAACAATATTAGCATTTTTTTTTTCAATTGATGAAATGTGTTTTCCATTTTTGAATGGCACGAATTCAATGTTTTAATAGTGATATTTTAAAATTATTGACTAAGAAATTTATGGAAAAATCAACGTGCAGCCCTATACAAACTTCAACTGCTAATATTTCCGGCGTAATTTGTTTCATTTCTGGTTTTTGCGGGAGTTGGTGTACTCCGAATGTCTTACATATGTGTTTATGCTGTTGTAATTTGTATTCGGAACATTTCTTTACTTGAATATTCTTTCGGATATCTTGTGTATTCTACGTTTGTCTCACGGGATTGATTTATGCTATATAGTATTCCTAAATATATGAACATATCAGGAATTAGGAAAAACAATTGCATAACTGATTTCAAACTCAAATGTGATCCATTTAAATTTTGCTCTAATATGAAAGAAAAGTATGACAATAAATTTGTCGTTGTGTCTTATTTTGCTGGATTTTACTCTCCCTTTTGTTTTTTAAGGTTTACATATGAGGTCGCTCCTGTGTTTACTTTGATAGAAGAAATAGTACTGCAGAAGATGTTGGGATGTATTGGGTGGTCCGACGGAGAAGGGATATTTGCACCTGGTAAGTAGTGTAGTGTACACGAAATAGTATATTTATCCAATGTATCCGATATGACAGTTTATTAGATATATTTCTCCCATTATTACGGCATTTTATAACCCCGCTGAACCAGTGGTGGAAAAATCTATAGTCCTCTAGAGGATTGAGGATTAAAATGGCTCGTGCCTTTCCCCGCATGTTGTCAAATCGGTCCGCCAAAGGATTTTGAAATAACGTTCGTGTTAAATAACGGGAGAAACAAATTCTCCTTCAGTTGCCCATGTGGGTTGTGATATTTCTCCACTCTCGAGAGTTAAATTTAAAATGTTAACCTCTCGCCTGACGGCTTGTGGTTGAACATTTAAATTTAACTCTCTTGAGTGGAGAAATATCGTAACCCACGGGCAACTGAAGGAGAATCTATATTTATTACTGAAATTTGCAGTTGTTAAATAATGTAATTATTTATAAAGCTACGGTTCTTTTCCCTCAGAAATAGCTGGTCTTAGCCTATTTTAACTATCTTGTTTGGGTCCTTTGGTTTTATTGCTCTCAAAACTTTAAATTAATTGCCATTCCAATATTTCAATTTTGAGCGTCACCTGATGAGGCTTATTCCAAAATGACGTCGTGTGTACTAAATTTGATATCCACGTTTTCACTATAAATAATGCAGCTGCAATTAAGTCACATTAAAGATTTGAATTGAAACTCTCGCATGATAAACAAATATAATTTACAGTCAATTTCCCAAAGCTTTCTATTCTGACCAAAAAGTATTACGAAAAGGCAGCATCAACATATCAATTATATCAATGTATTCTTCGTTGCCTTGTCTTCATTTGTTCACAGGTGGAGCTATATCTAATTTATATGGAATGCTAGCTGCTAGACATAGCCGGTTCCCAGAAATTAAACAGAAAGGGATGTCAGTTACTGGACGAATTGTTGTATTTACATCAAAACAGGTAAATATAGTTGCTCTAATTAGGGTTAAAAGTAAGTTTACCAAGAATATGGTTAACATTTAACCTTTCACTGTTTTCCCTTTCTTGGTAAAAATCCTTATTGGGGTATTAAAGAACATGGTACAAACTATTATCTGACCTCTAATTAAATTGTTCTAAATAAAATGTGATATAGATTTAATACTAAATATATTAAATGTGATATAAATATATTAAATGTGATATAAATTTAATACTAAATATATTAAATGTGATATAAATATATTAAATGTGATATAAATTTAATACTAAATATATTAAATGTGATATAAATTTAATACTAAATATATTAAATGTGATATAAATATATTAAATGTGATATAAATATATTAAATGTGATATAAATTTGATACTAAATGTATTTCATCTATATTGTATAAACGTGACTATATAGTAGTTATAATTATTTAAACCGTCCTACATTAATCAAACTTGCAAAATTTCTTCTCCTGTTAAATTTGTGCAAATTTCTGTTCACTAAAAGTAAAACCTGAGCATTGCGACATTCTGTACAATCCGACACATGTCCCTGGTCCCGTGGTGTGTCGGATTAGACAGGTTCCAGAATATTATTATTATTTTAATAATTTACTGGTTATGAAATGATTTTTTTTTTGTACTTTCACGGCGAGGTACCTGTCAGTGACACTCACTATACTGACTGATTTGTGGATGCCAATATATAATAATATATGCCATATGGACCGGTAGTAAGTCAGGTTTAAATTATCAATCAACCTCTTCTCCATTCATCGGATAATCTGTACTTATAAATACGTTACCGTGCCTTTTACTAGACTATTATACAATAGAACTTAAATTGAATTGCAAAAAAAGTTGATCACACAGAAACAATTTTTTTTCCACGGCCTTAATATATATATATCATTGACATTATTTCTACAAGCAGAAATTTATTTCTTCAAAAATGAGTTGGAAACATCTTGATCATACATGTAATAACACGTCGCATGTCCGTTATGAATTCCGCATAATAACGATGTTCGGTTCGTCTTTACCTCCAGTTGTTTGTAGGAGAGCTCATGTCTTATTTACGTTATTTCTGTTTGTTTACGTAGTGATGTCTAACACATATTGTGTTGTGTTTTGTTTGGTTTTTCTTCGTCTTGTCTATGTTACCTGTTTCTCTGTCCATTTGTGATTACCTTTCGGTATTCTCTAATGTTTATTTACTTTATGCTAAGCTTTGCTTGAGCAAACAGTGTCTAGCTAATGAACATAAGAGTTCAATCTTAATTTTCTTTCTGTTATCAATCGAAAAAAATAGTCTTCTTCGGCTTACGGCTTCTGATTCCACATTTTGGTATCTTCAAACTTTTCTATTTCACCAATCAAGATTACCAAGCTAAATTTAATTTAATTTTCAAACCCATTGATGAAATTTGAGTAATTACTCCCTATCAATTACCATTGATGAGTTTTTAACGACACAGTAGATTTAATTTGACCTTTATACGTATATTTCTTATCGCAGCCGTTGTAGTAATCTGTGAAGATTAGAAGGCGATAAATGAAAAATTAGCTCGTTGTAAATACAATTCCGTCGACATAAATAGGCTTTATTAGGATTTTAAATTAATTAACTTGACATAAACATGTTAGTGGAAGCCACTAATACGGTGATAAAGGAAAAATCACCTCATTGGCAATGCTGTCAAGGCTCTAGAGGACATTTGTTGGATCTGTCAATCGTTTTTATATTGTAGGAGGGGGTCAAAATTGAAATGCAAAAAAGAACGTACTATATACATGTATATTTATTGTATATTAGTATTTTCATTATGGAACGTTTCAACATTGAATTGTTCTCGGTAATTGACCTTGCATTTCTGGTCACCTCTCTCTAATACGATTCATGCATTTTACATCTAACAAAGACAATGACATTTTATATCATCCATAGTGTACAAATGGTGTATTTCAAATATCTTTATTGACACATGTACTGACCACTTCTATGTGTATTACAAATATCTTTACTGACATATGTACTGACCACTTCTGTGTGTATTACAAATATCTTTACTGACACATGTACTGACCACTTCTGTGTCTATTACAAATATCTTTACTGACACATGTACTGACCACTTCTGTGTGTATTACACATGTCTACTGACACATGTACTGACCACTTCTGTGTGTATTACAAATATCTTTACTGACACATGTACTGACCACTTCTGTGTGTATTACAAATATCTTTACTGACACATGTACTGACCACTTCTGTGTGTATTACAAATATCTTTACTGACACATGTACTGACCACTTCTGTGTGTATTACAAATATCTTTACTGACAAATTGTACTGACCACTTCTGTGTGTATTACAAATATCTTTATTGACACATGTACTGACCACTTCTATGTGTATTACAAATATCTTTATTGACACATGTACTGACCACTTCTGTGTGTATTACAAATATCTTTACTGACACATGTACTGACCACTTCTGTGTCTATTACAAATATCTTTACTGACACATGTACTGACCACTTCTGTGCGTATTACACATGTCTTTACTGACACATGTACTGACCACTTCTGTGTCTATTACAAATATCTTTACTGACACATGTACTGACCACTTCTGTGTCTATTACAAATATCTTTACTGACACATGTACTGACCACTTCTGTGTGTATTACACATGTCTACTGACACATGTACTGACCACTTCTGTGTGTATTACAAATATCTTTACTGACACATGTACTGACCACTTCTGTGTGTATTACAAATATCTTTACTGACACATGTACTGACCACTTCTGTGTGTATTACAAATATCTTTACTGACACATGTACTGACCACTTCTGTGTGTATTACAAATATCTTTACTGTCAAATTGTACTGACCACTTCTGTGTGTATTACAAATATCTTTATTGACACATGTACTGACCACTTCTATGTGTATTACAAATATCTTTACTGACATATGTACTGACCACTTCTGTGGGTATTACAAATATCTTTACTGACACATGTACTGACCACTTCTGTGTCTATTACAAATATCTTTACTGACACATGTACTGACCACTTCTGTGTGTATTACACATGTCTTTACTGACACATGTACTGACCACTTCTGTGTCTATTACAAATATCTTTACTGACACATGTACTGACCACTTCTGTGTCTATTACAAATATCTTTACTGACACATGTACTGACCACTTCTGTGTGTATTACACATGTCTACTGACACATGTACTGACCACTTCTGTGTGTATTACAAATATCTTTACTGACACATGTACTGACCACTTCTGTGTGTATTACAAATATCTTTACTGACACATGTACTGACCACTTCTGTGTGTATTACAAATATCTTTACTGACACATGTACTGACCACTTCTGTGTGTATTACAAATATCTTTACTGACAAATTGTACTGACCACTTCTGTGTGTATTACAAATATCTTTACTGACACATGTACTGACCACTTCTGTACTGTAACCTCCTCGTTTGTGTAATGATTAGTGTGCTCTTCTCGAGTGCCGTAGATCGTGGGTTTGAGCCCCGCCAATTTCTCCGGGGGCGTTCTACCACAATCATTCACTTATATCCCGTAAGCGTACTCACTGATTTTGTTTACTATACTTCTATCCTTTGACATATCATTGATGTATTTCAGAGCCATTTCTCCGTTAACAAAGCAGCCATGTTACTTGGAATCGGACACGATAATGTAATAGCAATAGATTGTGACGCAAGGTAATAAATATATTCATTATATAGTATGGTTAATGGTGTTTAACGCCACTTTCAACACTATTTCAGTTATTCCGTGGCGGTTATTCATTATATGTAGTTGTTGATTGCGTGAATCTGTTTGTCGTGGATTCTTCATGGCAAAAGCTTAATTTTGATTACATACGCATTTGAAATGAATGTATAATAATAATACATAAAAGTAAGTTGAATAATACCATACTTGAATGAACCAAGACATTCGGGTTCTATTTGTTTTTCAGTTTATCGCATTACAAAATTTAGCGTAGTATGCAATGTAAATTACGGTTGTATCAAAATGTGCAGAGGGAACAAACATATTTCTACCCGAGACAGAAGGAACATCTACTATTTGGAAATCGAAGACGTCACATGTATCATCAATTTGTCTGCACAACGTCTGCCATTATTAATGTAATTGTGTACCGAAAGTAATTAGTAAGAACGCATCTGATTAGTCGATGATAAAACTTAACCCGATGATGATTGGCTACTACTTTTCAGATAATTGGGAAACACCATTTCTATTTTAATGTGTCTGCAGAAGCGTTGGAATGTTATGTTCACCTCTCGTGACTTTTTGCGCGTTGAATATTATACAATTATCACCCAAGTATGAGTTGGACATGACGGTTTGTCAACCCTAGAAAGACAATGTCACACGAGGGCCTGCCAGAGGGTGATATTGTCTTTCGAGGGTTGACAAACCGTCATGTCCAACTCATACTTGGGTGATAAATGTTTTATTACACCGAATATCTACTTTGCACAAGTAACAATGACATTGCAATTAGAACAAATTAAGTTGTTATGTCCCATCTTGTATTTAATATTTGTTTTTCTCAAGTATTATTTTTGTTATTTTTCTCTTTTTGGGGGGGGGGGGGGGGGTACATGGACTAAATGAACATTTACAGTTTCAGCTGGTATCAAGGAGTGATGTCACAATAGACATTCTAATCCAAATTTTACCACACCCAAATTTGATGGACATCATTATATCATAAACTTGGTGCTCAACATTAAACCATCAATTTGACAGACAACATTATACCATAAATTTATTGAAATTGAGTCTTTTTCACTGAGCAAAGGCTCCATTTCCTCTTCCGTCTGCCGAACGTACCTGCTCGACGCCATGTTTTTTTTTACTTTCTGAAAATTATAAGGGAGATAATCCAAATAATAACGAGGCTCCAAATGGGGATTCCCTCTGTGGTTTTCTTGCGTGCGGTTGACATAACGGTCACGAGCATGGACATAACGGTAGCGAGCGTGGGACATAACGTTCCACAGTCCTTGACTAGTTTAAGCCAGTTTTAGCAGTGGACATGACATCCTAGCAAATACCACGTGATATAGTTTTAACAAATCAGATTCTAGATATTTATATGAGTGTGCTATAAAACGTTTTATCAAAGAACGTTATTAGGGACGTCAGCCAATCAGAAAAGATATTATCTGAAGTCATATATTAATTACCGTTAGTTCAGTTAGACATTTCCCAAAGACTAACATAGTCTATCGGCAAGTGCTAAGAATGTGTGCACACGTTGCTCCCATTGGATTGCTAGCATTCTAATCAAAAGAAACAAAGTTACTGTCGACCAAAAGGTCCATAGTTTGACAATGCCATCGTAAGTGTATATTTTTGTTCAACAACATGGGTTTTGTTTTTCTCTTTTTCTATATCTATGTAAATATTGTTGTCATAGTTTCACATATTAACATTAATGTGTTAGTTGATTTAATATTATTTATTCATAAACTACGACACAAATCTATATTCATCAATTTCCGTTTGACATTTTTTTTCTAAAATAACTAAATAATGTTGAATTCATGTGTTTTCAGAGGAAAGATGAAGGTTGACGACTTGCGTTCAAAGGTTAAAACTTCATTGACCAATCAACAGATTCCTCTAATGGTGAACGCAACATGTGGTACTACTATACTGGGAGCCTATGATCCCGTCAGGGAGATAGCTGACATATGTGACGAGTTTGACATGTGGTTGCATATGGATGTATATATTAATCTAATATATGTTTTGGTTATACTTTATTGGTGTTTAACGTCACTTTGACGTAGGGAAACACTTACATGGCGGTATTAATTTATCTCACTAAGAGTGGATATTTGTGCCAATGACAATAGTTTAAATCCACCACGTTGTATTAAAGCACTAAAAGTATGAGTTCGTGTGTTGGTACGTTAGGGAACGACCATTTAACTTGAAGGGGGGGGGGGGGGGGGTATGGTTTTTTTCTAAAAAAATATTCTGATTCCCAATGTTGCTGAAAAAAATATTCTGATTTTGGTGGAGGAAAAAAAAAATCTGATTCAGAGTTTTTGTCATATAACCTAATGTTGAATTCTGGGGGGGGGGGAAATATTCTAACTCTCGTGTTGTCCGAAAAAATAATTCTGAACGAAACAAAAAAAACATAACCCCCTTCAAGTTAAATGGTCGGTCCCTTAGGGTTGTCGATTTTGTCTCCGTTTCTACGATTTGTCAATTAGAATTTTTGTTCCGAAGATTTGGTATTTTTGTGTTTTTCATTTTTATTCCAAAGCTAGTTCAGCTTTATCGAGATTGTCAGGTTTAATGGGAAAGAAAACATATTATCTGGATAAAATAACCAACCTGCCCTTAGTCGATGACAAACTTAATAAATTAATGTTATCGAGTACACATTGACATTATGGGTTTTTTTCTAAAAAAATATTCTGATTCCCAAAGTTGCTGAAAAAAATATTCTGATTTTGGTGGAAGAAAAAAAAATAATCTGATTCAGAGTTTTTGTCATATAACCTAATGTTAAATTCTGGAAAAAAATTAATAGATATTCTAACTCTCGTGTTATCAAAAAAAAAGATTTCTGAACGAAACAAAAAACCATAACCCCCCACCCCCCCTTCAAGTTAAATGGTCGGTCCCTTAGTATCTTTAATTAAGGTATAAAAAAAAAACTACACTAATATGTAATCTGTCATGAATTTTAATTTACAATTCACTTTAAACTGGAATCATCCATGCACAGAATAAAAGATGATTGGTTTGGTTGGTTTATTGTGCTTAACGCCCCTTTCAACAATGTTTCAGTTATATCGTGGCGGTAAGTTTTATTGGTGGAGGAAACCGGCGTACCCGGAGAACACCACCGACCAGTGGTAAGTCACTGATAAACTTTATCACATAATGTTGTATCAAACACACCTCACATGAGGGGAATAAAACTTGAAGACAGAGCTTTGACAAACATAACAAGCTAAGAAAGCTTACAACATTGTCATCTCATTAAAACTAATTCTCCATGGAATAGCTGTAAAACTGATCAGAAATATCTCATTCACTTAAATGTCTGATTTCCTTTATTGCATTTCGTTCTTCAGGGTGCATGGGGAGGTGCTGCTTTACTGTCTGACAGACATAAACATCTACTTACTGGAATTGATAGGTACGTGACTTCTCTTTATTAAATGTTGTAATTGGTTTAGGTTTGGGTTTAGGTTTATGGTGTTTAACGCCACTTTCAACAATATTTCAGTCATATCGTGGCGGTCAGTTTTATTGGTGGAGGAAACCGGAGTACCCGGAGAAAACCACCGACCTATCGCAAGTAACTGACAAACTTTATCACATAATGTTGTATCGAGCACACTTCACCTGAGCGGGATTCGAACTCACAGCGTGGTGATGGGCACTAATTGCATTTTTATTTTATTTTTTTCAATTTATAAATTTTATTTTTTAACTTTCAAAATCTTATCAAACAATGAGGTATTTAATTACAGGTGAACTCTATTCATTGACTATGTATATGAATTACCTTAATAGTTTTTTGTGTAAAACGAATTTAGCCAAAATTACTATTTTTTACTTATAAAAAATTTCCGATTACGACCACGACGGCCCCTCCATTGTAATTGGCTAATATAACATGTGTAATTGTACTCTGTCTTAAACATAGTATTTATCTTTTCTTATATAAATCTAATTATATTTCAGGGCTAATTCAATGACATGGAATCCACACAAATTGATGGGGACTCCTTTACAGTGTTCGGCAATATTACTACGCGAAAAGGTAATACAAAGTAGCTTCCTACTTGTCAATGTTCGGCAGTTGTTGTAATGCATATTATCCTGTAATTGTGTGATTTTGAGTACTTATAAAGGGATCAAATAAACTTCAGTGTTATTTAGTCATGGACCTAAGAAAGCTTTTTTGGTACCCGATTCAAGTACAGCTACGGTAAACATATTAACTGTGTAAACGTAGACGTCACATAGGACGGACGCCATTGAAAACGATAAGAACGAGAATTGTTTCTGCTCTTTTCATACAATTTGGTAGTTGTTTTGGACTTTTTGGCATCGCAGGATAAACATCGTATACGTACATTGTCAGTAAATATAAAAATTAATTTGCACTCCCTGCGAAACAGACCAGAAACGTTCATCTGAGGCTCACTTGTATTCCTGTTTCTAAAGCTCGTACAAATAATTTTTATATTTTCCGACAATATACGTATATTGTTTATTAATTTTGAATCTGTACAGTGTTCGGTTATATTACTAAGCGAAATGACAATACAGATTAGCTTATGCCTTTACAATATTCGACTATAGTACTATGCGAAAATGTAACATATTATTTGCTTATACATGTATTTAAGAAGAAAAAAATGTATCTCTGCCGTGTTGATGATACATTTGTACATGTAGCGAAGTTAATTGATTATGCTTAACAAGACAACGTATCGAAAGAAGTTTCATCGTCAAATAAGAATGGACCAGTGAGTGTTTGTTGTTTAACGCCAAATGAACAATATGTTGCTGCTAAATCACGACAAGAACAAGTTATATTCAATGGTATGATGATGATGACTGCTTTGTACTAGACCAACACTCTTAACTGGATCTTTATAATGCTAGCTCACTGAAACAAACACTCCGCGGGTAGACATGTCGCTCCATTCTAACACATTAACCTGATTATGAGTCAACTGGTCTTTGCTCTTTCTCCTTAAATAAAGCTAAGTTCTCGACCGGGGTTCGAACCCACAATATACCACACTCGATGCGAGTACACTAACCATCGATGCTGTTAAAATAGGAATGGCATTATATATATAAACGTTAGAGAAAATCGAAAGGGAAATGAAGAATGGATAATGCTGAGACATCGCCAACATTAAGACAGAACGACGACAAACAAAGCCAGCAACACAGAAAACTATAAAGCTGCGCATGAGCAAAATAATAATAATTTAACGTTTGTTGGATCTGTGTTTTTTTCCATCTTTTACTCCGTCGATCCATTCACATTTCAGTGTCTACATGGTTAGGCCAGGGCTTGCATTTCAAACGACCAATCAGCGGAAAGCGTGCAAAATCATTAAGTTTTATTAATGAATTTATTGTAGCGATTCTGAATGTAAATAAAATGTAACCGAGTGTGACGTGATACAGCATGTTGATATATGTATAAACAAAACATTCCACCAAGATAATATTGATTAGGTTGTCATTTTTGAAGAAATGAATTACAGATATTTACTTTCTATCTTCCCTTGTTCATCTCCCATGATTTATTATTGGATGTACGTGTGTTATTCCCCTCAACACTACAAGAGTTGTCTCGCCTTCGTTAATATTTCCATTTTGTTATATTTATAAGTGTACTATTATTATTATTATTAGAGTTCACAGTTAGTGTTGTGAATTTGTAAAACAATATCAGCCAAATTTTGAAGAATATGAAAAGTAAAAGAGATTAAATATTTTAATCGTAATAATAGCCCACCCTGTTTAAATTTCATGAATTATATGACTTTGTAAAATTTAATTATATACAAGTCAATCAAAGTAACTGTTTCCTTTAAGACAATCATTAAAACTGAGGACAGAAAATTAAATCTAATGTATTATTATTATATCTCACATGACGAATCGCTTGCATGATCGCATCATTTCAACTAGGGGGATGGGCATAAAACTAACTTAACCCCGCCACTTTTTTTATTTAAGTACCTGTACCAAACTAGGAAAATGAGTGGTCATGTATATGTGTGCTAGGGGTCATGTATATGTGTGTTAGGGGTCATGTATATGTGTGCTAGGGGTCACGTATATGTGTGCTAGGGGTCATGTATATGTGTGCTAGGGGAATCGATTTGACATCTTTCTACGACTTGTATATTAGATTTTGGAACTCTTCCGACAGTGTGGTATTTCTTGTTTCTCATTTTATTACCCAATATTTATTGCCATACTTCTTTGTTTATTTCTTTTTATCTCATTTGTTGTAAAAGTTTATAAAACAATAAAATATTGCATTGGATTGAATTGAAATCATCATGATTTGTATTTCAGGGTATATTAATGGATGTCAACCAAACGGGTGCCACCTATTTATACCATAAAGACAAACACTATGATACAAGCTTTGACACTGGTGATAAATCCATACAGTGTGGACGTCATAATGACGTATTCAAGTTATGGCTGATGTGGAGATCAAAGGTTAATATTTTTTTCTGGGCCAATATTGCCATATCAAAACTTCGTTCATAAGCTAGCTTACAAAGCAGAGTAAAATGGTGTTCAGAATTAAAAGCCAAATCCAGTACACAAGACGAAAATATCTGGCATACGATAGGTGTGCATACTGCCTGATCTTATGTTTATTCATATGAATGTTTTCTTCTGTGTTATTTTTGGCAAATTTCTGCACATAGCGTTGCAAAACAATATGAATATTTTATATTGGTTTCAACATCAAACACATACGTGTAGTAATTACTTATTGAATTAATATGCAATCAAATTATACTGGTATGTGTGTTCTATCTTCTGAAAGGTTTTTTAACTGGCGATCAACTACCTTCTAACAACTTCGAAATTGGGTCACGTATAACCCATTTCCCGCGAAGAGTAAGTAGTTCCTGCCTCTAATAAGACGCCCGCCATGTGACTCATAAATTCTAAACGTGTTGGAAGCCACTATAGGCAAACAAACACAAATGACATAAATAAGACGTGGATCTTCGTACAAACAACTGGGTATGGATAGAAATACACCACAAAGACATGTATCTATATTTCATTGTCTGCCTAAATGTACTGCATACATGGCCATTTTCCTTATTTTGTGTCCAAGTGTATTGTTGGATAGTCTCACGTGTTCATTTACATCCATATCCTTTCTTACTTATGAGAAACGGTCAGTCATTTGTATCACAACTATGCCAATTGTAATTAGGAAATCTGTATTTAGGGTGCCACTAGTGGAGCAGGAACTGCCTACCCTTCCGGAGCACATGCGTTCACCCTCGGTTTTTAGTGGTGTTCGTGTTACTCGATCTTTAGTTTTATGTGTATGTTTGTAGATCTTTGTTTGTCCTTTTGTACTTTTTCTTTTGGCCATTGTGTTATCTGTTCTTCTTCGATGTACGGATTCTGATTACCCCTTTGGGATCTTCAAACTCCTCTTGATTTTATTCTAGTCAGTTACATTCCATAAATAAATTTTATATAGCTAAATTATTTTATTTTCTGTAAATCAAGGGAGATGATGGTTTTAGAGACCAAATCGATTCCTTTTTCAACTTGTCAAAATATCTAGTGGGTGAAATACAGAAGAGACCTCGTTTTCAACTCGTTTTGGACGAGGTGAGTATTGATGCTCGTATATATATATACATAGCTAAAGGTTTTGATGTAATTAAGAATGATTTTTTTGCTAAATGGTCTCCAAAATACTCCAAAGAACTTGTGGTAAAAGAAACAATAGAAACAGTTTCCTCTGCCTCATTTCTTGACATTTACCTCACATGTGACACCGTCACCTTTTTACCAGACTTTATGACTTCAATGTTGCTATTATAAATTTTCCACATCTTCATAGAAGTATCTTAACAGCTCCCGCCATCTTCATAGTAGTATATTAACAGCTCCCGCATATGGAATTTATATTTCACAACTCATTCGCTATGCTCGAGCTTGCAGTTTCTATTCAGAATTGTTATACAACATCACCGTATTCTAAGTACTAAGCTATTAAGTCAATCGTCTCATGTCTTATGCTTCATAAAAGTTATTCAAAAGATACCAATACCGTGTTAAATGTATCATGTCGCTTTCGTACACATGACGAAAGATAGTAATAATAAATAGATTGTGGTTCTGAGTTGATATTTGTCATGCATATATAGTCCTCCGATGTTTTTGTAGACAATTTAATGTTATCGGCTTTCTGTCTTTTGTCGAAGGGGCCGTTATGGCCATGATCGTATGGTAGTTGGACTTACAACTACCTACGTAGTCATTGTCTATAACCAGTAAGTTTGGGGGTTCGAATCCGGCTCATGGCGAGGTGTAGTCGATATAACATTATGTGATAAAGTTTGTCAGTGACTTGCGGCAGGTTGGTGGTTTTCTCCGGGTACTTCGGTTTACTCCACCAATAAAACTGACCGACACGATATAACTGAAATAGTGTTGAAAGTGGCGTCAAATACCATTACTCTAACCCCTGTTTGATTAATTACGTTATGTTGATGATATCTGTAGATTGAGGGACCAAATGTTTGTTTCTGGTATATACCACTTACACTGGCTAGTCGTCAATGGAAGGATGAAGAATGGAAGACACAATTAAACCAGGTATGTAACCCTCTATCTGTAAAATTACTATAAACTACTGGTGTCCAACGCGATTTCCATATCAGATGACGTTGTTAAACAGTAACATGACAGGTAGCAGATGCTTAACGGGAACTACTAACCCTTCGTTTAACGGGAACTGCTAACCCCTCGTTTAACGGGAACTGCTAACCCTTCGTTTAACGAGAACTGCTAACTCTTCGTTTAACGGGAACTGCTAACCCTTCGTTTAACGAGAACTGTTAACACTTCGTTTAACGGGAACTGCTAACCCTTCGTTTAACGAGAACTGTTAACACTTCGTTTAACGGGAACTGCTAACACTTCTCGGGTACCTGTGTTCACTCCCGGTTTTTAGTGGAGTTCGTGTTGCTCGATCTTTAGTTTTCTGTGTATTGTTTTGTAGATTGTTGTTTGTCCTTTTCATTTGGTCATTGTATTGTCTGTCATTAGATTTACGGCTTCTGGTTACCACTTTGGTATCTTCAAACTTATCATATGCTACAGTACAGTTCTCCCAATTCAGAATACATTAGAAATTACAATCAAGCATAAACTACCGAAATTATGTTGCAATACAGAAAAAAATCACCATTCTGGGTTAGCTGCAGAACCGTAGCTCTTATGGTCTTTTTAATTTATTAATTTTTCTTTACTCCGATTTTTCTGTTATCCATTTTAACTAGAGGAAATGTATAGAAATATAGAATCGACTTCGGAAAACTTTGCAAAATCCGGCATTATAAAAATACCACATAATTCCGAAATACTTTGTTGATTGGACAAACTTCACGTGTGAGAATGAAAATCGTGCTCTAAAATTTAATATGTGACCGTAAATTCATGAAGTTCAACACACGACGGGTGCCACTAGTGGAGCAGGAACTGCGTACCTTAACAGAGCACCTGAGTTCATCCCCGGTTTTTAGTGGGGTTTGTGTTACTCGATCTTAAGTTTTATGTGTATGTTTTGTAGATCGTTGTTTGTCCTTTTGTACTTTATCTTTTGGCCATTGTCTTGTCTGTCCTTCTGTCTTTTGTTCATTGTCTTGTCTGTCCTTCTGTCTTTTGGCCATTGTCTTGTCTGTCCTTCTGTCTTTTGTTCATTGTCTTGTCTGTCCTTCTGTCTTTTGGCCATTGTCTTGTCTGTCCTTCTGTCTTTTGTTCATTGTCTTGTCTGTCCTTCTGTCTTTTGGCCATTGTCTTGTCTGTCCTTCTGTCTTTTGGCCATTGTCTTGTCTGTCCTTCTGTCTTTTGTTCATTGTCTTGTCTGTCCTTCTGTTTTTGGCCATTGTCTTGTCTGTCCTTCTGTCTTTTGTTAATTGTCTTGTCTGTCCTTCTGTCTTTTGGCCATTGTCTTGTCTGTTCTTCTGTCTTTTGGCCATTGTCTTGTCTGTCCTTCTGTCTTTTGGCCATTGTCTTGTCTGTCCTTCTTCGATTTACGGATTTTGATTACCCCTTTGGCATCTTCAAACTCTTCTTGCAAGAATCTATAGCATTCTAAATGCATATACATGAACCAATTAAATATGTTATTGTTATTACAGGTCGCTCCTAAACTGAAGGTTCTGATGATGGAAGAAGGAACTATAATGGTAACTTACCAACCACTTGGAGATCTTCCGAACTTCTTCCGAATAGCAATATCAAACCCAGCACTGACTAAGACTGACCTTGATTTTGTGTTGGATAAAATAGAAGAACTTGCTGAATACATGTGAGAGAATAGTTTGAAGAAATAGGAAAGAATAACTAGTATACCAAAAATAAAATAAAAGATAGAAAATGTTTTACATTATTTCATCAATTCACATTTCTGTTCCGCATTTGACTTTACGCGCCATTTCTATCCAGCCTTACTTGTAGTTGCAGAACTTGCAGAATACGTATGAGAGAATATACGAAGAATAATACCAAAAATAAATAAAATATAGGAAATGTTTTTAATTATTTCATCAATATAGATTTGACCTTTGCACCGTCTCTATCCATTCGTACTTATGTAACTTGATGTCTGTTGCTTCATCGAACATTAATTGATACACGATAGTCCTAGTTACTAACAATTAATTAAAGAAAGAGGGTTTAATTTAAATGCTATTAAGTATATCCCCTTACAATGGAAAACATTATTGCTCCTATGAGTTGTGAAAAATAAACTCCAAGGACATTGATTGACATGACATGTGATTCACAGTATGTATCAGAGACACTGGCAACATTGAGCACTCAGGACACAGGACGCAGACAAAATATACAAAAAACCAAAAGGACAAGCAACACGGGTGCTACCTAAAAACCGGGAGAAGTAATTCCTGTTCTTCTGAGACATCCACCGTGCTACTCATAGAGGCAAGTTTTGTCAATGATAGAGGAGAGAACAAATATGCATATAAAGGAAAAATCATCCATTGATATTGTGATACGATCAACCAGTTCATAATGACGACAGAATAATTTTTGTAGCATTGTGTTGTCTGTTCTTCTTCAATATACGGATTCTAATTACCCCTTTTCGTATCCTCAAACTCTTCTTGAGTAGACTTTTCGTCAACAGCTGAACTGTGTCCAAAAATAATCGAAAATCTAAATAATTTATAAGTTTCTGAGATCTAGAAAACTAAAGAGTCTAAGCAGGATAAGTAAAAACCACTAAGGTTATGAAAGTGACGATCCGTGTCAATTACCAAAAACCACCAAGTTAAGAGACGACCTGGAAACAACTAAACACAATAGTGAACCAAAGACTGTCGATGTTAGAGCATAGTACAAATCATTTACACCAGGATCAATTGTTTCCCTAAGAAACCTTCATGTATTCCATTATTGTGTTGTAGAGTCTTAATTAATTTGAAATAAAATATCATATCAACATGTTGACTAATTAATGTCCCCGAATGTTGTAGCATATATCACACACACGGCGGATGTCTTATCAGAAGCAGGAACTGCTTACCCTTCGCGAGAGCACATGAGTCTTTACTTCCAGTTGTTTGTAGGAGGGTTCATGTCTTATTTACGTTATTTCTGTTTGTGTGTGGATAGTGACGTCCAACACATATTGTGTTGTGCTTTTGCTTTGTTTTCTTCATCTTGTGTACCATATGTTGCCAGTTTCTCTGGATTGTCCATTTTTGATTGCCCCTTCGGTATTCTCTAACGTTTAATTATACACAATGAGGAGAAGGACAGATCAAACCTTCCGTTGTAATAATTACTTGTTATTAGATTAAAGTTAGAACCGACACATTTCCTGTGAGGGTATTGTACCTTGTAAGTGTTGCACGTAATTTTAAGAACAGACGAAAGCTGGGAAAGTATTTGCAAGAACCCATCTTTATTCTATATTACACCCATCATCAGAATCAAACGAACAACCATAAAACAATGGATACAATGTACAACATACAGGTGGAGAGTTGAGATCACATAAATAGATTTAACACCGCCTCATTTTTGTATATGTGCCAAGCCAGGTCCTGGATTTCCAACTTCGTATATTGTGGTCTATTTTTTAATATGCAATGATTATTTGAGAGGTGATTGTTCGTTCTGTTGATATTGGTGGAATAATTGACAATCACTTTAAACTGTCTTTTCATAATGTACAACTTTAAGCTGTATGTGATATAAGTTATTAGTGTTTAACGCCACTTTCAACAATATTTCAGTTATGTCTAGGGGTACGTTTTATTGGTGGAGTTTACCGGAGTACCCATAGACGTTCGCCAATATATGCCTGGTTAGGACCAAGGCAGTTTCTTGATACCGTCTCCCAAGATTTCAATCCCCACCCCTTCCTTAACCTAAACCCGCACCTGATTTACATATATACATAGGTAGAATTATTGGTATTTTCGTCACTTTGAACATTTAACTAGCTGGCCGGTGAAACCATCAGCATTTGGCAAATGTCTGGAAAACTCAACACTAGAGGTGGATGACGTAACTCGAAAAAACACGCCAGTGGTGTAAGGCTTTTTGGTCAGAAATCGACGACCTTACCCACTGGTCCACCGAGGCCCCTGTCTATTTATATGAAATAAGAGCCGATCACCAATCAAGCTATGAGGTCGATTCTACGGACACATTATCACATTGGAGCCGGGTTCTCCAATCAAGCTATGAGGTCGATTCTATGGACACATTATCACATTGGAGCCGGGTTCTCCAATCAAGCTATGAGGTCGATTCTACGGACACATTATCACATTGGAGCCGGGTTCTCCAATCAAGCTATGAGGTCGATTCTACGGACACATTATCACATTGGAGCCGGGTTCTCCAATCAAGCTATGAGGTCGATTCTACGGACACATTATCACATTGGAGCCGGGTTCTCCAATCAAGCTATGAGGTCGATTCTACGGACACATTATCACATTGGAGCCGGGTTCTCCAATCAAGCTATGAGGTCGATTCCACGGACACATTATCACATTGGAGCCCCGGCTCGACCAAGCCAAAAACAATAAGATTGAATATTTGCAGCTTCTCCGCTAAGCAACGATCTATCGTATTCGAGGGGAGCACGCTAACCATTACAACACCAAATGCGGTTGAGATAATATGGAACGTGATATAAAACACCAATAAAACAAACATATTTATATTGTAACAGAGAGAACTGCAGATCTAATTATTTCTGAATCAGGATACCACACATCGACAATTTTCTGCAGTACGCCTAATTAACTAAATAGCATTTGTGTAGCATGCTTAATTAGCAATAATTCTGTGACCACGTAAATTGATTTTAAGCTGGAATTTAAATTTAAAATGTGGTTATGTAGATCTTGTTAAAAAGAGAATAACATTTGATGGTAACGTTGTTGTTACATATCACAGTTAATAGGGTTTTGATACGGGTCATCTCTATTGAAAACGGTAAAAAAATAACGGGTTTTTTTTGTCTGTCGAAGTTAAAATTAAAAGAACTTCATCACATAGCAAATATCATCGAGGTACTTACCCTGAATCAATGATTTTATAAGATTATTCTGAATTAAAGAAAACAACACGTTTACTTCTAAGAAGTTAGGCATTCATTCCGATTTTGAGTTGCAATAAAGCGAGATCCAAAGTTTTAACTTGTTCAGGATCATAGATTCCCATCAAGCGTCTCATATAACTGAAAACTCAGGACAGTTTTCGTATCCGCTCCAAAGAGATTCTTCTAGGTATGTGGATCGGAACTGGAACAGCAAGCGAGTTTAATATAATTGTAGCCCGGTCCCTCCCCCAGCTGCATCAGTGTTGGAAACTATCAACTATCTAACGTTTAACTAATTATACTGTTCAAAGCCTGGTTCACTCGCCCCTATTCATTTCAATAGCGCCTTTTTTCATTTTAAGAGCTCATTGATTGATCAAAAACGGAGATGGGAAAAATGCAAGTTCTCTCGCACTTTTCTTGTAATCAAAGACTGATCAACGATAGCAGGTATTTTATTTGATAAGACTATCATCGACCTATCACCCATGACATAAAACTAACACATTATGTGGTTAAACTTACATCAAAATGGCGAGATCTGCATACCACTGCACAAAATGTCCTTCTATTGCTAAATGCATTATCAATGTGCAGTGGTATGCATTGATTAAGTAATTGGTTTAAATGTTAATACAGCATCGTTTGTTAGAAGATTACGATCTGGGTGGTATAAACGCTTGTAATTCTGTTTAATTAAAGATACATTTGGTTTATACTTCAACATTAGGCTTGTATTGTTACTTTCGCTTCCATTTTATCTTTCTTTTTCTTTTTTTTTCATTTAATGAAGATATATCAGTGATTCTAACATGACGTCCTTCTTCCGCTTTGTAGACAAACGAGCGATTTATCGATGGTATAATCTCATTCGCACAGGCGCCGGTGAATGTGACTGACTTTACCATTGGCAGCATAAATTGTGTGCGACATTGTGCGCAAATGTAAATATAAGTTACCGTCTTCCAATCAAAATATACTATCGTATTTGTACTCTTAGACATATCAGAATCGAAATAATTCATGGAAGCGAAAATGTGTTTTGAGTTTTAACATGGGTTGGCGGATATTAGTAAATTTTATTCCTCGCCCCTGGCTCGGGATAAAATACTAATATCCGCCAACCCATGTTAGAACTCCCAACACATTCTGGCTTCCATGATTTATTTCTTAATTGAAATTTAATTCTTTTAATATCGGATGTGTTTAAAATGCAGCTTCCCAATTCACCATTCTGTTCATAACGAACCTGTTAGAACAATTGTTCTAGCTATATCAAGCATAGTGGGAGTCCTTGCTCTTGATTGGTGATACGTGCTGATTCTGGAAGTTGCAAATACCTATTTTAGAGTCTTTGGTTTCTTCCGATCCATGGTTTTGAATGAACACAAGATCTACCCACTGGATCTACCATACTCGAGGTTATCTAGTCAACAATTACACCCTAGAGGCGGTATAATAACGTTAGATAAAATATCGTATAAAACCAAACTGTAAAATCCAGACTTGCTGCTTAAGTGCAAAGCAAACTGCATTCAGGAGACAGATCAAGGAATTTTCTGACAGAGAGTCATGTGACTGTGACCTATTTTGGTGTGTTCTTACCTCAGTGTGCTACATCAGTAAAATCATGTTCAATGTGTTCCCTAGCTTATAGGCTAAAATTACTATGACATACATGCTAACCCTACCGATTTACGCGGTAGTCTTCCGAATTTTTAAGTCTTCTACCGCCTACCGATTTTAGATGTTTTCCTACCGATTTAAAAAAAAAAATGGAAAAAAATTGATCGTGAATGGTTCATATGTTGATTATTCTTGCAGATTTCTACGACGTATAAATGAGTACAAATCCAAATTATTTAGGCCCTTTCCGTAATCGTTTCCCTCTTAATTTGTACCGGAAACTTCCATTGGTCAATTCTTTATCATTAAACCAATCAGAAACGGTATTTAAAATAAAGTTTTGAAGCACTACATTTTGAACTTATGATTCCTAAACATCAACAGATCAATGTCTAAATGAATATGTCCGAAACGCCAGAAAAAAAGAAGGCTCGTTTACGTTATGACAACGTATTTAAGACAGCATGGACTGATGAGTTTCATTTCATTAAACATTCCCGAAAGGGAAATAAATTTGCATTTTGTGAACTCTGCAGGACTGCAACAGAATGCACCATTTTGCGCCCTTCTGAAAAACATTTCATTTTTTCATGGTTTTATCATACTATATTTAAAGTTTTGACTACACAGATTTTATATCCAAAATGCAGCATTTTGCGTCCCCCCTCCCCCCCCCCCCCCTACCGCTTTTAGTCTCTCGAGGGTTGGCATGTATGCTATGATATTGCTTACAACCTGAGTTCAGCCGTTTTTAGCATAGCAAACTGACAGGAGCTTGTGGCCTCTTGTTATCCAAAAATCGAGGGCCTGCACATGCGCTATTTATTGTTACCATAAGATTGTATTGATACATGGACATGTACACGATAAATAAAGGAAAAAACAGATGAAATAATAAAGAAATTTTATTGAAATAGATACGTTAACAGAAATTTAAAAAGGTGGGATAATTTCATGCCACAATTTTTAGCGCCTGTGATTAAACTGACTCGTATCATCTTTTTCATCTACATAATTTCTTAGAGTTATCTCCCATGGCAAATCAGCCTCGTCGTGTAGACCTTTTTATTCTTAAAAACATGGGCGCGGCCATTATCGATTTCCGAGTGTGTCCGCCATTAGTAAAGTGCCAAAATATTATGTTCTCGGGGTTTATCGATACGCTAATGTATGGTTTCTCTAGTACAGGTGTCACAATATACCGTTATTGAAATTCAATGATAACACCTGCTGTGAAGTGATTTATAAACGGAGATATAATAACAATGATATAATGACAACAAATAAATTACCTGGTATGTATTTTTTTTTTAATTACCGTTATATTCCCCATACAAAATCAGTATAAATCCTACTTGATAAAAAACTGCATGCACTTTTCTTCCTTTTTTGTTTTTTTTGTTGCTTTTCAAGCATAAGAAAAAAGGGGTAATCAAATTAATATTTTGTATGAAATTAAAAAGTAAATATATAAATTATAATATACGCTTTTTGAAATTATTACTATAGGATTTAAAGTGAAGTAATAATAATAAAAAGTGTGCCTAACTTATAAGAAATAACTTAACTTTGAATGTGACATCTTAAGGTGCATTTTTCAATTCTGTTTTATTTTTATTTATTTTTTGTTTGTTAAATTGTAAAACAAATTAAAACTTTTTGTCGGTCAATCAAGATGAAAAGGAATTTAAGTTTTATCAAATTAAAACATCTGAATATCTGAATTTCTTTATCTGAAAAAAAAGTTTCATGAGGAACCTAATATAACTATTTGCTCCCAGGTTTCAGATACGTGAACCGGACGGGTTTTTTTCACCCCATTTGTCTTCTTTTTTAAATTTCTTTGCTAGGATTTCATAGTTTTATATTGATTTATTCTTTAATTTTATATGTTTTTGAAGATTAATTAAAATTTAATATTGACGTGTTAAGGAAGTGGTAGCGCTTTCTAGACTTGTAGTCTGCTGAAGGTCGACCGTATCAACAGCGATGCGATGCTTCCCGGGTTTGGCACTTAGGGGAATAGACAGTCGTGTCGTTTTGTAACAAAGGTGTTAAATTCATATTGTAGAAAGATAACTATCATTATAACTGATAGTTAACTGTGTATTGCATAACAAGTTATAGCAAAGACATCACTAAAACACAAAAATTTAATTTATGTATTAGGTTGATTCTTAAATGTATTTGATTTGCAATATGACAGTTAAACTCTACCCCCTTCCCACAAAGGGTTAAAAATGATAAAAATATATATAACGGAATTATAATGACAAAAAACTAAAAGAAAAAAAAATCGCCGAATTTTGTTGCAGGACATCATGTCGTTCATTTTTACTTCTTACAGAATCAAGATTTATTTCAAGATTTATCTACAGAAATGTGATACCTCTTTGTAAATTGTTAATTATTTTATGCGGCTTCTACATGAAAAACAATAATTCCTACACTGCTCACTTTGTTCCCGTTTCCTTTGTTTATATTATCTAAACTTTCATTTAAGACAACATTTAACTCAGTTTTTTTTCCTTACTATGTTATCCTCTACCGCATACGGAAGGAACATTATTCCTCCACATATTTGCTACTCTATCATTGTGCAAATGATTGATTTTTTTGGTCAATTGCATAAGTGCTCCCTACATCATAAACATATGCGACTTTGTGAAGTGAAGACAATATTTGAAGGGAACTTAGTTCTTTTGTACAAAATATATACTGTTAGTAAAAAATGTGTGTTGAGGGTTTCCATACCGACCGTTTTTTGTTGTTGCGTACCCCGTTTTGTATTGAAATTCTGCCACATAAGCAAGGTTAAAATCTGAATAGCTACAGATCGATCTGTTAGCCCACATCTGGGAAAATGACTAGCTAATTCTTTAATTTTGATAATATTGATGACCGTATAGATTTGTCCGACCTGGTCCTGAACTTTGTGATTCTGAACAATTTAAACAATAACCGTTTAAGTTCAATTCAATAATCCATATTTCGAAATATTCGGCCAAAATCACGGGAATAAGCCATAAAATATTAACTGAAGCGTGTTTATCTAATCCAATTATGAATACTGATTAATCGTAACTAGTGTAAACAACCGATTGTTACACTTTCGTAATGACGGGCGATAGTAACACCACCTAGCGTCCACGAACGATAACTAGGTAATCACCGATTTCTGAAAACGTCTGTACAGAAATGATGAATATTGATGATAGCTAAATAACGAAGGAAATGTGACGGACCATTTCGTCAAATTATACCCTAACACTGCCGTAAGAACTATTAACTCAAAGCATACTTCTACAGCAGTATATATTGCAAAAAAGGAGGATTTATGTAAAATTAACGAGTCTGGCTCGGTCTCAAATCGACGCTTTACAGATGTAATTTGTGTGTTTTCGTTGATGAGAAAAGCACACACATTGATGTATGTTTCGTTTTAGTTATATAAACAGAAGGAAATACAATGTTTTCACAGAATTGTTTCCGTTGTAAAACTGCAGGGTCAGAAAATTTATTTTGCATCTTTCAAGTCAATGTATTTTCTCCCATAGTTGGTGTCAAACACCAATCAATCAATCAATCAACGTAAAGACCGTAACGTGATATTGAAAGTAGCTGCCGCAAAGCTGAAAGAGTCTGGATTCGGTGTTTGTGAGCAGTTCACTAAAGAAAATGGTGACCGAAAGAACGAATTATGGCCCATCTTCAAGAGGGAACAACAACTGGGACGAAAAGTCAAATTTACAACAGACAAACTCATTGTTGATGGGCTGCAAATGTATCCTTCCACGATGCCAAGGAAATTTCAACTTGACACTCAGAACCAATCCAACAATCTCAACTCTATTCCTTCCGATGCAAACTGTAATATATTAGACGCAGTGTTTGACCAAAGGCGTTCTGATCGAAATGGTGGTAACAACACAACATAGGACAGGCAAACAAGAGGACGATCTGATTCTTCAGCTTGCAAAAAAACAATGCAGTGTTTCATATAACTTACAACTAACCTGCATTAATGTATGTGGTATCAAAAGTAAATTATGATGTCCGGAATTTCATGAATTAATTACATTGTATGTTACATGATTCGCGAACAAGCAGCAAAAATATCAATTTTAAAGTTTCGCGTTTTATCCTAATCCTACGATATAAGAGTCCGTATATAGTTTACAGTCGTTTCATTTTAGCGGTTTTTTTTTAGATTTCTGTTCTTTTTTATTTGTTTATTATTTTTATATATTTTCTTCACTTGTATCATCAAACTTTGATGTTATGCACAAGTAAATTTTTGGGTAAGAAACCTTTTCAACTGGACAAATATATAAGTTATCTTATAAATTAAATTCATAGACATTTTTTATATTATATATTAAACTTTCTACCATTCAAACTGTTGGAGGGCATATTCAATTAAGAATTGAATGCATTTTTTGTAGTTTTATTGGCGTGTAAAAGCGTAGACCGAAGCTAGCATCATACAAAAAATGTGCCTCGGTCCACGCTTTTACACGCCTATAAAACTATAAAAAAATGCATTCAATTCTTATAATTACATTTAAATCACACCAAAATTTAATATAATGTATGTCTCATCTGTGTGAGGTTTTTTTTGTTTTTTTTTGGTCATATTACAAAGATGACCGCGACTGGTGGATACATAACATAGAACCATATTGGGGGAATGGGTGATTTTTCGTTATCTTAAACTTTGAGACGCGTAAAAGCAAACTTGACGGGATTATTTTTCTACTGTAATGAGACAAATTTGAAACAACCACATTTAACTTAGTTCCATATAGATCTCCACTAAACTAAATTAATAACAAGCCTTTATAGTCAGGCGAGTTTCTAGTTTACTTTGTGTTGTAGTTTTAAAACTGACTAATTAACTTGCAAAGTTTACCCCGGTTATCCTCTCCAAAACAATACTCAAATTCATCTTAAGTCTATATGCTGTGACATATGATACATTTTATACATTTTGCATACATCCGGGTATTCTTTAACACAGTCAAATTTAAATATAAATAACACGATATAGCTGAAATACTGCTAAAGTTGGAGTTAAACACCAATCAATCAATCAATCAACCAATCAAATAAATATAAATAATGAAATGCAAGCGAAAAGCAAAATCATATTAATTGTTTATATAAAAAGGGCTCGTATTATTTTTTTTCCTAATTTTTCATTTTCACTTTAGTATTTTGATTTCAAATGACCATGCGGTTTCAACATGTTGTGCGCAGACGATTTCAGATCTCACACCATTTTCTTTATGACGTCGTGTTTATTAATCACCAATTATCTAGATTCTTTTTATTAATGAGGGACTTAAATCTAAAAACCATCCTCCCCCTCCAAACAAACAAATCAGAATACACAGTTTATAATTAGCTTTATGGATTAATATAATTGTAATTTGAGTACGGTAATGAACAGTTAGAGAAACAAATACCATCTGGTAAAGACGGGGCGTAGCTTTTTGAGTAGGTTTTAATTTGAAGTACTACAAAATAATTCGGCTGATTGATGTGAGCGCTGACAGAGGGAGCAATCAATTTATGAAGATCAAAAAGTTTCGTACCTCGCTGTAAATAAATTTGATGTGTATTGGGATGTTGTGCCAAGTGTGGCAGTATCGTAAATAAAATACTCGGGGTTGGAACTGTAAATTATAATTAAAATAGTGAAGAAAGTCATCCTCCCTTCCCTTAGAAAATGACATGTTTCAGAACGAGCATGATGAACAAATTTGTGCTTTCTTAATATGGCGTTCGTTGTTTTTTTTTCTTATTAGTTTGGTGGCTCCCAATTTGTCCTGTTTTTGTAATGTATATTTAGTTCCTCGTCTTGTTTTGTATATAATTTTGTATCTATTTTTTCTTATTAGTTTGGTGGCTCCCAATTTGTCCTGTTTTTGTAATGTATGTTTAGTTCCTCGTCTTGTTTTGTATATAATTTTGTATCTATTTTTTCTTATTAGTTTGGTGGCTCCCAATTTGTCCTGTTTTTGTAATGTATGTTTAGTTCCTCGTCTTGTTTTGTATATAATTTTGTATCTATTTTTTCTTATTAGTTTGGTGGCTCCCAATTTGTCCTGTTTTTGTAATGTATGTTTAGTTCCTCGTCTTGTTTTGTATATAATTTTGTATCTATTTTTTTATTATTTCTAATGTTTGTTATTTGTTTGTGTATTATTTTGATGTGCTTGGTGTGTTTTCTGTTTCTCCTCTTTTTGTTAAAGTGGTTTCGTTCTCTTAACCCCCAAAAATATGGTATGGTACTCTGTACTATAGTACTACTATGGTGTAAAAATTTTTTTTTTAAAAAAATGGGGGGTGGGGGGTGGAGGGGTGTAATGAAACTTCCAAGTTCTTAAAAATCAAAGATGGGCATTTACACAAGCCGTTAATTATTCATATATATGAATACAACTATTGTCTAGAGAATAAAGTGTCTGGTCTATAAGCTACATCAAAAAGTACATAAACAGCCCATCTTAGACAGGTATTAGAAGTAATGATTTTATTAAAAAGAATACTCTTGATATTAAAAATTATATTATTGACAAAACATCGAAAATAAGAATATAGTAGTATTATATTCATGACTGGAGATGCAAACAAACATTCTAAGGGACCGACTATTTACATACAACTCTTAGATGGTAGTCTATGTTTTTCCCCTGTGCCAGAATTTTTTTCCACCGAAACAAAAATAAGAGTATTCCTTTTTCTACATCAAAATCTGTATTATTTCTTCAAATTTGCTTTTGAAAACTGTAGGGTCCATTTATTTATTTGTTTGTATCTTTCAGGTCAAGGTATTGCATGTTTCTATAAGATTTGGTGACATATTAAAAAAACCATAGGCTTTAGCCCCTCCACTTTAAAAGTTAAAAGGTTGTTCCCTTATAGATTGTGTTGTGCCTTCTCCTGACCATTGGTCATATTTTGTACGAAAAACAGAGATCAAGCATGTTTTCTTTCTACACCCCTCAGAAAGATCAAACAGTTCGGATCAAAGAGAGGCTCCCGTGTTAGCTCTTCCACAAAATAAACACATTAAAATCGTACAATTTATTTTTGTGAAAATCAGATGTCAAGACCTTTGTTTACATTTAACTCAGAAGTTGAGGATAAATAGATCAAAACGGTAACCCAATCGAAATATTTTATGGTAATTTTCATATGAAACAACACATGCGCAGAACAGATCAAAAGACATTGTCTTTGACAAACGATGCAAATAAATTTTGATTTAAGCTAAATAGCGTTGATGTTTAAGAAAATTGTTTTTCAATACGGTGATGAAAATAAATAAATATTAGATTAATACGAAGGGAGAATTCGTTTATTGTACATTAATACTCAGTGTGCTAAGCCAATTTAATACTATCTTTGAGACGAAAAACAAATTGTAAAATATTTACCGAAAGGTTACTGTGAAAATTATAATGTTAAAATGAGGAATAATGAGTAAAAACAGCCCGTTGTTATTTGAACATAAATACATATGTTAAAAATTCTTAATTTTTATGAAAATAAATATTAAAGTTTGTGAATATAAAACGATGGTTTCGTAAGCAATCAGAAATACAATATAAAAACATTTCGATTTCATTTCCGTTTAACCTGTGTTTTAGATATATAAAACTAATTTTGCAGAGATATAAATTGAAGTGAAAATAATAATGATAAATTGTAAACGAAGAATACACTTTATAAAATTGTTTACAGATGGTTCTACCTAATGAAAATATTACAACCATTTAGAATTATACTTATTGGAAACATGAACATTTTTTTAAAAAAAAAACGTGATATAATTACATTTAGCAACAGTCTCTGTCTTACGGCAGTACCCCAAGTCATATTATGAAATAATTTTTCCCAAAGGAAAAATATATTCAAATCAATATACAATTTAATTATCATGGTTTGTATATATCAATTGTTAATAGGGTGCAATGCATTACCGCGACTTTCTTAAAATTTTCATTACCGTGACTAAAAGTCCTACAAATGGGCTACATTACCGCGACTTTCTTAAAATTTTCATTACCGTGACTAAAAGTCCTACAAATGAGCTACATTACCGCGACTTTCTTAAAATTTTCATTACCGTGACTAAAAGTCCTGCAAATGGGCTACATTACCGCGACTTTCTTAAAATTGTCATTACCGTGACTAAAAGTCCTACAAATGGGCTACATTACCGCGACTTTCTTAAAATTGTCATTACCGTGACTAAAAGTCCTACAAATGGGCTACATTACCGCGACTTTCTTAACATTTTCATTACCGTGACTAAAAGTCCTACAAATGGGCTACATTACCGCGACTTTCTTAAAATTTTCATTACCGTGACTAAAAGTCCTACAAATGGGCTACATTACCGCGACTTTCTTAAAATGTTCATTATCGTGACTAAAAGTCCTACAAATGGGCTACATTACCGCGACCTTCTTAAAATTTTCATTACCGTGACTAAAAGTCCTACAAATGGGCTACATTACCGCGACTTTCTTAACATTTGCATTACCGTGACTAAAAGTCCTACAAATGGGCTACATTACCGCGACTTTCTTAAAATTGTCATTATCGTGACTAAAAGTCCTACAAATGGGCTACATTACCGCGACTTTCTTAAAATTTTCATTACCGTGACTAAAAGTCCTACAAATGGGCTACATTACCGCGACTTTCTTAAAATTTTCATTACCGTGACTAAAAGTCCTACAAATGGGCTACATTACCGCGACTTTCTTAACATTTTCATTACCGTGACAAAAAGTCCTACAAATGGGCTACATTACCGCGACTTTCTTAACATTTTCTTTACCGTGACTAAAAGTCCTACAAATGGGCTACATTACCGCGACTTTCTTAAAATTTTCATTACCGTGGCTAAAAGTCCTACAAATGGGCTACATTACCGCGACGTTCTTAACATTTTCATTACCGTGACTAAAAGTCCTACAAATGGGCTACATTATCGCGACTTTCTTAAAATTTTCATTACCGTGACTAAAAGTTCTACAAATGGGCTACATTACCGCGACTTTCTTAACATTGTCATTACTGTGACTAAAAGTCCTACAAATGGGCTACATTACCGCGACTTTCTTAAAATTTGCATTACCGTGACTAAAAGTCCTACAAATGGGCTACATTACCGCGACTTTCTTAAAATTTTCATTACCGCGACTAAAAGTCCTACAAATGGGCTACATTACCGCGACTTTCTTAAAATTTTCATTACCGTGACAAAAAGTCCTACAAATGGGCTACATTACCGCGACTTTCTTAAAATTTTCATTACCGTGGCTAAAAGTCCTACACATGGGCTACATTACCGCGACGTTCTTAAAATTGTCATTACCGTGACTAAAAGTCCTACGAATGGGCTACATTACCGCGACTTTCTTAACATTTTCATTACTGTGACTAAAAGTCCTACAAATGGGCTACATTACCGCGACTTTCTTAAAATTGTCATTACCGTGACTAAAAGTCCTACAAATGGGCTACATTACCGCGACGTTCTTAACATTTTCATTACCGTGACTAAAAGTCCTACAAATGGGCTACATTACCGCGACTTTCTTAAAATTGTCATTATCGTGACTAAAAGTCCTACAAATGGGCTACATTACCGCGACTTTCTTAAAATTTTCATTACCGTGACTAAAAGTCCTACAAATGGGCTACATTACCGCGACTTGCTTAAAATTTTCATTACCGTGACTAAAAGTCCTACAAATGGGCTACATTACCGCGACTTTCTTAACATTTTCATTACCGTGACAAAAAGTCCTACAAATGGGCTACATTACCGCGACGTTCTTAACATTTTCATTACCGTGACTAAAAGTCCTACAAATGGGCTACATTACCGCGACTTTCTTAAAATTTTCATTACCGTGGCTAAAAGTCCTACAAATGGGCTACATTACCGCGACTTTCTTAACATTTTCATTACCGTGACTAAAAGTCCTACAAATGGGCTACATTATCGCGACTTTCTTAACATTTTCATTACCGTGACTAAAAGTTCTACAAATGGGCTACATTACCGCGACTTTCTTAACATTGTCATTACCGTGACTAAAAGTCCTACAAATGGGCTACATTACCGCGACTTTCTTAAAATTTGCATTACCGTGACTAAAAGTCCTACAAATGGGCTACATTACCGCGACTTTCTTAAAATTTTCATTACCGTGGCTAAAAGTCCTACAAATGGGCTACATTACCGCGACTTTCTTAACATTTTCATTACCGTGACTAAAAGTCCTACAAATGGGCTACATTATCGCGACTTTCTTAACATTGTCATTACCGTGACTAAAAGTCCTACAAATGGGCTACATTACCGCGACTTTCTTAAAATTTGCATTACCGTGACTAAAAGTCCTACAAATGGGCTACATTACCGTGACTTTCTTAAAATTGTCATTACCGTGACTAAAAGTCCTACAAATGGGCTACATTACCGCGACGTTCTTAACATTTTCATTACCGTGACTAAAAGTCCTACAAATGGGCTACATTACCGCGACTTTCTTAAAATTGTCATTATCGTGACTAAAAGTCCTACAAATGGGCTACATTACCGCGACTTTCTTAAAATTTTCATTACCGTGACTAAAAGTCCTACAAATGGGCTACATTACCGCGACTTTCTTAAAATTTTCATTACCGTGACTAAAAGTCCTACAAATGGGCTACATTACCGCGACTTTCTTAACATTTTCATTACCGTGACAAAAAGTCCTACAAATGGGCTACATTACCGCGACGTTCTTAACATTTTCATTACCGTGACTAAAAGTCCTACAAATGGGCTACATTACCGCGACTTTCTTAAAATTTTCATTACCGTGGCTAAAAGTCCTACAAATGGGCTACATTACCGCGACTTTCTTAACATTTTCATTACCGTGACTAAAAGTCCTACAAATGGGCTACATTATCGCGACTTTCTTAACATTTTCATTACCGTGACTAAAAGTTCTACAAATGGGCTACATTACCGCGACTTTCTTAACATTGTCATTACCGTGACTAAAAGTCCTACAAATGGGCTACATTACCGCGACTTTCTTAAAATTTGCATTACCGTGACTAAAAGTCCTACAAATGGGCTACATTACCGCGACTTTCTTAAAATTTTCATTACCGTGGCTAAAAGTCCTACAAATGGGCTACATTATCGCGACTTTCTTAACATTGTCATTACCGTGACTAAAAGTCCTACAAATGGGCTACATTACCGCGACTTTCTTAAAATTTTCATTACCGTGACTAAAAGTCCTACAAATGGGCTACATTACCGTGACTTTCTTAAAATTGTCATTACCGTGACTAAAAAGTCCTACAAATGGGCTACATTACCGCGACTTTCTTAAAATTGTCATTACCGTGACTAAAAGTCCTACAAATGGGCTACATTACCGCGACTTTCTTAACATTTTCATTACCGTGACTAAAAGTCCTACAAATGGCCTACATTACCGCGACTTTCGTATACACGACTACCGCGACCATAGTTAACATGGACAGTATAGCATAGAAAGTTTAACAATCATTTTGAAATTTAAACTAAGAAAATCTTTACCCCGTATCACCGGTTTTGTTACCCAGTCTGGACTTATTATACCAGGACAAATTTATAACTTACAACGTAGATAAGTAGTACTCTCCAAGGTTGTCAGCTCTAACATTTAAAGTTCAGCATTCCATGTTTGATGACATGAATCTGCAGGTTTGGTGACATTGACAGACTTGTATGTTTATTGACACAATAGCCTTACATATTGGTGGCATGACAGCATTACATATTTGGTGACATGAAACTACAGCTTTGGTGCCATGACTGACTTGTATGTCACATGTTTAGTGACATGAAAGCCTTATACGTTGGTAACATGACAGCATTCCATGTTTAGTGATATGAACCTACAGCTTTGGTAACATAACTGACTTGTATGTTTGGTGACATGAGTATTACATTTGTGGTGACACGACAGCATGACATATTTGGTAGCATGACAGTCTGACATGTTTAATGACATGTATGGTGAATGACAGCCTTATATGCTTGATAACGTGACAGTTCTACGTGACATGACCGTGTTACGAATTTCCTGGAATGACATCGTCACAGCGGTTGGTGACACATCTGTCTTGTCTCTTTTGCAACATGAACACCTTACAGGGGCGGATCCAGGGGGAAATTGGAAAAAATATAATTTGTTGGCGTAAAATTTCACACGAAATACCCCAACAATTTTCGCGCCTCCCTCCGCTCGGCGCAATTTTTTTAAGTGCGCCCCCCCCCCCCCCCCCCCCCTAATTTGAAATCCTGGATCCGCTCCATCCTTATATGTTCTGTGACCTGGATACCATACATTTTTTTAACATGCCAACTTTGCTAGTTAAGCAACGTAACAATATACTGATGTGTGTTGAGATACACTAGTACTATGTAATGTTGCTTTTACGTGTTTACTGCCTGGCGTAGGTGTGTTTGTCTAATCAGCGCGAATGTTTAATGCAAATAAAGAAAAGAAAATAAAGACAATTTATTTTATCATAAATAAATATTAAAAATTTGATAACAAAAACTGAGGGGAAATTTATATATAAAACTTACACATGCGTAGCATATGTTAGATCAATAGATCATTTGAAAGCTTGATGTGAACTTCCGGTTCATCACTGTAGAATTTGTTTTGATGGGAAATTGTGTTTTGATATCAATATTTATAAAGAGTTGTTAGACAAAACAAACAGAGTTATTAGATATCAAAGCAACGTTTAAGAGTATGAACAAGGATGGTGAATGTTGTTATTGTGAAGAAATAAAATTGTGGGGCGATTTTCCAGATGATTTCTTTTTTTTCCCTCGTAAAGTCTCCCAATCGATTTACAAATTGTTGAAAGGAAAACATTTTTTTTTTGCATTCCCAATTGTCATATTTTTATTTTATTTTTTATTTTATTTTTTGTTAAAATTATGTTGTTTGTAAATTACGTCAAAGTAATAGACTCGACGTTGCTTTATTTCGGATTCATGACAATTTATCTCCTAAATTATTTTGTCTGTATGGAGAAATTTAAGAAATAATTCATAAAACTCAGTTTGTTAGAGATTTAAAATGGGTAGCTGTGTGTGCAAAATGTCATTCCCTATTTATATATCCCAAAATCAATTTATCACCACTAACGTTGTGAGTTCGAATCCCGCTCATGGCGAGGTGTTTTCAATGCAACATTCTGTGATAAATGTCAGTGACTTGCGACAGGTCGGTTATTTTCCTCGGGTACTCCGGTTTCCCCCACCAATAAAACTGACCGCCACGATATGACTGAAATATTGTTGAAAGTGGTGTTAAATATCTATAACCATAACCATAATCAAAATCAATAACTTGGAAATATCATAATTGTTAATATGAAGAATTTTGAAAATGGACTAATCAACAATAAATGTCATGCGAGACTGTTCTCTTCACCCAGTAAATAATACCATGAATACGGCTGTTTAATATCACTTCAACATAATATCAATTAATATGCCCCGATGCCAGTCGTCAATAGAATTACGTATTGTCCTTGTCCGTACGTCAGAACATGGTCAGTCCCACATTTGATTTTTTGCTCAATAACTTGAGTTCCCCGTAAGCAAACCCCAATGTACCATGAAGATCGGTTAAATCCGAATTTCAAGTTTATACCATTTTTCCAATCTTTTATTACGCCTTTTCATTTGCCGAAAAAACATCATATCCGTTGAAACTTCAGTCATTTGTTTTTACCTTGTTTGGATAAATGCCTCATACAGCATTTGTATTGCTAAGGAAGCCACCAAAGATAATTCTTAGGGCGAAAAATAGATGCGCAATGGCATTATATACTGAAAATATTGTGCATATTTGGCTTAGGAGCTATAGACGATGGGAAATAATCTGATAGACATGTTTAGGTGGCGTCCCACATCACCCTGATATTACAGGTACTTACATGTTAATCTACCGAATCCACTCTTGATATATTTTTATTTCCGCCCAAATGAAGTACAATTTTCCACTCAAATGAAAGGTTTTTTCCGCCCAAATGAAATAGTAATCCGCCGAAATGAAAAACGCCGGATATTGTTGGTTATATGTTTAACCATATGATCAGCACGGTTAAACATTAATAGATAAAGCAAAAGGTTTTTTTTACACGTTTGGCAATAAATAAACGTTAGAGAAAACCGAACGGACAATCAAGAATGGACAATCCAGAGAAACTGGCAACATTGGGTACACAAGACAGAGGACGAAGACAAAGAAAACGAAAAATAAAACAAAGAAAACTAAAAAGATGAGCAACACGGAACCCACCAAGTTTGGTTTACGTTCTCAAACCGAATACGCATTCTTCGAATAATTGACATCCCTTAAATAGTTTTGTCGGTGACCTGGGGCAGGTCGGGAGTGGTTTCTGCGAGTTTTAAAGTTTGATCCACCAATAAAACTGACCAGTACAAGGACCGTCGTATGTTACCGCGATCGTAAGGTAGTTGAATTTACCTCTCCATGAAGTCATTGAAGGCGAGAGTTCAATTAACACTTGGGGAGATGTGCACCTTATATAATTTTGTCGGTGACCTGCGGCAAGTCGCGAGTGATTTCTGCGAGTATTCTGGTTTCAGCCACCTGATAAAACTGACCACTACGATAAAACCGAAATATTACTGAACGTGACATAACTATTCTAACCATAATGCATAGGGGCCGTCGTGGTCGTGATCGTATGGTAGTTGAATTTACTACCTACGCAATCAATGCCTATCACCACTGATGTTGTGACTTCGAATCTCGATCATGGCGAGGTGTACAACATTATGTGATAAAGTTTGTCTGTGACTTTCGACAGGTCAGTGGTTTTCTCCGGGTCCTCTGGTTTCCTCCAACAATAAAACTGACCGCCACGATATAACTGAAATATTGTTGAAAGTGGCGTTAAACACTATCAAACCAAACCAAACCATTATTCATAGGGGAGAAATATTTCATGAAATTTTCAGGTTTGTTCTGTCATGCCATTTTTTATTTTTTTTATTTTGAACTGTAAATATATAAAAACGTGCACGTGTCTACATTTCACACCTTTTTTTTTAAAAGCAATTATAATGAAAACCATCAGAAAATAGCTTATTTTTAGGAACCTTGTCAAATTAAAAGTTTATTTGTTCTAATGGAGAAATCCTCAATATCAAGAACGTGTGCGAAACAGCTGTGGGAATATACATAGAGAGAAAGTAGCGCAGATGTCGAAAAAATATCTTGTGAAGAAAGGCGAAGCGTAACTCACTGATGAGGAAAACACACGGAATGCAAAGGCTTGACTTGTACGTCAATGTTACATTTGTGAAATAAAAACAAAATTGCTAAAAATTATTCATAGATTTTCAATTTCATAATATGCAATGTAATGTTCAAGATACATGTCATGACACACTATTTACTCGATACAACATTATGTGATAGAGTTTGTCAGTGACTTGCGACAGGTCGGTGGTTTTCTCCGGTTTCCTCCACTAATAAAACTGACCGCCATGATATAACTGAAATATTATTGAAAGTGGCATTAAGTACCATAACCCTAACTGCCTTTATTAGGAGCTCAGGTTGTCAATTGTCTTATATGCCCATTTATGCCGACGTTTTCCAAATACGGTCTTTAATTTCTTCGTTTTTCAGTACTTGGATACACCAAAAGTAATCTTTATTTTACCATCTTATATGTACACACCCCCAGTCATCTGTCAAAAGTATTCGGAAATGTAAAAAAAATCCCTATATAATCAACCAAAACCTTATTTTTTCAAAAAATTATTGTGAAGTCATTTCTGGATAAATTTTAACATATTTTATACCAAAACATTCGGAATTGTCTATAATTTGTTTGTTTATTTGCTCATTATGTTTATATGAGTGGTTTTTATTTGTACATAAATTTTCCATGATTTTTAATTTTTAGGATTTATTTTTAGTTGAAATATGTAGGAAAATCAAAGTCAATTTTTATTTGTTGTGTTTAAATTATGTACAAATAAAAATCACTCATAACAACATAATGAGTAAATAAACAATCAAAATATTGACAATTCCGAATGTTTTGGTGTAACATTTGTTCAAATCTATCCAGAAATGACTTCATAATAATTTTTTGAAAAAATATGGTTTTGGTTGATTATATAGGGATTTTTTTACATTTCCGAATACTTTTGACAGATGACGGGTCAAACAAAGTTGTCATGTTACTTAATATGAAAGTGTGGTTAAAAACCGGGATTTGTACCTGTTCAAAGTAATTAGTAAGAAAAGATATGGATGTAAATGGACATGAGAGACTATCCATCATTACACTTAGACATTTTTTTATTGCAATTCTGCATTCAGAGTCACAGTAGGGTCTTCATCAATGAGCAAACTCATATACCATAAAATAATCGTGAAACCCTTAGTCGACAGTTGAGTGGTACTCTTAGTCGACAGTTGAGCGGTACTCTTAGTCGACAGTTGAGCGGTACTCTTAGTCGACAGTTGAGCGGTACTCTTAGTCGACAGTTGAGTGATACTCTTAGTCGACAGTTGAGCGGTACTCTTAGTCGACAGTTGAGCGGTACTCTTAGTCGACAGTTGAGCGATACTCTTAGTCGACAGTTGAGCGGTACTCTTAGTCGACAGTTGAGTGGTACTCTTAGTCGACAGTTGAGCGGTACTTTTAGTCGACAGTTGAGCGGTACTCTTAGTCGACAGTTGACTCTTTATTTCTGCCGATAAACGCTACATATGTGCATCTTTGTCCTTTTTATTTTACTTTTTGTAAATAGTTTAATATCCCAGATGAGGTGTAATCAACTAGAAAACAAAAACCGGATGAAGCAATCTTACAAATATCGTCATCATAGTTCCGTATGCAACATAGAGCTAATGGTCGAAATTCAGGAGAAAGATGGTTTGTTTTTATATGTATAAAATTGTTAAATATTTCAAATCGGTTGCAACAATTAAATAAATATAAAAGAGCATCATTATACAAAGGGAAAAATGGCTTCTAACAAAAAATTATAAATTTACTTTAATCTATTTGTCCCATTTTCACTTTGCAACGCCGGTATGACGTCAAACTGACTGGTTACAATCGTCAATAATTTAATTTGATGTGAATACTGCAATCTGATTGGCTGATCCGCTTGGAGAACATTTTGGTTATACTTGATAACTTGGTTTGGTATTGCGACGTCACCAACATATTCATTCGCCAACGACAAATTCTAATAGTCACATGAAATAATCGTAATTAAAATCGAGGAATCATTAAATGTTGTTGTGAAAATTAAATTGTAATGAATATTTGAAATTTTTGAACACTTGTTTACGCTTTTCATAAACTGCTTCGCATTTTATTAAGCGTAAACTGCCCCAATCCAGGTTATATCGTATAACCTGTTCAAAAATTTCAAAACTTCGTTTCCGCTACAGAAATCAGCACCATCAATGGGAGGTTATTTGTTGATATGTTGTTCTTGTTGTATGCTTATTGTCTGGTGTTATTGTTGTCTAAACCCTGCAATGCTTTGTTCTCACTTAGACTCAAATCTAGTTAAAATGGTATGTTTATTGGATCTAAATCTGTATCTGGTGACCCAATTACTGTATAAGGTCATATATGGTAATAAGCTTCGAAACAGAGGCTAAATTACTTCTCCTAAAACATTTCGAAAAATTTAAAAAGAAACTAAATCAACTATAAATTTTAAACCTTATTAGACAAGGAGCAAAATAAGTAGTACCTCTCTTAGATAAAATGGCGGAAATTATTCAAAATGGTTGCTGACGTATGACAAAGGTGTAAGACCGACAAAAGAATAAATAATGTAGACTTTGTTTCGGTGATTAATATTCTAACAATTCATTGGTATTCGGAAGCTCTCTGTACTCTTCATAGCACAGAGTATGTGTTCAATACAGTACAGAGAATGTGTTCAATACCTATTTATTTTCTAGACACATCGCTGATTGGTCTTTTGAAAACTGACACGATTCGGGATGTTTTTGAATTTTTTTTAATCTACAATACATGTTATCATAAATTTTAATCTACAATACATGTTATCATAAATTTTAATCTACAATACATTTTATCATAAAATTGGTTTTGAAATGATAAAATACCAGAAGATATTAATGTCTTTTTATTCAATAATTCTCTATCTTTACTATGTACAACACTTCATATACTCTTTGGGTATGGTGTGAATCCATAAATATAATATTTCTTGCACACATCTTGCATACGTTTAAGATTGTTCTTTTTTTTAAGTTAGAAAGTTGGAAAGGCAATATTTTAATCATTTAGTATGGGTACAATTGCAGTTGAAGAAATAAAATTACGTTTTCAAAGAAGGGAATAACTCTTTCACAGATGGACCAATAAGACTGGTAGAACAACATAAGACAATAAATAAGTATACAAACAGTTGATGAATTCCTATTTAAAACATAGGATTTGCGTGTACACATTTTTGATGAAATTTTCTAAGTCAAAAAGGGCAATAACTCACTCTAAAATGGTCCGATCAAACTGCAATAATGAAATTGGAATATCCATAAGGGAGTGAGAAACCTTGCAAAGTCTTGAAGAATTTCTACTTAAAATGTTGAAGGAGTAGCACATAAAAGATTTGTGATGAACTATTCCAAGTATAAAAAGGTCAATCGATAGTTCAACCAATGTTTCGACCAAACTGCAACGTTTTGAGGAATTTCCATATGAAATGTCATTTTATGAGAGATGAACAAGACGTAAACAATAAATCTCTCCCTCCCACCCCCATCCCCTCCCCCCAGAAGGTGGGTGGGACAGACATGTTGGAGAAAGATTACAACTTCTATATGACCTATTCTTGTATTTATCGGAGATTTGAGATTATTATTGAATATATTAAATATATGCATCGCGTGTACAGGAAATATGGAAGAATTTCGATTTTTTTTGTCAATCCAGATTCAATCCGAAATGAATAAATATCTAGGTACGAATTGCACATGTCACATATTTATGATATACTTGGATTCAAAATTAAAACTGCGTTCGTGTGAATTAAATACATTCATTGATATATAAATAACACCAGATTCTTCATCATGATATGAGAAATTTAAAAGTAAAGAAATTAATATTACAGAATAATGTTTGTTTTGGCATAAATTCTTAAAACTCTTGAAAGATTGATGTACTTTTGAAATTAAGTCACTCAAACCAGACAGACCATTTTGAAGATGATATAATCTAGGTTAAAACAATATGAAATAGTAATGTTTATGCATGTAAAGGTTAAAGGTCACCCTTTATAAATAATTTCCAAGGAGAAACTTTCATGCTCATTAATTTTGTCAGATCACATGTACGTGTATGCTCAACCAATCCAATCTATTCATTCATCAGTCGGTACAGTCGGTGGCGCACTCGGATGTGGCGACCTGTACAGTCGTTGCCCATTTATTTACTTTCCGTTATGCACAATATGGCTACGGGTACATTGATGGAACGTAGTCAACCATGTAGGATCTTAAACCGGAACCTAATCTGTGCTCATGTCATGCAGACAAATCACATAAAGAAGTTCTTTGAGAATCGTCTATTTCACTACTAGCATTCGTTGATGTTATATTTGGAGCCATAATTGGCTTTAGCTGTCCATCAACTTTGTCTTTAACTAATTTTGTACCTTTCACTCGTTTCCATTTCATTCTTCTGTTTTGGAACCACACTTTAACCTACAAATGAGCAAAGTAAAGTGATGATTAAAAGATCAAACTGTTTGCTAATAGAAGATGTCCAAGTTGAAACAAGGAGAAATGTTGTTATTCTATATTTGAGTTGTATTCAGGGGCGGATCCAGGAGGGGCGCCCCCCCCCCCCCCTAAAATTGGGAAAAATATGATTTTTTGGCGGAAAATCGTGATTTTTCACACGAAATACCCCAAAAATTTTCGCGCCTCACTCTGCTCGGCGCAATTTTTTTAAGTGCGCCCTCCTAACTTGAAATCCTGGATCCGCCCCTGGTATTCCTTTACTTATTAAATACACAAGACATGCAAATAAACATGCAGGGTTGTTCTTATAATCTGAACTGAATAAACAATACCCGGTCCCTTAAAAATATTCTTTAATTCTTTTCTCAAAAAGGATGTCAATAAAAAATTAGACGCAGCCACCTCTGAAACACACGTATATACTGAAAAATAAAGTAAGGGCGGTTTGATTATTGGTCTTCATACTTTGTGATGTATTTGATCTTGTCACATTTTACTGAACTCATTGACAAGGACATCCCGGTCGTAATGTACTTGATCTTACAGTACTCTTACAGCAGTTCATATCACCATTACGGTGGGTTCGATTTCAATTAATTGCGAGGTGTACTCGATACAAATGTTATGTGATCAAATTTAGCAGACTTTCGTTCAGGTCGGTGTTCTTTTTCTGGATACCCCGGTTTCCTTCACCAATCGGATATTCTATACAACCTCAAGTGATATAGTTTGTCAGTAATTTGCGTCTGATAGTTCCATATTTTATTCCGGATCCCCCGGATTTTTGCACCAGTAATACTGACCGCCATTAAATAAACTACACTCATAACTGAACTATTACTTAAAAAGACGTACATAACACTCATAACTGAACTCACCTGTCGTTCCGTGAGATCAAGAGCAACTGCAATCTCGTATCGTCGAAGTCTCGTGAGGTAATTGTGTACTGCAAATTCTTTTTCTAATTCTCTTATTTGATGTTTTGTGAATGCTGTTCGTTCTTTTCGGGGTTTTACTGATAAATCTAGTTTATACGGATCACTGCTATCTGAAATAACAATAAAGAGGGGTTCCGGTTAAAGAAAAGGTTCGGTTATACGTTAAAGCCAAATTACCCCTTGTTTTATTGCATTGTTTATTTCTGATTGTTGCTTGAGAACTAGACACTCCACGTCCTAGGTTTCCGTCGGCTGTCTTAGTTCTGTATGAGAACTAGACATTCCACGTCCTAGGTTTCCGTCGGCTGTCTTAGTTCTGTATGAGAACTAGACATTCCACGTCCTAGGTTTCCGTCGGCTGTCTTAGTTCTGTATTTGTAGTTTTGTGGTTTGCCAGAGGAGTTGTTATATTGCAATTTCCAAAACCATATGGCATGGTTTGTGTTTTGTGTCCTCAATTGTTTGATGTGCGAGGTGGCTGTTCGTCTTGTTGATATTGGTAGAGTTATTGACCAGTACTGTTTAAACTTTCTTTTCATAGCATTACTGTTTGATTATATATTTCGGTTTGCATGCACTGGTCCCTCATGAAAACTTCTTTGATTTCCATGGCAATTGTTTGGTTTTTTTTATCTTTTTAAAAGTCTTCAGCGATAAGGTTTATTTTCTAAAAATGCTGCTTTATATGAACACAAGACATTAACTTGGTTTATAATCTTGCTTAAGCAGTTAGCAATTGGACTCGATGGGAATTTATACATGCTAGTGCTCGTTACAACATCATGTGAAAAGTTGGTCAATAACTTGTGACAGGTCGTTGGTTTTCTCCGGCTCCAACAATAAATGTGACCGCCACGATATAATTGAAATATTGTTGAAAAATGGACGCTAAACACTAACACATTTACCCATAACCCAATACATGGTAGGAACAAAAAGCTGACAATAAAATTTGAAATTAAATTGTTTATATTCATGACTTAGTCTGGTATACAAGTTCAAAGAATCGGGGCCGTCGTGGTCGTGATCGTCTGGTAATTGGATTTACCACTACCTGTGCAACACTAAACTTGTGAGTTCCAAAGTTTGTCAGTGACTAGTGACAGGTCGGTGGTTTTCACCGGGTACTCTGGTTTCCTCAACCAATAAAACTTACCGCTACGATATAATTGAAATCATGTTGAAAGTGGTGTTAAACACCATAAACCATAAACCGATCAAAGAAGCCGTGGCCATTCGTCTTTAAACATTCAGCCATAACGTTACTTTTTCATGATGAAGAGAAAAAAAAACTACCTTATGCCAATCAACAAACACGTGTAAATTTTAGAAATTTGGGGCACATTTGTTCAGTATTTTTTTCATTTCTTCAAAATAAACAACAACCTAATTGCTTTATGACGTTCGGAAGTAGGACAACAGGCATCGACTAATTACCGAAATGTCCCATTGAGAACGCAGTGTATTTATATCGCTTCCTTCAACAAAAAGTGATATTCAAACAGAAATTAATTACGTTTGGGATGGTTTCTCAATCATATTTTTCGGTTATGGTTGTAAAGTTTTCTCACATCTCCGAATAATGATTTTACCAAACCTTCAGAGTCTTGTTTTTGAACGGTGCGTTACTTTTCGGGAAGAAGTCAGACCACACGTGTAAAAATGTCGAGTGTTACCATTATAACGTCAGTTTAATATATTATTTTCGATTGTGCCTTATTTTTTAACCTGTGGAGGTGTTTTTTTCTTAACTTTTCTCGAGTTTAATATCCTGTTTATACTATATTATATGAGCAATCCTGTCTCGATGTCTGAAATGTGCACATTTCAAAATATCTAGTTTCGGTTATTTTGAAACTTTTGTAAATGTACAACTATGTTTAATTTGAGAAATCCGACCAGTTTACCAAAATCAACCTTCTGTTTCAAAGAATAAAAATTAGAAACTCATCATATCCGTGGACACCAAAAAACGCAGTTCTGGGAGTTTAATCTAAGCGACGAGGCGAGAGCGACACAACTTCCATTTTTCGGAAGTGTTCGTTGAATCCGAGCATTTTATTAGGAAATTTACATTCATCAAAAGACAATAAATAAAAAAAGCAAAAAAAAAAAGCATCACAATTAAACAAGTTGTATATATGTGATGACATTTCATTGATTTATATAAAGAATTGAACAATAAAAAGTGCACCACTAATCAATGGGGCGAGGTCATTTGCTTCTAATCACAAGCCTAACACAGCTATATATAAGTTCGTCCTCGACTGATACCATCTTAAGGGAACGACCATTTAACTTGAAGGGGGGGGGGGGGGGGGGGGGGGGGGGGGGGGTTATGGTTTTTTTTCTAAAAAAATATTCTGATTCCCAATGCTGCTGAAAAAAATATTCTGATTTTGGTGGAGGAAAAAATAAATAATCTGATTCAGAGTTTTTGTCATATAACCTAATGTTAAATATTGGATAAAAATAAATATTCTAACGCTTGTGTTGTCCGAAAAAAAAATTCTGAGCGAAACAAAAAACCATAACCCCCCCCCACTTCAAGTTAAATGGTCGGTCCCTAAGTGCTCAGGTTTCCTACACAAGACCCGGGTTTCGCCCGTCAATTGTTATTTTTCTCCATATTAAGTTGATTGTCGCGATACAGTCGATACATTACTGAAAGTGACATTAAACAACAATTGTTTTATTGAACAATAAATATGTTTTAAAGTATTAAATAACAAACAATAAACAAAGTTTAATATATTATCTGACGGCTATTATTTTTCTTCCAAATAAATAAATTGACCATAACGTTATATAAATAAGCGTTAGAGGAAACTGAAGGGGCAATAAATGAGGGGAAATAAATACCATACCCCTTGTATAAAAGGGGGAAATAGTATGAATGTAAAACTATAACCTTTTGTTTAACTAGAGCGAAACACTCCTACAAACAGACTCCATGGACGATTTGTGTCGTTTAAGTGTAATAAGGGTAATAACTCTAATAAAAACGTAGATATCGAATTTAGTGCGCACGGCGCGTTTCTGGAATAAACTTCATAAGGTGCGCTAACAGTCAAAAGATTGGAAAGCCAAATAATTTTTTAGGGCAAGTACACCAAAGGGACTATAAACAGGATAGCAGAAATCGGCTAATGTCACCTATGCCTGAGGGAGGAGAACCTTAGTTTTATTAATAATTACATTATTTTAGAACTGTATATTCAATAATATATATACGTCTGAAAATTAAACCAAACAGTGTTAGAATTAGATTTTAGAGCTGTCAAATGTATGTTCTTCCCTCGACGGGATTTGAACCCACACCATTGATACACTGCAGCACCATTCGCTTAGCCTCACGTCCAACGCCCTCAACCACATCCACTCCCTATAATATATATATGTCTAATGCTAAGCTTATTGCCTTTCTTAAGTGGAGGAATACAGTCAAACCTACGTTAAGATGTCACCTTTGGGACAAAAAAAATGGCCTTATAAGAAAGGTGACATTTTAAAAGAGGTTCAATTAATATGAAATTGTTTGTCTGAACAAGAAAAATGTGACCTTTTAATACAGGTGACTGCTTAATTGACGTGACTGCATAGGCAGATTTAGCTGTATATCATATATACGAAACAATTTTTGTTTTATCAAAGTACCTTATGCTACCCAAATTCTTTGTGGTTATTAACTGGCATCTAAGTTTTTTTTTTACTTATCTTTAAAATAAGAAAAGTAGTAAAGTAAAACCGACATGCATGCATTTTGGCGTAAAATCTTTAGAAGTTATAATTCCCAAAGTGTTAAATGCTTCCACGAATTTGACATCTATCTCATAAAACTTTTGTTTTTCTTTTACAAATATGTTTATCCGATAGTCGAATGAAAATAAATTTGATACAACATGAAACCGCCATTTTATAAAATATTTCGATAAGTTAGATTTATCTTGTGTTCATTTCACTAAAATAATATTCCCAAATGAAAGAGATAAGAAAAATAAATATATAAAAAGGGGACATTATGGAGTGAATTACAAAAACAGATACAACGTTAGCTATCGTTAGATCTTAAGTATCATTTTATATTAGCATGAACAAACGAAACACCTCGCTGAGACCATATACATGAGGCTGTAGTATTTAGCAAACATGTTTAATTTGTCTGTCATAAACCATCGTAGCTTGTGACAAATATGAAAACGTAGTGAGTGGTTGAACTCAAAGTGAGCAACTTCTCAACTACACTTAACAAAGAGAGAGCAGGTTTATTTTTGATAAAAACAATGATTCTGTCCGTCTTTATATCAATGATGGGTTGTATAGTACTAGCTCATATTTTGCATAGTTCACAGTAACAACAGTCCACACACAACGTTACACCCGGAAACATTGTTTATCCTGAACCCGGACCAAACAAGTCTTTCTTCTTATTCGACAATGATGCCAATAAACCGTGAGTCTTTAGTTTGACTCAACAGGCGATCTACCTCAATACAGGTGAAGACGCTATAACTAAGACACCACCTACAGGTGAAGACGCTATAACTAAGACACCACCTACAGGTGAAGACGTTATAACTAAGACACCACCTACAGGTGAAGACGATATAACTAAGACACCACCTACAGGTGAAGACGCTATAACTAAGACACCACCTACAGGTGAAGACGCTATAACTAAGACACCACCTACAGGTGAAGACGATATAACTAACACACCACCTACAGGTGAAGACGATATAACTAACACACCACCTACAGGTGAAGACGATATAACTAAGACACCACCTACAGGTGAAGACGATATAACTAAGACACCACCTACAGGTGAAGACGCTATAACTAACACACCACCTACAGGTGAAGACGATATAACTAAGACAACACCTACAGGTGAAGACGCTATAACTAACACACCACCTACAGGTGAAGACGATATAACTAACACACCACCTACAGGTGAAGACGATATAACTAACACCACCTACAGGTGAAGACGATATAACTAAGACACCACCTACAGGTGAAGACGCTATAACTAACACACCACCTACAGGTGAAGACGATATAACTAAGACACCACCTACAGGTGAAGACGATATAACTAACACACCACCTACAGGTGAAGACGATATAACTAACACACCACCTACAGGTGAAGACGATATAACTAACACACCACCTACAGGTGAAGACGATATAACTAACACACCACCTACAGGTGAAGACGCTATAACTAACACACCACCTACAGGTGAAGACGATATAACTAACACACCACCTACAGGTGAAGACGATATAACTAAGACACCACCTACAGGTAAAGACGATATAACTAACACACCACCTACAGGTGAAGACGATATAACTAAGACACCACCTACAGGTGAAGACGATATAACTAACACACCACCTACAGGTGAAGACGATATAACTAACACACCACCTACAGGTGAAGACGATATAACTAACACACCACCTACAGGTGAAGATGATATAACTAACACACCACCTACAGGTGAAGACGATATAACTAAGACACCACCTACAGGTGAAGACGATATAACTAACACACCACCTACAGGTGAAGACGATATAACTAAGACACCACCTACAGGTGAAGACGATATAACTAAGACACCAACTACAGGTGAAGACGCTATAACTAACACACCACCTACAGGTGAAGACGATATAACTAACACACCACCTACAGGTGAAGACGATATAACTAAGACACCACCTACAGGTGAAGACGATATAACTAAGACACCACCTACAGGTGAAGACGCTATAACTAAGACACCACCTACAGGTGAAGACGATATAACTAACACACCACCTACAGGTGAAGACGATATAACTAAGACACCACCTACAGGTGAAGACGCTATAACTAAGACACCACCTACAGGTGAAGACGCTATAACTAAGACACCACCTACAGGTGAAGACGCTATAACTAACACACCACCTACAGGTGAAGACGATATAACTAAGACACCACCTACAGGTGAAGACGATATAACTAAGACACCACCTACAGGTGAAGACGATATAACTAAGACACCACCTACAGGTGAAGACGATATAACTAACACACCACCTACAGGTGAAGACGATATAACTAAGACACCACCTACAGGTGAAGACGATATAACTAAGACACCACCTACAGGTGAAGACGATATAACTAAGACACCACCTACAGGTGAAGACGCTATAACTAAGACACCACCTACAGGTGAAGACGCTATAACTAACACACCACCTACAGGTGAAGACGATATAACTAACACACCACCTACAGGTGAAGACGATATAACTAACACACCACCTACAGGTGAAGACGATATAACTAACACACCACCTACAGGTGAAGACGATATAACTAACACACCACCTACAGGTGAAGACGATATAACTAACACACCACCTACAGGTGAAGACGATATAACTAACACACCACCTACAGGTGAAGACGATATAACTAACACACCACCTACAGGTGAAGACGATATAACTAACACACCACCTACAGGTGAAGACGATATAACTAACACACCACCTACAGGTGAAGACGCTATAACTAAGACACCACCTACAGGTGAAGACGATATAACTAAGACACCACCTACAGGTGAAGACGATATAACTAAGACACCACCTACAGGTGAAGACGATATAACTAAGACACCACCTACAGGTGAAGACGATATAACTAAGACACCACCTACAGGTGAAGACGATATAACTAAGACACCACCTACAGGTGAAGACGATATAACTAAGACACCACCTACAGGTGAAGACGCTATAACTAAGACACCACCTACAGGTGAAGACGCTATAACTAAGACACCACCTACAGGTGAAGACGCTATAACTAACATACCACCTACAGGTGAAGACGCTATAACTAAGACACCACTTACAGGTGAAGACGCTATAACTAAGACACCACCTACAGGTGAAGACGCTATAGCTAACACACCACCTACAGGTGAAGACGCTATAACTAAGACACCACCTACAGGTGAAGACGATATAACTAACACACCACCTATAGGTGAAGACGATATAACTAACACACCACCTACAGGTGAAGACGATATAACTAACACACCACCTACAGGTGAAGACGCTATAACTAACACACCACCTACAGGTGAAGACGCTATAACTAAGACACCACCTACAGGTGAAGACGCTATAACTAACACACCACCTACAGGTGAAGACGCTATAACTAACACACCACCTACAGGTGAAGACGCTATAACTAAGACACCACCTACAGGTGAAGACGATATAACTAACACACCACCTATAGGTGAAGACGATATAACTAACACACCACCTACAGGTGAAGACGCTATAACTAACACACCACCTACAGGTGAAGACGCTATAACTAACACACCACCTACAGGTGAAGACGCTATAACTAACACACCACCTACAGGTGAAGACGCTATAACTAACACACCACCTACAGGTGAAGACGATATAACTAACACACCACCTACAGGTGAAGACGCTATAACTAACACACCACCTACAGGTGAAGACGATATAACTAAGACACCACCTAAGTGGTGTGTATTCCCAATTCTTTCTTTTTTTTAACCTCAACCAAAATTTCTCGTTTGGACCTGCAGGGTCAGTTTATCTATTCTTTGTATCTTTCAATCAATTTATTTATATATAAAATGTGGTGACAGAATTTAAATTAAAAACAAAATACATTGACCCCCTTCTTCCGAGTTACATGGCGGTTCCCATGGTAAACTTGTGTCTTATCCTTTTTGTCTCTATGAGCAAATACAATTTTTATAAAAAAAAAAAAAAAAAAAAAAAAAAGTTCCCTTAAGGAAGTTATATATTCAGCTTTAATGTATCAAGTACACCTCGCCATTGATGATAATGGTGCTGATAGGCACTGGTTGCATGGGAAACCCAAACCATACCATCGCGGTGCCGGCCGATGGTGCTTTCCTGGTTCTATTTAATTACAGAGATTTGCATGAACAATAGTTTGTGGACGCATATTTTGAACGAGTTCATTAATGTTATAATTACATTTTTTTGTATACTTGTTCGTTGACGTTTGATCTTATTTCTGCTTTATACTCGGGATGAAATACTAATATCATGCTAACCAATGTTATAACTAAAAACAAATTATGGCTTCCATAAATTACTTCTTAAATAGCCATTTGATTCCCATAAAGGGATTAAGAGTAAGGACGTTTTAAATCTGTTTTTCTCTTCTTTTGGAAAACTACTTCCTCTGTTGCATAAGGAGTGGCAAAAATCAGGCGAAATATCCCAAATCCTACCCGTACCATTATCTAATCAAATGACTGCTCTTTACTACCCCATTTTTTTGTATCGGAAATATTTGCTTATATCTAAAAATTCTAATCTTTCGCCATTAATACATTATCTAGAATTCCATAAATATTGCCCAGGTGGATCAAGTCCGATTTACAAAGTTATCAAATTATCAATGTCTTAATATCTCTTATGCCATCAATAGTGTAAGGTCATTACAGACAAATATTTTGATGATGTTCAGCACGAGACAATGAAATTCTTCATCAGATAAACGTTTAATCTGATGTAAATTAATTAAACGATTCGTGCACGCGAATCAATCAGATTTTAATTAATCTCGACATATCAATGAACGAGATCGAATGGCTCGGTGATAGGTGTCTTGATTTATGGACCGTGCAAATGCACATGCGAACGGTTGTTTCTTGACAGTTTTATGATAATATAGCGGATTTTAACTGTCGATCGACGTTTGAAACATGTCTTTCCCATTTTTCTAGTACTCTTTGATATTTCAACGTAAGCCTTGTGTTATGGCCTTTTGACATTTTTTGTTTGGAATATAACCAAAGTCTTTCGTTTGAACTTTGGGTACCAAGTTTGAAAAATAAAACACTCTTAATTTATGTATTTATCTCGTGCACACACACAAACATATTTTTGCTTTTGAACATTGTTCAGTATTTTATTTGAGCAATTTACTACAGGTATAAGCAAACACTGTATTTTGTTATTTAGAAGGGGGTTCGTTTTGCTACCCCCTCCCCCTCCCAAAAAATTATTGATTGATTGATTATGTTTATTTCCTCCATGATTGAGGATTTTACAATTTATGTCAAACAAACACTATTTCAAAACATTATATAAACATATTTACATACTAAATACACATGAGCTATTTAGGACCAAAATACCTCCCAAAAGTAACACATCAGAATGTCGTTCCACAAGCACTTTGTATGACAACATATTGATTTAAATCGTATAATGTGAAAAAGTACAAACGTCCTGCACTTAGGACTTAATAAAACATAGATATCAAAACTTAAAATATGTGAATCTCGTCAACACCCGAATTTAATGTTTACTATATTTTATTATCCGGAATTCGATTCATTTGACGTTTAAATTAATATTAAGAAAACATTTTCTTAACGCCAAGATTTATGCCGTTTTATGAATACGGCATTTTATTCCTAACGGTATTTATTTTTTCTCATTAATATTCAGAATTAATTCCTGAACTAATCCGTTTTATTAACTCACCGGTTCTTCACAAATATATTAGACAAATGATTAATTTTGCGAATTTATAAAATAAAAATGAACAAAGGATTTTTCAAATATCTTTTAGTGTCTTATAAAAACCGTTTTCACAATTTGTGATAGATAAAAAAAACTAAATTGTAAATATTGCGGGAGATATTCCTCAGCGTGCGTCCAAAGTTATAAGTAGTGAACTACAGAAAATGGATGAGAGTTTATTAAATCTCAAGGACTTGAAAATGTTGCGATGTCAATGTACAGAGAGAGAAGAAAACAATTTCCAAAATTGCCGAAAAGTAGAACAGAAGTTCATGACGCGTTGGGTGAGTTGAATATTAAAACTAACAAAGATGAAAATGTTACTTTTGTAAATGATACAGAGTCAGGCATTGTGATTTTTTCGTGCCGTTTAAATTTGGAATGCCTCTGTAATGACATGACAAACTTTTTTATTGATGGAACATTCAAGTATTGTCTCAAATACTTTTATCAGTTATATTCACTCCATGGTTGCAAGAATGGCAATTATATTGCTTTTGTTTTTGCTCTGCTTCCTGCTAAAAGCGAGGATTGTTATATTAAGATGTGGGACCTTCTTATTGCTGCTTGTCGAGAGAGGAATTTAGTTTTACAACCTGAAGTGTTCCATATAGATTTCGAATATGCAATGCATAGTGCAATTTTAACAAAGTTTCCAAATTCTACTATTAGTTGCTGCCGTTTTCATTTAGGACAAAGTTGGTGGCGCAAGATTCAAGCAGTCGGTTTAAGTGTAGAATATAAAGACAAGTCGTCCTAAATAGTGAAATGACTGACGCATTTTTTTGGACTAGCATTTTTACCAACAATTGACATTGAGGATTGTTTCGTTGACTTGATGGCAGATGCACCGCTAAATGATAAATGTTCTAGATTTGCTGACTACATTCTAGAAAATTATGTTACTGTAAATTCGAAGTTTCCACCCACCATTTGGGCAGCTCCCCCAGATCCAGACACTAAAAGAACCGCAAACGGTCCTGAGTCGTTCCACTCTCACCTAAATTCGCAATTTTACGCGTGTCATCCTAGCATTTTCATCTTCTTAGATGTTCTTCTTAAAATACAAACAACGTCGTACATAAAAATAAGAACATTACATATACAGACTGTGACAAGAAAAAATGAAAAAGAAAGGCTAGACTTTGCTATCGAAACATATGAAAAGTTTGTTGCGGGTGAACTATCACAGATTGAATTTGTAAAAACCGTTGGTTACAAATATTCTGCTAGAACAGATATATGATTTTTAGTACTGATGTTTTATTACCTGTGCTTTTATAGTGTAAATATATTTTAATGCTGACTTTTATATAAATAAATATTATCCCGCTCTAAGTCCTACTTCCACCTCCCCGTTGGTGAGCAGGGGGCAACAGGTAATTTTACCTGGATAACGGAAGGGGAAATTAGCGGAAACGTAATGTGTAAATTTGCGGAAACGTAAAACGCCGAAATAATCTTATCAATCAACCAATTCAGTTGTTTTTATATTGTTTCCATTCTTTAAGATCAGCATTTTCCCTGTTAGAGTTTGTAATAAATTAATTCTTAATACAATGTAAAAGAAAATGTGACTCATCTTTCAGAACTTTACATCCCATGCATACCTTGTCTTGTCTTTGAATTTTTAGCTGACACCCTTTTTTCTGTTGGGAGATTATGGTCACTTATACTAGTGTTAGCTATTTGTTTCATGAAAAAACATAATTTCTTTCATGCATGTATGCCACCGTCTTTAAACAAAACAAAAACAGGTTATATTTATTTAATTGATATAAAAATTCAGAAACTTCTGGGCAAGTGAAAATCCCGGCTCACGTTTAGCTATTTAAACTAGTCAGTAGAACTGAGGACTGGGGGAAATGGGGGTCTCTTAATTCTTATATTTTAAACGCATATATCGCATGTATTTTGTATACTACTTTATTGTTATTTACAAGCTGTACATTGCAAACATAAATAATAGGTTTTAAGGCGAATCTGTCTGGTAATAAATCTAAATTTAACAGAAATCAATATAAAATATAGCAAATACTGGTTTACAGGACCCATTTGTTCCATTATTTTATTATTATTTGGATATTTTTTAAGTTTACACTTTCAGTAAGTTTTTTGTACGATATATTAAAATGCTATGTTTTGGGATTTCAAGATTATGCATACCTGTATAAATATTTTTAAAGCAACATCGAATTATTTGCAGTTTTTGTCAGACTGATCTCCAATGGAAGAACTCATGAAATCCCATTTTCTTTAGAGTTAGGGTTAAGATTATGGTTATGGTGTTAAACACCACTTTCAAGAACATTTCAGTTATATCGTGGCGGTCAGTTTTATTTATTTTTATTTTAATTTAAGCAGATTTCAGAAAGATAATCACATTAATTCTTTACTAAAAGAAGCATTTTCCATACCTAAAATGCTACACTCTGGCGAAATATACTCCTGGTACACTCATATAAATAATGAACAGAATATACCCCCAACCTGCAAAAAAAAGACGGACAAAGACCGAACACCACAAATAAAATAATGATGTAAAGACATGTACAAAAACAATCCATTCCCTACATATCGACAGTAAAATATATTTATATAAGATTATAAGAAAAATAATGAAAAGCGAGTGCATGTATTATTAATGTCAATCAAATTTTGAGATTTGCAAGACACTGTAAGAGGATAGGGCGGACGTAATAGATGACATCCTTGAAAATGATTGATTCAAAGCGATGCTCATTTCTGCTTTTTTCAACAAATTTGTCAGTCTGAATGTTGTTTTAGACAATTAAGTCAGGAGAAACAAAATATACGTAAATTGTCAGTAAAAATTAATTTATTTGCCACGAAAGAGTCTAGAAAAACTCTCTAAAAGACTCGTTTATCTGTATCTGAAGCTTTAAATACATTTGATTTTTTCCGACAATATACATATATTGTATATCTAAACTTTCAGTTTGTTGTTGTTGTCCATAATTTTGTCTATTCACCTCTAGACGTCTGGAATTTTTATGGCTATTCCCCAACTTGTGTCAAATTATATTTTATCGTCCATAAAAATACCAAAACTAATTTTATTGTAGTATCTTCCCCTCTATAACTACCAACTAAGATTGAGTCCATTCAATTTCTTCGTTTCCTATCAACAAAATCGTTTCATTAACTAAACCAATTGGCCTCGGTTGAGAAAGATCATAATATGAGTCAGCCAAAAAAACAACAACATTTGACTACAAAAAATATTTCCCGGTAAAAAAGCATAGCCATCTCCCCCGGGAAAAACACACATTTAATTGGTTGCATCTTGAAATGAGAGAAAACGTCTCTTTTGCTGTCGTTCTTTTATCCAGTGTGTGTACGCTTTTTTTAGTACAGTCATTAGATCGAAGAAAAGGTTGTGTAAAAATAATTCAATGTGAACGCCAGTCCTCCAAACCTTTGCACATGCTGTATATCTTATATTGTATAGTCCACAGGCGCTTGTGGCACGGAAATGCCATCCCCTTTTTTTAACTAACTGCTTACATATTTATTTTCAATATTTTCTTTATTATTTCATCTCTGTTTCCTTATTTTAACTTGTTCGTGTCAATATTCATACAATCTTATGTTAACATCAAATTGTACTTGTCGACCTGGATATATATATAGGGTCGACACATGCAAGTCGGTTTTAACATAAGATTGTATGAATATTAACTCAAACAAGTTAACATAAGCAAAAAGAAATGAAATAATAAAGAAATTTTATTGAAAATAAATATGTAAACAGTTAGTTAAAAAGGGGGGATGGCAATTCCGTGCCACGAGCGCCTTTGGTATAGTCTTGTGTTAATAATTTCTCTATATAGCTATGTAGGTTTATGGTGCTTAACGCCACTTTCAACAATATTTCAGTTATATCGTGGCAGTCATTTTTATTGGTGGAGGAAACAGGAGGACCCGGAGAAAACCACCGACCTGTCACAAGTCACTGACAAACTTTATCACATAATGGTGTATCAAGTTCACCTCGATTGCACAGGTAGTTATAAATCCAACAACCATACGATCACGGCCACGACGGTTCCGTGGCACGTGTGCAAAATAAAATAAGCATATATCTATACAATACATAAATAAGGTTTGTTGTGAAGTTTTGCGCTTGTCATTTATTTGATAAAAAACTGTGTTAAAATCTGCTCAATCTGCAATACAGATGTACTTTTCAATGATAAACGAGCTCTTCAAATTCCATTTAGAATTCAGTTTTTTTTTCTGTATCTATAAGAGAAAACAGAATAAATGAGTACTTTGTGAAATGAATGCGTTTGTCTCAACTCAAGTATTAAAATGAAAACCAAAACATACCACACTGTCGGAACAGTTCCAAAGTCTAATCGAAAGAAATCACAGAAAAAGAGGTAAAATCGATACCCATAACACACATAGACATGGCCGCTCACTTTCCTGAGTTTGTACAGAGACTTCAATAAAAAGTGGCGGGGTTAAACTAGTTTTATGTGAACAAACATCTACTCTAATATTAATTATTATGAAGATTTTGTCCAGAATCTCAATCCATTTCATATACAGGTACATAATGAAGACACGTATTCTTGAAAGTGCATAAAAACATAATTCATGTAATTTTAGTTCTAATCTACTCATCCCATGGGGTCTAGTAATGTAATTTTAGTTCTGATCTACTCATCCCACGAGGTCTAGTAATGTAATTTTAGTTCTGATCTACTCATCCCATGAGGTCTAGTAATGTAATTTTAGTTCTGATCTACTCATCCCATGGGGTCTAGTAATGTAATTTTAGTTCTGATCTACTCATCCCATGAGGTCTAGTAATGTAATTTTAGTTCTGATCTACTCATCCCACGAGGTCTAGTAATGTAATTTTAGTTCTGATCTACTCATCCCATGAGGTCTAGCAATGTAATTTTAGTTCTGATCTACTCATCCCATGGGGTCTAGTAATGTAATTTTAGTTCTGATCTACTCATCCCATGAGGTCTAGTAATGTAATTTTAGTTCTGATCTACTCATCCCACGAGGTCTAGTAATGTAATTTTAGTTCTGATCTACTCATCCCACGAGGTCTAGTAATGTAATTTTAGTTCTGATCTACTCATCCCATGGGGTCTAGTAATGTAATTTTAGTTCTGATCTACTCATCCCATGGGGTCTAGTAATGTAATTTTAGTTCTGATCTACTCATCCCATGGGGTCTAGTAATGTAATTTTAGTTCTGATCTACTCATCCCATGGGGTCTAGTAATGTAATTTTAGTTCTGATCTACTCATCCCATGAGGTGGTCTAGTAATGTAATTTTAGTTCTGATCTACTAATCCCATGGGGTCTAGTAATGTAATTTTAGTTCTGATCTACTCATCCCATGGGGTCTAGTAATGTAATTTTAGTTCTGATCTACTCATCCCACGAGGTCTAGTAATGTAATTTTAGTTCTGATCTACTCATCCCATGGGGTCTAGTAATGTAATTTTAGTTCTGATCTACTCATCCCACGAGGTCTAGTAATGTAATTTTAGTTCTGATCTACTCATCCCATGAGGTCTAGTAATGTAATTTTAGTTCTGATCTACTCATCCCATGAGGTCTAGTAATGTAATTTTAGTTCTGATCTACTCATCCCATGGGGTCTAGTAATGTAATTTTAGTTCTGATCTACTCATCCCATGAGGTCTAGTTTAATAAACATTTATTTACTTTTCCGTGTGTTTCCTTTTATGCTGTTCATTTATTATTTTTGGTGCATTTATAGGGGGCCGTCGTGGTCGTGATCGTATGGCAAGTGGATTTACAACTACCTGTGAAATCAGTGCCTATCTCCACTAAAAGTTGTGAGTTCGAATCTCGCCCATGGCGTGGTGAACTTGATACATTTTGTTATAAAGTTGGTCACTGACTCTCGACATGTCTGTGATTTTCTCCGGGTACTTCGGTTTTTACTCCACTAATAAAACTAACCACCACGATATAACTGAAATATTGTTGAAAGTGGCGTTAAACACCATAAATCTGATGTTAACCCTTCATCTAATGCCTTTGTTAGATAAACCTTAAATAACCAACCAAGGTTAGCTGTATCCTCGTCAATAATTCGTTCTACTGTATAATGTAATATTATGTCTAGATAAACCTTCAATAACCTACCAAGGCTAGCTGTATATCCTCGTCAATAATTCGTTTTACTGTGTAATGTAATATTATGTCTAGATAAACCTTCAATAACCAACCAAGGCTAGCTGTATCCTCGTCAATAATTCGTTCTACTGTGTAATGTAATATTATGTCTAGATAAACCTTCAATAACCAACCAAGGCTAGCTGTATCCTCGTCAATAATTCGTTCTACTGTGTAATGTAATATTATGTCTAGATAAACCTTCAATAACCAACCAAGGCTAGCTGTATCCTCGTCAATAATTCGTTCTACTGTGTAATGTAATATTATGTCTAGATAAACCTTCAATAACCAACCAAGGCTAGCTGTATATCCTCGTCAATAATTCGTTCTACTGTGTAATGTAATATTATGTCTAGATAAACCTTCAATAATCAACCAAGGCTAGCTGTATATCCTCGTCAATAATTCGTTCTACTGTGTAATGTAATATTATGTCTAGATAAACCTTAAATAACCAACAAAGGCTAGCTGTATATCCTCGTCAATAATTAGTTCTACTGTGTAATGTAATATTATGTCTAGATAAACCTTCAATAACCAACCAAGGCTAGCTGTATCCTCGTCAATAATTCGTTCTACTGTGTAATGTAATATTATGTCTAGATAAACCTTAAATAACCAACCAAGGCTAGCTGTATATCCTCGTCAATAATTAGTTCTACTGTGTAATGTAATATTATGTCTAGATAAACCTTCAATAACCAACCAAGGCTAGCTGTATCCTCGTCAATAATTCGTTCTACTGTGTAATGTAATATTATGTCTAGATAAACCTTCAATAACCAACCAAGGCTAGCTATATCCTCGTCAATAATTAGTTCTACTGTGTAATGTAATATTATGTCTAGATAAACCTTCAATAACCAACCAAGGTTAGCTGTATATCCTCGTCAATAATTAGTTCTACTGTGTAATGTAATATTATGTCTAGATAAACCTTCAATAACCAACCAAGGCTAGCTGTATCCTCGTCAATAATTCGTTCTACTGTATAATGTAATATTATGTCTAGATAAACCTTCAATAACCAACCAAGGCTAGCTGTATCCTCGTCAATAATTCGTTCTACTGTGTAATGTAATATTATGTCTAGATAAACCTTCCATAACCAACCAAGGCTAGCTGTATATCCTCGTCAATAATTAGTTCTACTGTGTAATGTAATATTATGTCTAGATAAACCTTCAATAACCAACCAAGGCTAGCTGTATATCCTCGTCAATAATTCGTTCTACTGTGTAATGTAATATTATGTCTAGATAAACCTTCAATAACCAACCAAGGCTAGCTGTATATCCTCGTCAATAATTCGTTCTACTGTGTAATGTAATATTATGTCTAGATAAACTTTCAATAACCAACCAAGGCTAGCTGTATATCCTCGTCAATAATTCGTTCTACTGTGTAATGTAATATTATGTCTAGATAAACCTTAAATAACCAACCAAGGCTAGCTGTATATCCTCGTCAATAATTCGTTCTACTGTGTAATGTAATATTATGTCTAGATAAACCTTCAATAACCAACCAAGGCTAGCTGTATCCTCGTCAATAATTCGTTCTACTGTGTAATGTAATATTATGTCTAGATAAACCTTAAATAACCAACCAAGGCTAGCTGTATATCCTCGTCAATAATTAGTTCTACTGTGTAATGTAATATTATGTCTAGATAAACCTTCAATAACCAACCAAGGCTAGCTGTATATCCTCGTCAATAATTCGTTCTACTGTGTAATGTAATATTATGTCTAGATAAACCTTCAATAACCTACCAAGGCTAGCTGTATCCTCGTCAATAATTCGTTCTACTGTGTAATGTAATATTATGTCTAGATAAACCTTCAATAACCAACCAAGGCTAGCTGTATCCTCGTCAATAATTAGTTCTACTGTGTAATGTAATATTATGTCTAGATAAACCTTCAATAACCAACCAAGGCTAGCTGTATCCTCGTCAATAATTAGTTCTACTGTGTAATGTAATATTATGTCTAGATAAACCTTCAATAACCAACCAAGGCTAGCTGTATCCTCGTCAATAATTCGTTCTACTGTATAATGTAATATTATGTCTAGATAAACCTTCAATAACCAACCAAGGTTAGCTGTATATCCTCGTCAATAATTCGTTCTACTGTATAATGTAATATTATGTCTAGATAAACCTTCAATAACCAACCAAGGCTAGCTGTATCCTCGTCAATAATTAGTTCTACTGTGTAATGTAATATTATGTCTAGATAAACCTTCAATAACCAACCAAGGCTAGCTGTATATCCTCGTCAATAATTAGTTCTACTGTGTAATGTAATATTATGTCTAGATAAACCTTCAATAACCAACCAAGGCTAGCTGTATATCCTCGTCAATAATTAGTTCTACTGTGTAATGTAATATTATGTCTAGATAAACCTTCAATAACCAACCAAGGCTAGCTGTATATCCTCGTCAATAATTCGTTCTACTGTGTAATGTAATATTATGTCTAGATAAACCTTCAATAACCAACCAAGGCTAGCTGTATATCCTCGTCAATAATTAGTTCTACTGTGTAATGTAATATTATGTCTAGATAAACCTTCAATAACCAACCAAGGCTAGCTGTATATCCTCGTCAATAATTAGTTCTACTGTGTAATGTAATATTATGTCTATTTTTCATGTTTCTGCTGTAAATTACAATATTTTTTTTCTGATTCTTTTACAATGTGAAAAAAATACATACATGTATTAGGAATAAATTTATTTCAAACTTTAATTGAAGTTGCAAATGCAAATTTTATAGAACTATCCAAAATGGAAAAAATAAAATACATGTCACTGTTAACTTCATCTAATTCTAAATTCGTTGAAAAGATAAGTCTCTTTATAATGTAGTCATTAGAACTGAGGACTAGAGACCTTGATCATTTTGTTACATTACTTTGTGTCATATACCTCATATGACACTGTTATATATGTTTTGGCATTGTCAATAAAATTCTAGAATTCTTGAAAATTCTTCTTGATAATACCTTATAATAGTTCCTTACAAAAACATGGATTTTATAATCAATAACCGTGATATTTTATTTAATTTGATTTTTTTAATGGTTTTGTTTTGTTAGTGTATGGTGTTTAACGCCAATTTCAACATTTTCAGTTATATCTGTCGGTCAGTTTTATTGGTGGAGGAAACCGGAGGAACCGGAGAAAACCACCGACCTGTCGCAAGTCACTGACAAACTTTATCAAATAATGTTGTATCGAGTACACCTCGTCATGAATTGGGTTCGAACTCACAACTTTTTTTAATGAAGAAATCGTTTTCTTTGGAATCTGATCATGTGTAGTCCAAGGTATCTTTAAATAATTTGACGTATTCAGACACAGAATATTTTCCTCTCCTTAATATCAGTTTAATTAGTCAATAAGTAAAAATAAAATATAAAGACTATAGAAATTACATGTATTTTTTTCTCCTCAAATATATTTTCTATATTTGTCTTGCATTATAAAAGTTTAAAAAATCGAATTATTTTCATAGAAATATTCTAGTGTTATGAATAATTAATAAAAAAAAAACAATACATCAGTAAAAAAAAGCAACATAAAATTTGCTTTTGAATTTATGAAAGATTGACTGGTTTTGAGAAGAAAAAATTATTGCTTTTGAAGAAAGGAAAAAAATTGAATCAGCATTTTTTACCATCTGCCCATTTTTCAATAATTATATACATATTTTGTCTACAAGCTAAAAATTACTATTCTTAATAATTCTTAAATATATATTACAATAGATTTTGGGTATACATAAATACATTTTTAAAAATAAATTTATATTTTTAATAAAGAGATTTTTTTGTAGTTTTTGTGTTTGGTACAGGTTAAAATTTCTATTTCAAATAATGAAAAAGATATTAAAAAAAACAAACTTTTTCATTTATATTTGAAAATCTAATAGAAATAAACAAATGTCTGGTCAATCTAACGACAATCCACTCCGAACCTGAGTGAGAGTGAGGGAATGGTTTTAGAAAAACTGAATAATTTTAAATAACTTATATATTACACTCCCCCCCCATTTTTGCATTTAATACTTACAATATACAATAAAAATATAGATATTTGATTAAGTGCACAGGAAGTGTCTCTGCATGGAAATGCATTCATCGGGTAGGCTCAAAACCAGAAGAACGGACTGAGTAATCATTTGGGGACAAGAACAGGAGGTGAACCTAAGTTTTAAAAATCATTACATTATTTAGAAACTGAGAATTGTAAATTTATATACTGTTTTACGATTCTAATCTTATCTCCTCAAAATAAACGACACATGCATGCATGCAATATGTTTACAATGTCGAAAGCGAATACAGAATGATTTTTTATACCATTTTTAAGCAGTCAGCTCTTGAAACAAGAAAAGTCTTATTTATGTCAATGAAAAGGGAAAATTACTGGTAATTCCTGACCAATAGATATTATCACCAACAGGAAATTGTCTCTCAATAAACCCCTGCACCCCCCCCCCCCTCCCCACCCACTCAAAAAAAAAAAAAAAAAAATACTTGCATTATCTTTAGATCTGTCACAAACAAAATCACATAGAATGTCTGTTTTATAATTTTATACTCCACTGGGGGATGGTTTTTTTCATTTTTTTTTTATTTTTAGTAGCGTTTTCATTAAGAGGGTCTCAATAATATCTGGTCCTTCTGTAAATTGTCTTCCTTCTCCGGAAATATAATTCCCAATGTGCATGTATATAAAGGGGTTAATTTGTCATGTATGTATTCATTTGCTAATATTACTAATAATATTTAAAATCCTTCATTTGAATTTTTGTTTACTATCGCAAAAATCGATACCCCTCAGACACATATACATACACTCAATTTTCCGGGTTTAGAAAAGTTACTTTATTAAAAAAAATAATAATAATAAAATTAGACTAGTTTGTGGGCCCAAACCACTTAGTGAAATGATGCGGTCATGTAAGTATCTTCCACATGTATGTAAAATTTCAACCCTCACATATTTACCTGGAGGACAGCATTGCTATTATAACGTTCGATCTATTCTTGAATATTGAAAATTGATTAAAATATTGAAAATTGATTAATATCAATTAATATACCTCTATTTTTGTTTTCTTTTTTATCCATGTCATCTGAGAGGCATTGGTCGGAGGGAGAGGGTGGACATGACGATGGGCCACAAAGACCGGTCCCGTACGATTCTGAATTGTCACAGTTAAGTCCACTACTGGAAGAATTTGGTCCTAATAACCGAGGTGGTCCGGCATGATGTAATGAAGTCCCGTATTCACGTGACACCGGGAAAAAACTCGATGGCGTCGTATTTAACGTCCTATTAAAATTAAATCCCGTGGCATAAGGTCCTGACATAAAACCCCAATCACTGGGGTATGATGAATATCCGAACCCTGACGGTGGTGTAATACCGACCCCACCAGAAGGTGGGTGCATACAGTCAAAAGCACTATTTCTTTGGAAGAACCGTCCCATTGCACTATATCCCAAACCACTGTCAGCACAATTTGTCGAAGAATTCGGATTAATGCCTCTTTCTGTTTCTTCCATTACTTTGGTAAGAAAACGACAATTCCTAAATTCCCGTCATAAATCTACAGTTAAAACGACGAAAATGGGTTCTTCAGATGTAGTATGAGTAGACAGTAATAAGTCAAAAGCAGGCGATAGGATCAAAAAGTTGTTAAACCGTCACAGAAACTTGATGAGCCAATCAAATCACAGTGTTGGCATATCTCGTCTGCTGTTCACGCGATTTTGTTTACGCCTCGTCAGAATGGTGCATTTAATAGGTGTTGAATTTTGATGGGTGTAATTTGTCTTATCAAAGCAGCACACATTACTAATTATATAAGATGGATAACAATCCTAACTTCCTCACATATTTCACCAGAAAACAGTAAAAAACAAAACTCATCAGTTACAGATATCTTAGATATATGATGCTTAGTTTCCATCATTCTGCGACAGTATGTACATGACAATGTTTTGAAATCCAGCATCCCCCCCCCCCCCCCATTTCAGAAAAAGAATCTTCTATACATGAATACAATGATAATAAGCACTAAGTCACTGAGAGAAGTCATTACCCTTAGATGCGGAATCGTAGCTCTTGTGGTCTTTTTTGTGACGATATTTATATGGTCACAAGAAAATTAATAAAAGAAAGATCATAAGAGATACGTTTCTGCACCTAACCCTCCGAAGTTTTCGCTAAGTCGCTAAGTAATATTGTATTAGTCATTCTTTTAACTATGATTTAAAGGGTTGTAGAGTACTTTCACAAAACATAACCTTTCGAAGGAGCGGTGGCATACAGTAACATTATTGTCCATACTTTGTAAAGCAATGCAGAATTTGTGGGATTTTCCCCTTCGTTATTCTCAATCCTTGAAAAAAATGTTGGTTCGCTTTAACCTCACCCACATATTGTCGAAGTGGGTAAGTAAATGTTTAGACAAATTACCTTTTCTTCAAATATCTGGAAAAAACTTACTTTAAAGGCTGTCAGAATTGATTTTTTTTTATATTAAAAGTTGCCAATATTCGATGTTTTATACTAATTGCAGTTGAAATTTTTCATAATATCATACGTAAATAACCTAGAACGAAGGAAATATGTCGCTGTTTGATTTTCTTCCATCCAATCAAGACTCCAATGTTTACCCGCGCAATATTCATACATCCATACGACCTACACAGTGAACTCATTCGGTAAAGCGTTTGCGCATGTGCGAAATTGTTTGTTGAAGAAAAAGCACATGGCACAAACAAAAACACTGACGGATTCTACACGAAAACGACACAAAAAGGAGGATTCAGCAAGCTTTGTGTAAAAATTTAAAAAAAAGATGTTATACCGACCTACTCCATTTTTCAACATGTAAGCATAATTTAGTATCTTTTTTCGACCGAATCGTATTTTGACAGTATAATTGCATCGTAGTTTTTTATATATTCTTTTTTTTTTCAGGAGAAAACGCTAGGTGATATCTCTTTTAAATTAGAGACTAAAATAATGAACTTCATGTCTGTTTTTTTCGAAAAAATATAATTAAGACAAATCAAGTGTTGCCAATAATATGCGATACAATTTGTTTACAATTTTCCCTTTATCGGGCCCCTTTGCAGAGTTTATGTTTTTATTGATTTCATCACGTATTTCCGGTTTTCAGTGTCATTCTTACTAAATACCATTATATAATATTAACTGATTACCCCGGGATCCAATTTCATAGATATATTTCTAAAATTATATTAATTCTAAAGAATTTTCATGCAACAATAATAAATAACATGCTTCCTGGTTATTCATAGCAGTTATCAGTATTCGGCAAACCTCGGAAAAGCAGCAGACTTATAATTAGGTGTGTTAATAGCGATTCCACCGACAGACATTCGAATTCTTTTCACTAATTACGACATTATAACATATTTTTTAAACCTGGCTTCTTGTTCAGAACATTTTATTAGTATAAAACATCGAATATTGGCAACTTTTAATATAAACAAAAAATACAAAATAAACTTGTGGAATTCCCGATAAATATGTTTGGAGATTGGGGAGGAACAGTAATGTTAGCCAAAAATAGGGACGGGAGGGGGAAAATTTTGATATAATTTTAATTAGATTAAAACAAACAAACGAAGTCGTTGATAAATAAAATAAATTACGTATACAATGTTTAGCAGAATGGGAGGTAAACAATATCACAATGACACGTCTTAAACAAGAACACATGTCAGGACGATGACCATATAGACCCAGGTTGGTCGGTGTTTTATCTCAAGATGTTCCGTTTTCCTCCAATTGACCGTCTTGATAAAACTGAAATGTTATTGAAAAGATTACGTTAACGCATATAATTTTATGTTTATGAAATTATGTGTTCTTCGACTGTAAACACATCACGACATAGCTGAACTATTGCTAACGTTGGCGTTAAACACCAATCAATCTACTATAAATTACTATAAATCTAACTGAAGTTGTGTAATGGTTAGCGTAACCGCTTCGAGTGTAGTTGAAAGTGTTTCCATTCCTGGTCAAACCAAAGGCAATACTAGTAGGACAGTATTAAATGACAACCACTCACTCAATCACCGACTAATTTGCTCAATGTCGGAATTATTTTTCTTTAGGTAAAAATGTATGCATAGAATTCCCTCTCCCCTAATCAAACCGTATTTGCATCGACACTATTTGACAGGAATGTGAATATATAGAAAATAAACATTTTTGTCGATAAACAGATTATGGAGATTGTTGTTACTCAATTTTAACAAACAAACAAAAATAAAATAATAAGAACAGACATGTTTTTATTTTTTCCCACAAATATCAAAGTTCACAGAAACATAATATTCTCATAAAAATGTCCATAGTCATTTTCACTTGGCCATACAAAATAATTTATGAATGAACCAGTCACAAGGCGCTCATCATCAACATATTATAAGCTTAATATACGATCTTCGATGTGCTGAACAATTGCCTAAGCAATGCGAGAAATGTTTGTTTCACTGAGAAATGGACAATTCTGATTATAAAAATATTTCTCACTCTGACAAGACATGTATATTATGATAAACGGCAAGTGCTGGTGTTACTCGAATGTATTACGTTTACAATGACTACCTCACACAATCAGAGATTTCTCTTTTCTTTCCGTTTACCTAAATAAATGTGTTTAGATTCCCTTATGATCTGTCCTGTTAATTGGAACAGTAATTGAAGACACTTCCGAATCACATGAGTTCACCACCTGTTGTTTTGTGAGGTTCGTAATGCTCTTTTTTTATTTTCTGTGTAGTATTTTGTAGACCATTGTTTGTTCTTTTGTCCCTTTTCTTTTTGGCCATTGCATTGTCTGTCCTTCGTCAATTTACAGCTTCCGCTTACCCCTTTGGTATCTGTCTATCCATTTTCGAATTAAGGATTCTGATTACCAAATTGGTATCTTTAAATATTTCTTAAAATCTTCTTCAAGTCGATTTAATACACAGATTAAACAGTATTTGTTCCGAGTCCCTTGTCCTCGGTTCTATTGGCTGTTTAATAAAAAGAACCCAGCATTTGAAATACTTTTTTGTTGTATTCTCTCGCTCTCTCTCTACAGAACCGTGGCTCTTATGTTTTTTGTGACCATAAATGCTACGGGATATGCTTCCGCAGCTTTCTCACTCTCTCAAGACAAAACCACATTGTTCAGGATTATTCCATCTCTCTCAAGACAAAACCACATTGTTCAGGATTATTCCATCTCTCTCAAGACAAAACCACATTGTTCAGGATTATTCCATCTCTCTCAAGACAAAACCACAAAGTTCGAGATTATTGCTTGTAATGTAAGTTGACGTGGGAAAATTTGTAGTGTATGTGTTACTACAACTGTGTAAACAAATATATCATAGAAAATAAAGTTTGATTGATCGAACAAAATGTCAAAATTATACATGAAAAAACAAACCCATGACTGGTAGATTTATACATATAATAACTCTTACATTAATCTTACAAAAATGTACCAAAATATCTTTTCATGGCAAGAATTTGTTTTTAAAAAATTAATATTGGCTTCATATATAAATATATTGTTCATCTTTAAATCCATTTTCTATTTGAAATTTCAACAACAAAATCATTCGGAATATAAACAAAAGTTTGAAAACACCACAGTGGTAATATGAGGTCGTAATAAATTTAATTTTACAAGAAAAATAGATTGGTTTATGGTGTTTAACGCCACTTTAGACAATATTTCAGTTATAGCGTGGCGGTCAGTTTTATTGGTGAAGGAAACCGGAGAAAACCACCATCATGCTGCAAGTCACGGACTTTTATCACATAAACACGAAAAATAGAAGGAAAATGCCATCTACGTTACAGTGTTAAACTTCAGTTGTGATTCTTCGTCTGATTCTATTAAAAGTTCAAAGACATTTTTGTCATAAAAAAAAAGAAAAAGCATAAATTTTGTAAACCTAACAGTTGCACGACCAAGCTAAGTATATATATTAGCGTGTAGAATATTAAAAAAAAAGGGATTAACGCATGTTTGACGAAATATCATTTCGTCAATCTTATTAATCGCATTCTCTAATCTTATCTCGTATTTTTCACACCATAAACCTGAAGAAAGTCATCAATTTGTAACCGAACCCATGTAATGAACTAGAGTTGTCGATTATCCTGTGAAATGAATTATCCCTTTCAAACAAAACACGTGTTTATTGATATTTACATCTCGTTTCTATTTATACTGGAACGGAAACAGGGATAGAAGAAAACAAATCACAACAGGTTCATTCATCCGTGAAAAATTAGATATTTGTTATATTTTGTTGTTATCTCATGTTAATTAACATAAAGGAAACGTACATGATTTTGATCAACAGACCATGACTGTAATTATGTAATTACAGGCTGATTTAATGTATGACCTGCTTTTTCAATGATGTGTGACAAATTATTGCATTACACGTTAAAACCTGGTAATCTATTTGACATTGATTCTATCTGACATCTCTAAATCCCGGGGGTAGGTACTGGGAGCTCATTAACTATTCGTTGGATATTCATTTCGTAAGAACATTTCATGAAAACCACCGTCTTCCCTAAAATGTTTACACTCTAAGCAGTGCCGTCTTAACTCATGGGCACGCTGAGCAGTTGCCCGAGGGCCCAACGAGCATAGAGACACCATACTAATCTATGTATGTCATGTACAGCATGTTTTTAATGTTTAAACACTGATTTTGTTGGACGTACCTGTACCAATATAATAAATATATTTTTAATTTGATCGATAATTACAGTTTTATTTCTGTGAGTGGTTGTGTAGGTACTTTTTGTACATGTAGGGCCCCCAGTGCACTGCTTTGTACGGGGTCTATAATGCTGTTAAGACGGACCTGACTCTAAGCTAGCGAACTAACAGTTTCTATAAGCAGAAATTTATAATAGATAGGAATTAAGGATCAACCTGAATCAGAGCTACAGTCTATGCTCTTACATAAAATGCTGCATGCCAAGTGGAAATGCAGCAAATATCAAATCATAGTCTTTTGTTTGACCCGACCCGACCGGGTATCGAACTCACGATTTACCACAATTGAGGCAAGAAAGGAAAATATTCGTGTTTCATGAATAAATTTAGGTACTTTTACACTTATAGATCAGGGTTTTGAGTTTTGAAACTGGGGGTACAATTGCTGTTTTTTCCTTAACTTTGTACCGCTGCATATAGAAAGTCCCTACAATTTTGGGGGTACAGGGCCTATATTGGGGGTAAAAAAAACCTCTGCAGAGGGTAAATGGGCATGCTGAATTAGATACAACAAAATCGGTTGAAAATATACTTTTTTCGATATATACACCGAGTACTAATAACGGTTCTTGGAATATTGAAGTGATATGATTTCTTGGGATAGTACGTACTAGTAGAAGTATATATTTCTTGGGATAGTACGTACCAGTAGAAGTATATATTTCTTGGGATAGTACGTACCAGTAGAAGTATATATTTCTTGGGATAGTACGTACCAGTAGAAGTATATATTTCTTGGGATAGTACGTACCAGTAGAAGTATATATTTCTTGGGATAGTACGTACCAGTAGAAGTATATATTTCTTGGGATAGTACGTACCAGTAGAAGTATATATTTCTTGGGATAGTACGTACCAGTAGAAGTATATATTTCTTGGGATAGTACGTACCAGTAGAAGTATATATTTCTTGGGATAGTACGTACCAGTAGAAGTATATATTTCTTGGGATAGTACGTACCAGTAGACGTATATATTTCTTGGGATAGTACGTACCAGTAGAAGTATATATTTCTTGGGATAGTACGTACCAGTAGAAGTATATATTTCTTGGGATAGTACGTACCAGTAGAAGTATATATTTCTTGGGATAGTACGTACCAGTAGAAGTATATATTTCTTGGGATAGTACGTACCAGTAGAAGTATATATTTCAAAGCACAATTAATTTTATAATGGAGTAGTATAAACAGTGGAAATTTTAATCAACTTAATTACATTGTAAAAAAGTAACAATGACATTGAGAATGAATTCATTTCGAATTCTTAAAAGGAGAAAAGGATTTTTTTTTTATTATCATCAGAAATAGAAAATAGTAAATACATTTGAACTGGATCTTCTTTCTGATCCTAAGACTTGTTTTAGGATATTATCACTCCAGAGTATATTATAAAATTATCGGTTTAAAAAAATATATATACTCAGAAATGAAAGTTTTCTCTAAAGTTTAAAGTGAATTTCACGATGTCTTTACTTCATATCTGAAGAAAAGTTTGAAGATACCACAGAGGATAACCAGAAGTCGTAAATCAAAGGACAGACAACACAATGGCCAAAAGGTAAATTACAAACAATGATCAACAAAACACTAAACAGAAAACTAAAGATTGAGCAACACGACCCCCCCCCCCCCCCCCCCCCCCCACTTCCAAAAAAAACCATTCGGGGATGAACTCATAATGCTCCGAAAGGGTAAACAGTTCCTGCTCCAAAACTGACACCCGTCATGTTACTGTTATACGAAACGGACATCATACTATCAAGTGATTATTCTGTTGTCAATGGTCGATCTAATATGGAGAGGTAAAGCATGGTTTTGTATTTTCGTTCAGAAATAGTTTCATAATCAGCCAAAAATATGTAATATGAGTATCGTTACGGGTGTTATACATTTTTATATTAAATATTTGATAATCTTCAATCACCAGGAATATATATGAACGTTATTAAGATCATTGCGACACCCATCGTCGGGACCCACACAGCTGAACACGCTCCGATAACTACTCATTCATCATTATGAATGGAGAGTAATCGGCGTTTGATCAGTGCTAGCACTTTTGACTAACGACGATGGGCGACAGACACCCCACTAAAATATTTGTTTGTTCATCTTGATAAATATCTTCTTTTGGGTTCTGCATTAATGCTACACTAGCTGATATAAATAATAGAACAACCATATCTAAAATGTGAAGGATTTTTGTGGTTGTGTAACAGTAAAATAAATCCCTGTGTAAAATTGGTTCGGACGGAATAAAGTTACTTGGAAATTAAGTCCATGGAACATAATTACTAGGAAGAAATATCCAATAAACTATTTCATCAAGGAAAATTATTCATATGATCTTTTCATCTATGGAATATTTGTAACCTTGGATATATTTTATCTAAAAATATAGGTCCCTCGGGATTTAATTTAATTGTTCAGATACCATATAATGAAAAACAACAAATACCACACAGTCGGATCAGTTCCAACATTCCTTTAGAGCAATGCTAGAATGGGGAAAAATTGATGCCCCTATCACACAAATAAAGGACCGCTCATTTTCCTGGCTTGTTACAGAGACTTCAATAAAACGTGGCGTCGTTTAACTAGTTTTCTGAGCCCCAAACTTCCCCTCTTAGTGAAATGATGATGTCATCCAAGTACATAAAATTTAAATAATATGTTAATCACTGCGGTTGTATTTTCTGTAACTTGGATCACGTGACGAGACGCTGGTCAGGAACATAGTGGACAGAAATTATAAACCAAGAAATCTTTTAATTTAACGCCAATTACACTATTTGATTGATATAAAATGATCAAAAAGTAATTATCAAAAGTGTTTTAAACCAACCGATTCGACTCTTTCGGTTTAGAATCGGAAGTAATGGCCTCCTTCATGGTCGTCTGCTAGTGATGACGTATCATGTTTCTGTTTACTCTACGTTACCCCCGCAACATCAAAGTAAAACGCCAGTCTATTTTACGGGAAAATAAAATGTTTGAGTTCTGTTTTTTCGATCAGTTTTCAAAAGATCATAAGAAATATATTAAAGGGGAAAAGAAATTCTATGAAAACGGTTGCTGATTCTGTAATGAAGTGTAAAACGGATGTTCGATTTCTTCAATTATTTCAGAAAAAGTTTTGTTAACTAATTGGCGATATTAATGTTGTCCCAATAGTGTGAGAAAATATCAGTCTATTTTGTTGAATATATAACGTTTCATGAACAGCAACTTTTTAAAATATAAGAAAAGAGAATTCTGTCATTATTATTATTTTTAAATCCCATATCTCTAAGTCAAGTAAGGAAAGTAGTCTCCCTTATTAGACAGTCTACAATGTCAACAAGTCCAAAACAACTGACCAATTGTCGTTCTAATCGCTATAGAAGTATTCGCTTGAGGGTGCGCGCTTATACTGTCCCCATTTCCTACAGTTGTGCAACATTAAACAGGTATCACAAAAACTATTTCTTGGTTAGCGACCTATAGTATACAATTTGAATCCACTCAATGCAATATGATGTGACCGTATATAACACAAATTTACCCAGTTAATGCAATTTGACTGCTCAAATAGAACCAGTGCAGGATAAAACTAAGTTTAATAATTTTATATAATATGTAACTAAGTTTTGTTCATTTGCACGTGACTTGGCAGTTGCCAACGTAATCGTTTGTCCACGCAAGACTAATTAAAGATAAATACCGAGAGACAACAAAAGAGTGTTCTGATTATTCAAGGTACTCCGAACACCTGTTTCTGTATTGTCAATGTATTTAACACGTGCGTGTTAATTAATAAGAGCAACGCTAGTTGTTTGTTTAATTAGTTTCTTCATTATATAGTTCTGTAGAATGTGAATATTCTTAATTGAATTAATTAATTAATTAATCAATAGTGAACGCATTTGTAAAGTACATGTATTATTGGTCTGACTATCACACTCGCATCTTCAGTAACTTACCACGTTTTGATCACATTGTACTCTCCAATCAGCCGATGGCTATCGACGATGTCTGACTCGATGCTGTACGCGAAATTAGGGATATTATGCTGAATCCGTAAATAATACATGTATCCATCAGAGACTATTATTATATACTAAAGTGCGAGAATACTTTATTGGTTTTGCACTACACCCGGAAGAAGAAGAGAATGTCAGTCAAATATTTGTGTTTATTTTTCGTAAGATGATGATATCTGTGTTGTAATAGACCAACACGCTGATAATGTTAAACATTTCATCATTCCCGACATATAGCCTGATATTTACACATGACGGGTGCCACTAATGGAGTAGGAGCTGCTTAGTAATCCGGAGCACATGAAATCACCTAGTTGTTTTAATGGGGTTCGTGTTGCTCAATCTTTAGCTTTATTTATAGTATTTTGTCGACTCTAGTTTTTTTTTATCTTGTTGTTTTGGCCATTGCATTGTCTGCCCGGTGGTTTTCTACGGGTACTCCTGTTTCCTTCACCAATAAAGCTGACCACTACGGTATAACTGAAATATTGTTGAAAGTGGCGTTAAACACCATAACCATAACCATAACCCAATTGTCTGCCTTTTTTTATTATTGCTTCTGATTTCTTCTCTGGTGTCTTCAAGAAAAGTTTGTATCTTCAAACTTTTCTTAAAAGTTGTCTTGCAGAAAGGTTTGAACGCCACGATATAGTTAAAATATTGCTAGAGTTGGCGTTAAACGCCAATCAATCAATCAATCAATCAATCAATCAATCAATAAATCAATTTGAAAAGTTTAACGAAAACAGTAAAACATTTTTTCCCTTTGCTCACTTACAAAATATATGATTTAGATAACAATCTTGCATGCCATCTAGAACTTAATTTGAACATTGAATTTCATTTTGACACAAAGGGATAACTTTTACATGAAAATAGTGGAACTGACAACTAAAATAATGACTTAGAAATTCGTGCCGTCATATCATATTTATTTTTATCAAAGTGAAGTTTTAATTTAAGATGCACAAAGTTCAATTAGATCAAAGAAACGTGTCAATTTGAGAAGCACATAACATGCATCTTAAGACAGACCGCCACGCGGGCTTGGTGTAGAATTTACACCTGATACTGATGATTCTCGTGCCAGGTGTAAACTTGTGAAGTATGGTATAAAGTACAGGTGCATCTGCACGTGCTTTATAAATAATCAATTCTCAACGAAAGTTTGTTTTCATCATATGTGAAATGTGCTTTCTGTTTATCATTTTGATTCTGGTGAAAATTATAAGAAAAATAGAGTTAAAAGTAAAGTAAAGTATGAATCACTCGGTATTACCGTAAATACACAAATTATATAAATTTTAGAATTGTTTTATAACAGGGGCGGATCCAGGGGGCGCACCCGGTGCGCCACCACCCACCCCCTAAAGTTGGAAAAAATATGATTTTTTAGCGTAAAATCGTGATTTTTCACATGAAATACCCAAAAAAATTTCGCGCCTGTCTCCGCTCGGCGCAATTTTTTTAAGTGCGCCCCCCTAACTTGAAATCCTGGATCCGCCCCTGTATACTACCACTGTTCGCCCAGTTATATGTGAGGGATGGTATTTTACTCACATGTGGAGAACAAGTGAATGACCGCATCATTTCACTAAAAAAATGGGGGGGGGGGGGGGGGGGGGGGGGGCTAAATTAGTTCAACCCCACCATTTTTTATTGAAGTGATTGTACCAAGCCAAGAAAGGGAGCTGCCATGCATAAGATAAGATAAGATAAGATAAGATTTTATTGTCCAATCAAGGTCCCAGCAAGGGGCAGTCATTACAGTGATTTATATTACACAAAAAAACAAAAAAAAACATTCTAATACATAAATGTAATACACAGTATACAAACAAGAAATTTGAAGGAATTAGATTGGTACATAAGTACTAAACATATCTATGTCTCTGATGAGTATAATATTTGGAAGTCCACTGGGCAATTACAAAAAAAAAAAAAAATAAAAAAAAAAATAATAATAATAATAAATGTATATCATTTGCATATGTGTGTTAGGAATATCAATGTTGCCTCTTATTATAATTATTCTATTAGATTTTGAATTCTTCCTACAATGTGGTATTTTGCTTTTCATTTTTTTTTTTAATTATAAAATATCGAAACTTTAGGAAACAGCCTTCAATCTGGTTAGATTAGATTGAATCTTTAAATATGTTGCTAGCTATATTAAAAGAAAATAATACTTGTATCATAAAAATGATAATAATAACATTATGAAATTCTCAGATTTCTATATTGAAAAACAGTACTTTTCAGAAAAAAAAACAAGATAGCAAATTTATTTCAACCACAGGCACTGGACACTATATAAAAAAAATCTTCCATACAGTCAGTGATAAAAATAATTGTCATGGGTATTATGAAGATCTTTTTAAATTACATATTGACAATTTTTTACCATTGATTTCGTGAAATTTTTATTATTTATATAGTTTCTAGTGCCCGTGTTTCAATCATATTTTATTGAATTCAGATGCTGCTGGAACGAAATACAAAATAATAAATAAATCAGTCAGTCAAAATCAACCAATCATTGTATACATACTGAATAAAATGGTAGTCCCCTTCAGGGGCGGATCTAGGATTTCAAGTTAGGGGGGGGGGGGGGGGGGGGTGGGGTGGGGCGCACGTAAAAAAAATTGCGCCGAGCGGAGGGAGGCGCGAAAGATTTTGGGGTATTTCGTGTGAAAAATCACGATTTTACGCCAAAAAATCTAATTTTTACCAATTTTAGGGGGAGAGGGGTGTGGTGCGCCCCCACCCCCCTGGATCCGCCCCTGCCCTTTATTTCGGTACCGTTATGTCAGAGGATGTACTACTTCTACTATATACAATGTACTGACCGTTTTCAACAAGTTGCAGATTATGTCAGAGGTTGTTCTACTTCGACCAAATACTGACCGTCTTCAACAAGTTGAAGATTATGTCAGAGGTTGTTCTACTTCTACCAAATACTGACCGTTTTCAACAAGTTGCAGATTATGTCAGAGGTTGTCCTACTTCGACCAAATACTGACCGTCTTCAACAAGTTGAAGATTATGTCAGAGGTTGTTCTACTTCTACCAAATACTGACCGTCTTCAACAAGTTGCAGATTATGTCAGAGGTTGTTCTACTTCTACCAAATACTGATCGTCTTCAACAAGTTGCAGAATATGTCAGAGGTTGTTCTACTTCGACCAAATACTGACCGTCTTCAACAAGTTGCAGATTATGTCAGAGGTTGTCCTACTTCTACCAAATACTGACCGTCTTCAACAAGTTCAAGATTATGTCAGAGGTTGTTCTACTTCGACCAAATACTGACCGTCTTCAACAAGTTGAAGATTATGTCAGAGGTTGTTCTACTTCTACCAAATACTGACCGTCTTCAACAAGTTCAAGATAATGTCAGAGGTTGTTCTACTTCGATCAAATACTAACCGTCTTCAACAAGTTACAGATTATGTCAGAAGTTGTCCTACTTCTACCAAATACTGACCGTCTTCAACAAGTTCAAGATTGTGTCAGAGGTTGTTCTACTTCGACCAAATACTGACCGTCTTCAACAAGTTCAAGATTATGTCAGAGGTTGTTCTACTTCTACCAAATACTGACCGTCTTCAACAAGTTGCAGATTATGTCAGAGGTTGTCCTACTTCGACCAAATACTGACCGTCTTCAACAAGTTGAAGATTATGTCAGAGGTTGTTCTACTTCTACCAAATACTGACCGTCTTCAAAAGTTGCAGATTATGTCAGAGGTTGTTCTACTTCTACCAAATACTGATCGTCTTCAACAAGTTGCAGAATATGTCAGAGGTTGTTCTACTTCGACCAAATACTGACCGTCTTCAACAAGTTCAAGATTATGTCAGAGGTTGTTCTACTTCGACCAAATACTGACCGTCTTCAACAAGTTCAAGATTATGTCAGAGGTTGTCCTACTTCGACCAAATACTGACCGTCTTCAACAAGTTGCAGATTATGTCAGAGGTTGTTCTACTTCTACCAAATACTGACCGTCTTCAACAAGTTGCAGAATATGTCAGAGGTTGTCCTACTTCGACCAAATACTGACCGACTTCAACAAGTTGCAGATTATGTCAGAGGTTGTCCTACTTCGACCAAATACTGACCGTCTTCAACAAGTTGAAGATTATGTCAGAGGTTGTTCTACTTCGACCAAATACTGACCGTCTTCAACAAGTTCAAGATTATGTCAGAGGTTGTTCTACTTCTACCAAATACTGACCGTCTTCAACAAGTTCAAGATAATGTCAGAGGTTGTTCTACTTCGACCAAATACTAACCGTCTTCAACAAGTTACAGATTATGTCAGAAATTGTCCTACTTCTACCAAATACTGACCGTCTTCAACAAGTTCAAGATTGTGTCAGAGGTTGTTCTACTTCGACCAAATACTGACCGTCTTCAACAAGTTCAAGATTATGTCAGAGGTTGTTCTACTTCTACCAAATACTGACCGTCTTCAACAAGTTGCAGATTATGTCAGAGGTTGTCCTACTTCGACCAAATACTGACCGTCTTCAACAAGTTGAAGATTATGTCAGAGGTTGTTCTACTTCGACCAAATACTGACCGTCTTCAAAAGTTGCAGATTATGTCAGAGGTTGTTCTACTTCTACCAAATACTGACCGTCTTCAACAAGTTGCAGATTATGTCAGAGGTTGTCCTACTTCGACCAAATACTGACCGTCTTCAACAAGTTGAAGATTATGTCAGAGGTTGTTCTACTTCTACCAAATACTGACCGTCTTCAAAAGTTGCAGATTATGTCAGAGGTTGTTCTACTTCTACCAAATACTGATCGTCTTCAACAAGTTGCAGAATATGTCAGAGGTTGTTCTACTTCGACCAAATACTGACCGTCTTCAACAAGTTCAAGATTATGTCAGAGGTTGTTCTACTTCGACCAAATACTGACCGTCTTCAACAAGTTCAAGATTATGTCAGAGGTTGTCCTACTTCTACCAAATACTGACCGTCTTCAACAAGTTCAAGATTATGTCAGAGGTTGTTCTACTTCTACCAAATACTGACCGTCTTCAACAAGTTGCAGATTATATCAGAGGTTGTCCTACTTTGACCAAATACTGACCGTCTTCAACAAGTTGCAGATTATGTCAGAGGTTGTTCTACTTCGACCAAATACTGACCGTCTTCAACAAGTTGCAGATTATGTCAGAGGTTGTTCTACTTCGACCAAATACTGACCGTCTTCAACAAGTTCAAGATTATGTCAGAGGTTGTTCTACTTCGACCAAATACTGACCGTCTTCAACAAGTTGCAGATTATGTCAGAGGTTGTCCTACTTCGACCAAATACTGACCGTCTTCAACAAGTTGCAGATTATGTCAGAGGTTGTTCTACTTCTACCAAATACTGACCGTCTTCAACAAGTTGCAGATTATGTCAGAGGTTGTCCTACTTCGACCAAATGCTGACCGACTTCAACAAGTTGCAGATTATGTCAGAGGTTGTCCTACTTCGACCAAATACTGACCGTCTTCAACAAGTTGAAGATTATGTCAGAGGTTGTTCTACTTCGACCAAATACTGACCGTCTTCAACAAGTTGAAGATTATGTCAGAGGTTGTTCTACTTCTACCAAATACTGACCGTCTTCAACAAGTTCAAGATAATGTCAGAGGTTGTTCTACTTCGACCAAATACTAACCGTCTTCAACAAGTTACAGATTATGTCAGAAATTGTCCTACTTCTACCAAATACTGACCGTCTTCAACAAGTTCAAGATTGTGTCAGAGGTTGTTCTACTTCGACCAAATACTGACCGTCTTCAACAAGTTCAAGATTATGTCAGAGGTTGTTCTACTTCTACCAAATACTGACCGTCTTCAACAAGTTGCAGATTATGTCAGAGGTTGTCCTACTTCGACCAAATACTGACCGTCTTCAACAAGTTGAAGATTATGTCAGAGGTTGTTCTACTTCGACCAAATACTGACCGTCTTCAAAAGTTGCAGATTATGTCAGAGGTTGTTCTACTTCTACCAAATACTGATCGTCTTCAACAAGTTGCAGAATATGTCAGAGGTTGTTCTACTTCGACCAAATACTGACCGTCTTCAACAAGTTCAAGATTATGTCAGAGGTTGTTCTACTTCGACCAAATACTGACCGTCTTCAACAAGTTCAAGATTATGTCAGAGGTTGTCCTACTTCGACCAAATACTGACCGTCTTCAACAAGTTGCAGATTATGTCAGAGGTTGTTCTACTTCTACCAAATACTGACCGTCTTCAACAAGTTGCAGAATATGTCAGAGGTTGTCCTACTTCGACCAAATACTGACCGACTTCAACAAGTTGCAGATTATGTCAGAGGTTGTCCTACTTCGACCAAATACTGACCGTCTTCAACAAGTTGAAGATTATGTCAGAGGTTGTTCTACTTCGACCAAATACTGACCGTCTTCAACAAGTTCAAGATTATGTCAGAGGTTGTTCTACTTCTACCAAATACTGACCGTCTTCAACAAGTTCAAGATAATGTCAGAGGTTGTTCTACTTCGACCAAATACTAACCGTCTTCAACAAGTTCAAGATTATGTCAGAGGTTGTTCTACTTCGACCAAATACTGACCGTCTTCAACAAGTTCAAGATTATGTCAGAGGTTGTTCTACTTCTACCAAATACTGACCGTCTTCAACAAGTTGCAGATTATGTCAGAGGTTGTCCTACTTCGACCAAATACTGACCGTCTTCAACAAGTTGAAGATTATGTCAGAGGTTGTTCTACTTCGACCAAATACTGACCGTCTTCAAAAGTTGCAGATTATGTCAGAGGTTGTTCTACTTCTACCAAATACTGACCGTCTTCAACAAGTTGCAGATTATGTCAGAGGTTGTCCTACTTCGACCAAATACTGACCGTCTTCAACAAGTTGAAGATTATGTCAGAGGTTGTTCTACTTCTACCAAATACTGACCGTCTTCAAAAGTTGCAGATTATGTCAGAGGTTGTTCTACTTCTACCAAATACTGATCGTCTTCAACAAGTTGCAGAATATGTCAGAGGTTGTTCTACTTCGACCAAATACTGACCGTCTTCAACAAGTTCAAGATTATGTCAGAGGTTGTTCTACTTCGACCAAATACTGACCGTCTTCAACAAGTTCAAGATTATGTCAGAGGTTGTCCTACTTCTACCAAATACTGACCGTCTTCAACAAGTTCAAGATTATGTCAGAGGTTGTTCTACTTCTACCAAATACTGACCGTCTTCAACAAGTTGCAGATTATATCAGAGGTTGTCCTACTTTGACCAAATACTGACCGTCTTCAACAAGTTGCAGATTATGTCAGAGGTTGTTCTACTTCGACCAAATACTGACCGTCTTCAACAAGTTGCAGATTATGTCAGAGGTTGTTCTACTTCGACCAAATACTGACCGTCTTCAACAAGTTCAAGATTATGTCAGAGGTTGTTCTACTTCGACCAAATACTGACCGTCTTCAACAAGTTGCAGATTATGTCAGAGGTTGTCCTACTTCGACCAAATACTGACCGTCTTCAACAAGTTGCAGATTATGTCAGAGGTTGTTCTACTTCTACCAAATACTGACCGTCTTCAACAAGTTGCAGATTATGTCAGAGGTTGTCCTACTTCGACCAAATGCTGACCGACTTCAACAAGTTGCAGATTATGTCAGAGGTTGTCCTACTTCGACCAAATACTGACCGTCTTCAACAAGTTGAAGATTATGTCAGAGGTTGTTCTACTTCGACCAAATACTGACCGTCTTCAACAAGTTGAAGATTATGTCAGAGGTTGTTCTACTTCTACCAAATACTGACCGTCTTCAACAAGTTCAAGATAATGTCAGAGGTTGTTCTACTTCGACCAAATACTAACCGTCTTCAACAAGTTACAGATTATGTCAGAAATTGTCCTACTTCTACCAAATACTGACCGTCTTCAACAAGTTCAAGATTGTGTCAGAGGTTGTTCTACTTCGACCAAATACTGACCGTCTTCAACAAGTTCAAGATTATGTCAGAGGTTGTTCTACTTCTACCAAATACTGACCGTCTTCAACAAGTTGCAGATTATGTCAGAGGTTGTCCTACTTCGACCAAATACTGACCGTCTTCAACAAGTTGAAGATTATGTCAGAGGTTGTTCTACTTCGACCAAATACTGACCGTCTTCAAAAGTTGCAGATTATGTCAGAGGTTGTTCTACTTCTACCAAATACTGATCGTCTTCAACAAGTTGCAGAATATGTCAGAGGTTGTTCTACTTCGACCAAATACTGACCGTCTTCAACAAGTTCAAGATTATGTCAGAGGTTGTTCTACTTCTACCAAATACTGACCGTCTTCAACAAGTTCAAGATTATGTCAGAGGTTGTCCTACTTCTACCAAATACTGACCGTCTTCAACAAGTTGAAGATTATGTCAGAGGTTGTTCTACTTCGACCAAATACTGACCGTCTTCAAAAGTTGCAGATTATGTCAGAGGTTGTTCTACTTCGACCAAATACTGACCGTCTTCAACAAGTTGCAGATTATGTCAGAGGTTGTCCTACTTTGACCAAATACTGACCGTCTTCAACAAGTTGCAGATTATGTCAGAGGTTGTTCTACTTCGACCAAATACTGACCGTCTTCAACAAGTTGCAGATTATGTCAGAGGTTGTTCTACTTCGACCAAATACTGACCGTCTTCAACAAGTTCAAGATTATGTCAGAGGTTGTTCTACTTCGACCAAATACTGACCGTCTTCAACAAGTTGCAGATTATGTCAGAGGTTGTTCTACTTCGACCAAATACTGACCGTCTTCAAAAGTTGCAGATTATGTCAGAGGTTGTTCTACTTCTACCAAATACTGATCGTCTTCAACAAGTTGCAGAATATGTCAGAGGTTGTTCTACTTCGACCAAATACTGACCGTCTTCAACAAGTTCAAGATTATGTCAGAGGTTGTTCTACTTCTACCAAATACTGACCGTCTTCAACAAGTTGCAGATTATGTCAGAGGTTGTTCTACTTCGACCAAATACTGACCGTCTTCAACAAGTTGCAGATTATGTCAGAGGTTGTCCTACTTTGACCAAATACTGACCGTCTTCAACAAGTTGCAGATTATGTCAGAGGTTGTTCTACTTCGACCAAATACTGACCGTCTTCAACAAGTTGCAGATTATGTCAGAGGTTGTTCTACTTCGACCAAATACTGACCGTCTTCAACAAGTTCAAGATTATGTCAGAGGTTGTTCTACTTCGACCAAATACTGACCGTCTTCAACAAGTTGCAGATTATGTCAGAGGTTGTTCTACTTCGACCAAATACTGACCGTCTTCAAAAGTTGCAGATTATGTCAGAGGTTGTTCTACTTCTACCAAATACTGATCGTCTTCAACAAGTTGCAGAATATGTCAGAGGTTGTTCTACTTCGACCAAATACTGACCGTCTTCAACAAGTTCAAGATTATGTCAGAGGTTGTTCTACTTCTACCAAATACTGACCGTCTTCAACAAGTTCAAGATTATGTCAGAGGTTGTCCTACTTCTACCAAATACTGACCGTCTTCAACAAGTTGAAGATTATGTCAGAGGTTGTTCTACTTCTACCAAATACTGACCGTCTTCAACAAGTTGCAGATTATGTCAGAGGTTGTTCTACTTCGACCAAATACTGACCGTCTTCAACAAGTTGCAGATTATGTCAGAGGTTGTCCTACTTTGACCAAATACTGACCGTCTTCAACAAGTTGCAGATTATGTCAGAGGTTGTTCTACTTCGACCAAATACTGACCGTCTTCAACAAGTTGCAGATTATGTCAGAGGTTGTTCTACTTCGACCAAATACTGACCGTCTTCAACAAGTTCAAGATTATGTCAGAGGTTGTTCTACTTCGACCAAATACTGACCGTCTTCAACAAGTTGCAGATTATGTCAGAGGTTGTCCTACTTCGACCAAATACTGACCGTCTTCAACAAGTTGCAGATTATGTCAGAGGTTGTTCTACTTCGACCAAATACTGACCGTCTTCAAAAGTTGCAGATTATGTCAGAGGTTGTTCTACTTCGACCAAATACTGACCGTCTTCAACAAGTTCAAGATTATGTCAGAGGTTGTTCTACTTCTACCAAATACTGACCGTCTTCAACAAGTTCAAGATTATGTCAGAGGTTGTCCTACTTCTACCAAATACTGACCGTCTTCAACAAGTTGAAGATTATGTCAGAGGTTGTTCTACTTCTACCAAATACTGACCGTCTTCAACAAGTTGCAGATTATGTCAGAGGTTGTTCTACTTCGACCAAATACTGACCGTCTTCAACAAGTTGCAGATTATGTCAGAGGTTGTCCTACTTTGACCAAATACTGACCGTCTTCAACAAGTTGCAGATTATGTCAGAGGTTGTTCTACTTCTACCAAATACTGATCGTCTTCAACAAGTTGCAGAATATGTCAGAGGTTGTTCTACTTCGACCAAATACTGACCGTCTTCAACAAGTTGCAGATTATGTCAGAGGTTGTTCTACTTCGACCAAATACTGACCGTCTTCAACAAGTTGCAGATTATGTCAGAGGTTGTTCTACTTCGACCAAATACTGACCGTCTTCAACAAGTTCAAGATTATGTCAGAGGTTGTTCTACTTCGACCAAATACTGACCGTCTTCAACAAGTTGCAGATTATGTCAGAGGTTGTCCTACTTCGACCAAATACTGACCGTCTTCAACAAGTTGCAGATTATGTCAGAGGTTGTTCTACTTCTACCAAATACTGACCGTCTTCAACAAGTTGCAGATTATGTCAGAGGTTGTCCTACTTCGACCAAATGCTGACCGACTTCAACAAGTTGCAGATTATGTCAGAGGTTGTCCTACTTCGACCAAATACTGACCGTCTTCAACAAGTTGAAGATTATGTCAGAGGTTGTTCTACTTCGACCAAATACTGACCGTCTTCAACAAGTTGAAGATTATGTCAGAGGTTGTTCTACTTCTACCAAATACTGACCGTCTTCAACAAGTTCAAGATAATGTCAGAGGTTGTTCTACTTCGACCAAATACTAACCGTCTTCAACAAGTTACAGATTATGTCAGAAATTGTCCTACTTCTACCAAATACTGACCGTCTTCAACAAGTTCAAGATTGTGTCAGAGGTTGTTCTACTTCGACCAAATACTGACCGTCTTCAACAAGTTCAAGATTATGTCAGAGGTTGTTCTACTTCTACCAAATACTGACCGTCTTCAACAAGTTGCAGATTATGTCAGAGGTTGTCCTACTTCGACCAAATACTGACCGTCTTCAACAAGTTGAAGATTATGTCAGAGGTTGTTCTACTTCGACCAAATACTGACCGTCTTCAAAAGTTGCAGATTATGTCAGAGGTTGTTCTACTTCTACCAAATACTGATCGTCTTCAACAAGTTGCAGAATATGTCAGAGGTTGTTCTACTTCGACCAAATACTGACCGTCTTCAACAAGTTCAAGATTATGTCAGAGGTTGTTCTACTTCTACCAAATACTGACCGTCTTCAACAAGTTCAAGATTATGTCAGAGGTTGTCCTACTTCTACCAAATACTGACCGTCTTCAACAAGTTGAAGATTATGTCAGAGGTTGTTCTACTTCGACCAAATACTGACCGTCTTCAAAAGTTGCAGATTATGTCAGAGGTTGTTCTACTTCGACCAAATACTGACCGTCTTCAACAAGTTGCAGATTATGTCAGAGGTTGTCCTACTTTGACCAAATACTGACCGTCTTCAACAAGTTGCAGATTATGTCAGAGGTTGTTCTACTTCGACCAAATACTGACCGTCTTCAACAAGTTGCAGATTATGTCAGAGGTTGTTCTACTTCGACCAAATACTGACCGTCTTCAACAAGTTCAAGATTATGTCAGAGGTTGTTCTACTTCGACCAAATACTGACCGTCTTCAACAAGTTGCAGATTATGTCAGAGGTTGTTCTACTTCGACCAAATACTGACCGTCTTCAAAAGTTGCAGATTATGTCAGAGGTTGTTCTACTTCTACCAAATACTGATCGTCTTCAACAAGTTGCAGAATATGTCAGAGGTTGTTCTACTTCGACCAAATACTGACCGTCTTCAACAAGTTCAAGATTATGTCAGAGGTTGTTCTACTTCTACCAAATACTGACCGTCTTCAACAAGTTGCAGATTATGTCAGAGGTTGTTCTACTTCGACCAAATACTGACCGTCTTCAACAAGTTGCAGATTATGTCAGAGGTTGTCCTACTTTGACCAAATACTGACCGTCTTCAACAAGTTGCAGATTATGTCAGAGGTTGTTCTACTTCGACCAAATACTGACCGTCTTCAACAAGTTGCAGATTATGTCAGAGGTTGTTCTACTTCGACCAAATACTGACCGTCTTCAACAAGTTCAAGATTATGTCAGAGGTTGTTCTACTTCGACCAAATACTGACCGTCTTCAACAAGTTGCAGATTATGTCAGAGGTTGTTCTACTTCGACCAAATACTGACCGTCTTCAAAAGTTGCAGATTATGTCAGAGGTTGTTCTACTTCTACCAAATACTGATCGTCTTCAACAAGTTGCAGAATATGTCAGAGGTTGTTCTACTTCGACCAAATACTGACCGTCTTCAACAAGTTCAAGATTATGTCAGAGGTTGTTCTACTTCTACCAAATACTGACCGTCTTCAACAAGTTCAAGATTATGTCAGAGGTTGTCCTACTTCTACCAAATACTGACCGTCTTCAACAAGTTGAAGATTATGTCAGAGGTTGTTCTACTTCTACCAAATACTGACCGTCTTCAACAAGTTGCAGATTATGTCAGAGGTTGTTCTACTTCGACCAAATACTGACCGTCTTCAACAAGTTGCAGATTATGTCAGAGGTTGTCCTACTTTGACCAAATACTGACCGTCTTCAACAAGTTGCAGATTATGTCAGAGGTTGTTCTACTTCGACCAAATACTGACCGTCTTCAACAAGTTGCAGATTATGTCAGAGGTTGTTCTACTTCGACCAAATACTGACCGTCTTCAACAAGTTCAAGATTATGTCAGAGGTTGTTCTACTTCGACCAAATACTGACCGTCTTCAACAAGTTGCAGATTATGTCAGAGGTTGTCCTACTTCGACCAAATACTGACCGTCTTCAACAAGTTGCAGATTATGTCAGAGGTTGTTCTACTTCGACCAAATACTGACCGTCTTCAAAAGTTGCAGATTATGTCAGAGGTTGTTCTACTTCGACCAAATACTGACCGTCTTCAACAAGTTCAAGATTATGTCAGAGGTTGTTCTACTTCTACCAAATACTGACCGTCTTCAACAAGTTCAAGATTATGTCAGAGGTTGTCCTACTTCTACCAAATACTGACCGTCTTCAACAAGTTGAAGATTATGTCAGAGGTTGTTCTACTTCTACCAAATACTGACCGTCTTCAACAAGTTGCAGATTATGTCAGAGGTTGTTCTACTTCGACCAAATACTGACCGTCTTCAACAAGTTGCAGATTATGTCAGAGGTTGTCCTACTTTGACCAAATACTGACCGTCTTCAACAAGTTGCAGATTATGTCAGAGGTTGTTCTACTTCGACCAAATACTGACCGTCTTCAACAAGTTCAAGATTATGTCAGAGGTTGTTCTACTTCGACCAAATACTGACCGTCTTCAACAAGTTGCAGATTATGTCAGAGGTTGTCCTACTTCTACCAAATACTGACCGTCTTCAACAAGTTGCAGATTATGTCAGAGGTTGTTCTACTTCGACCAAATACTGACCGTCTTCAACAAGTTGCAGATTATGTCAGAGGTTGTTCTACTTCTACCAAATACTGACCGTCTTCAACAAGTTGCAGATTATGTCAGAGGTTGTCCTACTTCGACCAAATACTGACCGTCTTCAACAAGTTGCAGATTATGTCAGAGGTTGTCCTACTTCGACCAAATACTGACCGTCTTCAACAAGTTGAAGATTATGTCAGAGGTTGTCCTACTTCGACCAAATACTGACCAAATACACGAATGTACCCGTCGTGAATATTAAGGAGGCTCGCAAATATTTCAACCTTTTTTAATTCCCTCAGTAATAGGCTAAGAATAACAAACTATTGTTTAAGATCTGTATTCTCAAGCCTCCTTAAATTCACAAGATTTATTCAAGGAAACAATGTATTCAGTCATGAAATGAAGGTTGGAGGTTGTCAGTCATGAAATGAAGGTTGGAGGTTGGGTCTTGAGAGCCATATAACATGTATAAACAGATAACTAAAATAAACAAAAACAGATGTCAAATAGAAAACAGTTACAACAAACTGTCAAAACTCAGTGTTGACAAAATGTTGCCATATCTTTTGTCCTTTTGCATGCTATCAGATAATGATTTAAATACTATGTAAAATTCTAAAATCCAAGGACAGTAATTTGGCAAAAATTATTCAGTGGGAACAAAAGCTAAACTTGATCTGTAACTCATCATTGTAATTCCAAATACCAAAAATCAAGTCAATATCTCAAATCATAGTGAAAAAAAAGTGGTGACAACTAAATATTTGGCCAAACTTCAAAGCCCAACGGCTGTAAGTTGGCCAAAAATCATTCAAACGGAACGAAATGTAATCTTGATCTGTATCTCATCATTATACACTCTCATACCAAAAATCAAGTCAATATCTCCAAGAAGTGCGAAAAAAAGTGGTAACAACTAAATATTTGGCCAAATTTCAGTCCAAGGGCCATAACTCGGCCAAAAATGATTGGACCGGAACAAAATGTAAACTTGATCTGTAACTCATCATTATACACCCACATACCAAATAGCAAGTCACTATCTCAAAGCATAGCGAAATAAACTGTTCTATTTCGAAATTACGGAATGACGGACATGGGTAACACTATATGTCCCGGCCACTTAGTGGCGGGGACATACAAATATATCACGAAAATGTTGATCAATATCCCCTTCAAATTTGTATACTGCTGCTGTTCTAATAACTTAAAAGTGATCTATGTAGGTTGGATTGATGTTCTGTTACCGACAACGTCGACTCAAAACAAAACTTATTATGTTTTACAAGATTGTTCACCATTATGACCACATAGTTGCAGTTCCTACACACTATCAATACCAACAGACCCAAGAATCAGACAATTTCATCCATTTACATACAGACATCTTCATGCATTCAAAGATCCGTACAAGTACTCATTCTTCCCGAACACAATCATTCACTGGAATTTACTACCTCAAACTATAGTTCTATACCGAGCAGTCAACACGTTTAGAGAACAACTAACACCAACTGTTCTCAGCCATCTACAATCACAAATTTAAATAAAAATGAAATTGTAAATAGTTTTAACCACACAATTTATTTCTGTTGGCACCACTTGTAAATATGTTATAAATTGACTGAATTTATTATTATTTCTTTATTACGTTTATTCCCACGCATGTGCAACAGCTAGTGATCTTCTAGTGGATGGATAACTCGAATAATACTGCGCCCTCTATCGGCACTATCGCTGGTTAATATAGCAAAGCGTAATATAACGACTGGATTATTCGGGTTAGTGGATGGATAGAAGAAGAAGACTAATATTATAACAGTAGCCTCGAATGGCAATTTTCCCTACTTCCATGTTTCTTTCCCCTGTAATATATAATCCCCTGATTTTGATGGCTACAAGGGGCGGATTTCTGAGTAGTGAAAAGGACCACAAAACCACATTTTATATGCTTCCTATCATTTGTATCTGATGGCAACAGCAGATTGGAACCCTCTAGGAGATGTTTATTTAAGGTAATTTCTGAGTTTTAATATGATGTCAAATTTCCAATTGGCGTGAATTGCCAAACTCGATAAAAATAGATTTGGAAATTATTTACTATTTGACAGTTGGTCAAAATACAAGTTATCTGTATCTGTATCTTTACAGTGCAGGAACCGATCACGGTTATAAATGCACTGGAAGGAGAGCGGTTGGATTAGTCCAACTGTTGGAGGGCACTACTAAAGCCCTCTGGCTCTGCTATACTGTCTTTCCGCACACTAGTCACTACGCATATACGCTGTCCTCAAGGTGGTTCCAATCTATAGTCTTTGAAAAGAATGAATTTTTCCTGATGTCTGTCTTACATTGGATGAGTTTGAAGGATCTAGAGTTGTTCACTGTTTGTCGATCTATTATATTTGATGTTTCAAATCCTTCGTATTGTTTGGCTTTCCTCTTTCTCTTTCAAATAATCTTCTGATGCGATAGCGGGCACCAGTCCCATACCTGTTAACCTCTGGGAACTGCTAGGGGGGAGATCTCCCCCCTACCAACTCTTCTAAGGGGGAGATTGTGTGCGTCGCCTTTAAACGCACAAAATTGTACCTTGTAGTTGCATACATGTGATAGAGTTGCTATGCTACAACTGGAGATTTGTAAATTTTTGGCTGGAGATTTGGTCTCGTAACTGGAGATTTTTTATCGACGTATTTGATGCATGTTTTTATTGTTAATTGATGTTTTCTTTTTGTTTGTTTCAGTATTGAACCAACTGCATCCCATTTCAATATATATTGTTTACATTTCTGTCTTATTAGTAGTGTTTCATATGATGAATGAAGGACAAAAACTGTATTTATAATTTATTCATAATCATTCAAAATCATAAGGTTATAACAAAGCAATAAAAATGAAGACAGAATGCTCTGAACAATAAAGTCATAGAGCACTAAAATTAAAAAGTCACTTTGCTGCTGGTGCGTTGGGTGATAGCATACGTTTTGGCATTTTTATGGTTTATCAATTCCATCCTGGAACTTAGTCCTTAAATAATACTTTGATCGGCTTTGGTCCCAAACAAGCCATAACAACTCAATCCGAGATGAATTCATTGCACGTTTGATCGAAATAAGAAGTTTTCCTCGGCATCAAAGGTTGTCCGACTCCTGTTTGCACAACGGTTTATAACTATTTTTAATTGCCGCTATCACACTTCTAATCATCTAAGCGTGTGCCACACACCCACTTCCTTATCCCCAATTAACTGTCAATCAGTGGATAATTGTTGTATAATCATCAACACCTTAATTAATCTCCATGACCCAATTTACCTGTAAAGGTGTCAAACAGATCAATAACCGGATATCATTTACATTCGTATCTCTCAGCGTTTTTCATCAGCGCAGGAGTTCCAAATGGGGAATTTCCAGAAATATTGATCGCAAAATGTAGGTCAAGATTTTATTGTACTTGATTTTTTTGTTGGGGGGATATCGTGCGGGAGATTAATGTCTCCCGCGCATGAGACCCAGTCCATGCGGGAGATAAGGCTCTTACGCGGGAGACTCCCACGAAAAGGGGGAGGGTTAACAGGTATGCACCAGTCCCTCAACCACTTTGTAAAACATAGTTAATCGTTTATGTTTCCTTCTTTCCTGGAGTGGTTTAAGTTCTAGATCTTTCAGCATGTTGGTAACGCAGCCGCTTCCCTGGACTTATAATCATGTTTGATGAAACGTGCGGCTCTCTTTTGTATGCTTTCTAATTTATCTACCTGTATATCCTTGTTGGTATACATATCCCATATTAAGCATCCATACTCGAGAGAGGATCTAACCATTGCCAAGTAAGCTAATTTTTTGCACTCTTGGGGGCATTGACGTAGATTCCTTCGAAGGAAACCAAGTGTACAGCTGGCTTTAGTTTACTAGTGATTTTACTGATGTGGCTACTCCATTTCAAATCGTCGGAGATGTTAAGTCCTTAGTATGGATTTGTCTTTACTTGTTCGAGAATGTGCTGATCTAGTTGGTAGAAGTAGCTCGATTTCTGTCTCATGCTCATTATGTAACATTTCTTTGCATTGAATTTCATGCCCCATTTGTCAGCCCAAAGTCCTAGTGATTTGAGGTCTTCTTGGAGAGTTTGATGGTCTTGTAGCGATTTTATTTCTCTGTATAAGAGGCAGTCATCGGCAGAGAGTCTGACTTGGGATTTGACACATTCAGGAAGGTCATTTATGTGGCATAAGAATAGTAGTGGTCCCAATACTGTGCCTTGTGGTACGCCCGAGTCTACATGGGCATTATCTGAGTGTTTGCCTTCAACTACTACTCTCATTGAGCGGTTTTGTAGGAATGATGATAGCCACTGATGTACATTTTTATGTATATTTCCTTCAATTCCATAGCTGTGTAGTTTATTTAAGAGTTCTTTAGATAAGATAAGAAATAAGAAAACTTTATTTTGATTCGGCACATAATAAAAACAGTACAAAATCTACATCAGTAGCTATCATCTTCTTTGTGTGGAACTGTGTCAAAGGCTTTTGAGAAATCTAGTATTGCCATATCTAGTTGAATATTGTTATCGAAGCTTCGTAGTAGGTCTTCTGTCATAACTAAAAGCTGTGTTGTACATGAGTATCCTGATCTAAATCCGTGGTTAAGCCTTAAGGTTGGTCAATATTTGTGGTTTTCCAAATGTTTGAGCATGTGCTTACAAATTATGTGTTCGAGTATCTTACAGGATACACAAGTTAAAGATACTGGTCTATAATTTTCCGCTGCATGGACATCACCTTTTTTAAATACTGCAGCAATGTTTGCACTGAGTCAATCATTTGGTAGAGTACTGCAGTCCGCTGATTTTTGGAAAATGTTCCTTGAGCAGGGCGCAAGTTCTTCAGCGCATGTTTTAAGGATGATGTTTGGAATTCTATCCGATCCCATGGCTTTAGACGGATTAGTTTTTTTAGCAACTTTTCAACTCCTTCTACTGTGATTTTTAGATTTTGTATTGTTGAGCCAGCTCGTTGTGGTAGTACTGTTGTAGAGATACATGTATTTTGTATTGTTGAGCCAGCTCGTTGTGGTAGTACTGTTGTAGAGATACATGTATTTTGTATTGTTGAGCCAGCTCGTTATGGTAGTACTGTTGTAGAGATACATGTATTTTGTATTGTTGAGCCAGCTCGTTGTGGTAGTACTGTTGTAGAGATACATGTATTTTGTATTGTTGAGCCAGCTCGTTGTGGTAGTACTGTTGTAGAGATACATGTATTTTGTATTGTTGAGCCAGCTCGTTGTGGTAGTACTGTTGTAGAGATACATGTATTTTGTATTGTTGAGCCAGCTTGTTGTGGTAGTACTGTTGTAGAGATACATGTATTTTGTATTGTTGAGCCAGCTCGTTGTGGTAGTACTGTTGTAGAGATACATGTATTTTGTATTGTTGAGCCAGCTCGTTGTGGTAGTACTGTTGTAGAGATACATGTATTTTGTATTGTTGAGCCAGCTTGTTGTGGTAGTACTGTTGTAGAGATACATGTATTTTGTATTGTTGAGCCAGCTTGTTGTGGTAGTACTGTTGTAGAGATACATGTATTTTGTATTGTTGAGCCAGCTCGTTGTGGTAGTACTGTTGTAGAGATACATGTATTTTGTATTGTTGAGCCAGCTCGTTGTGGTAGTACTGTTGTAGAGATACATGTATTTTGTATTGTTGAGCCAGCTTGTTGTGGTAGTACTGTTGTAGAGATACATGTATTTTGTATTGTTGAGCCAGCTCGTTGTGGTAGTACTGTTGTAGAGATACATGTATTTTGTATTGTTGAGCCAGCTCGTTGTGGTAGTACTGTTGTAGAGATACATGTATTTTGTATTGTTGAGCCAGCTCGTTGTGGTAGTACTGTTGTAGAGATACATGTATTTTGTATTGTTGAGCCAGCTTGTTGTGGTAGTACTGTTGTAGAGATACATGTATTTTGTATTGTTGAGCCAGCTCGTTGTGGTAGTACTGTTGTAGAGATACATGTATTTTGTATTGTTGAGCCAGCTTGTTGTGGTAGTACTGTTGTAGAGATACATGTATTTTGTATTGTTGAGCCAGCTCGTTGTGGTAGTACTGTTGTAGAGATACATGTATTTTGTATTGTTGAGCCAGCTCGTTGTGGTAGTACTGTTGTAGAGATACATGTATTTTGTATTGTTGAGCCAGCTGGTTGTGGTAGTACTGTTGTAGAGATACATGTATTTTGTATTGTTGAGCCAGCTCGTTGTGGTAGTACTGTTGTAGAGATACATGTATTTTGTATTGTTGAGCCAGCTCGTTGTGGTAGTACTGTTGTAGAGATACATGTATTTTGTATTGTTGAGCCAGCTCGTTGTGGTAGTACTGTTGTAGAGATACATGTATTTTGTATTGTTGAGCCAGCTTGTTGTGGTAGTACTGTTGTAGAGATACATGTATTTTGTATTGTTGAGCCAGCTCGTTATGGTAGTACTGTTGTAGAGATACATGTATTTTGTATTGTTGAGCCAGCTCGTTGTGGTAGTACTGTTGTAGAGATACATGTATTTTGCATTGTTGAGCCAGCTCGTTGTGGTAGTACTGTTGTAGAGATACATGTATTTTGTATTGTTGAGCCAGCTCGTTATGGTAGTACTGTTGTAGAGATACATGTATTTTGTATTGTTGAGCCAGCTCGTTGTGGTAGTACTGTTGTAGAGATACATGTATTTTGTATTGTTGAGCCAGCTCGTTGTGGTAGTACTGTTGTAGAGATACATGTATTTTGTATTGTTGAGCCAGCTCGTTGTGGTAGTACTGTTGTAGAGATACATGTATTTTGTATTGTTGAGCCAGCTCGTTATGGTAGTACTGTTGTAGAGATACATGTATTTTGTATTGTTGAGCCAGCTCGTTGTGGTAGTACTGTTGTAGAGATACATGTATTTGGTTTTGGCTTTGTGAAGACGGATTTGAATTGATTGTTTAAAATTTCCGCCTTCTCTTTACTCTCGTAAAGTCCACCAGATCTTTTAAGTGGCACTACTCTTATATTGTCTTGTTTTTTGGATTTCATGTAATTCCAGAATGGTTTTGAGTTGTTGTTTTCAAATCATTCACTAATGATGTTATTTATATGGTCCCACTCGGCTTTTCTAAATTGTCTTTTGCATCTTTCTGGAAATGTCTGTATTCTTTAAAATTCCCAGTACATTTTGCATGTTTATGGAGTCTTGCTTTCCTCCTGAGCATTCTTTTTAGAGATCTATTTAGCCATGGTATATGATGTTTTTTCTTAATCATTTTTGATGGTACATTCTGGTGTTTGTGTTATTGTCAATCTAAATAAATTAAAATGTTAAGCTGGATCGGTCTAGTAAAATTCTTGAGACATATTTGCTAAAATCGTTTCAGATGAATAAAATTTATAAATATGACCATTGCATGTGTATAATCTATGGGCCCGTTTTCCGGCCTTTGACCCATTATTGGTGCATTTATATGTATGATTAAATTGGCAAACATCGGTCGAATCTGCTTCTCTCTTTAGATTAAGGAACATAATCGGTCGAGATGTATTTCTATTTACCATTCCAGGGGTGTGGAATAGCCATGCCCGACTCATACATATAACCTGTCAGGCAAGTAGATTTTCCTGGCGAACTTGTCCTAGAACAATAAAAATAATGAGGCATAATAATTTCTTATTAACATATTCTGGAAACACAATTCCTTAAATAATATATCGTATACATTGGTGTTTTTTAAATGACCATGTCAGTGGTGTCCAAAAACAGTTAAAAATAAACATCATTTTACCTTTGTGCAGGAAGACAGAGCTGTATTCTATGGGATGGGCTGATATATAATTAAATATTTGACTTTTGTAGGAAGACAGAGCTGTATTCTATGGGATGGGCTGATATATAATTAAATATTTGACTTTTGTAGGAAGACAGAGCTGTATTCTATGGGATGGGCTGATATATAATTAAATATTTGACTTTTGTAGGAAGACAGAGCTGTATTCTATGGGATGGGCTGATATATAATTAAATATTTGACTTTTGTAGGAAGACAGAGCTGTATTCTATGGGATGGGCTGATATATAATTAAATATTTGACTTTTGTAGGAAGACAGAGCTGTATTCTATGGGATGGGCTGATATATAATTAAATATTTGACTTTTGTAGGAAGACAGAGCTGTATTCTATGGGATGGGCTGATATATAATTAAATATTTGACTTTTGTAGGAAGACAGAGCTGTATTCTATGGGATGGGCTGATATATAATTAAATATTTGACTTTTGTAGGAAGACAGAGCTGTATTCTATGGGATGGGCTGATATATAATTAAATATTTGACTTTTGTAGGAAGACAGAGCTGTATTCTATGGGATGGGCTGATATATAATTAAATATTTGACTTTTGTAGGAAGACAGAGCTGTATTCTATGGGATGGGCTGATATATAATTAAATATTTGACTTTTGTAGGAAGACAGAGCTGTATTCTATGGGATGGGCTGATATAATTGACCTCAGTAAATTTGTTGCCATAGCAGCTTGTCATTATGGTGGTCCTATTGGTAAGAAGGAAAAAAACAAGTTATGATTGTGGAAATTACAAAATAATACAGTAGCTGTCTCCCTCTTAATTATAAGTCTACCCCTTCTGCAGTGAAAACAAGTCCTTCTAGCTTCTCTTGAGTAGGGTAATTTAGTAGTATTTTACTATCTCAGTGCATATGATAAGAGGAGAGACCTGATAAGACATGTGTCTTGTGGTGAGAGTGGCCTTATAAGAGATGTGTCTGGTGGTGAGAGTGACCTGATAAGACATGTGTCTTGTGGTGAGAGTGGCCTTATAAGAGATGTGTCTGGTGGTGAGAGTGACCTTTGGTGAGAGTGACCTGATAAGACATGTGTCTTGTGGTGAGAGTGACCTGATAAGAGATGTGTCTTGTGGTGAGAGTGGCCTTATAAGAGGAGTGACCTTTGGTGAGAGTGACCTGATAAGACATGTGTCTTGTGGTGAGAGTGACCTGATAAGAGATGTGTCTTGTGGTGAGAGTGGCCTTATAAGAGGAGTGACCTTTGGCGAGAGTGACCTGATAAGATATGTGTCTTGTGGTGAGAGTGGCCTTATAAGAGAGGTGACCTTTGGTGAGAGTGACCTGATAAGAGATGTGTCTTGTGGTGAGAGTGGCCTTATAAGAGGAGTGACCTTTGGCGAGAGTGACCTGATAAGATATGTGTCTTGTGGTGAGAGTGGCCTTATAAGAGAGGTGAACTTTGGTGAGAGTGACCTGATAAGAGATGTGTCTTGTGGTGAGAGTGGCCTTATAAGAGAGGTGACCTTTGGTGAGAGTGACCTGACAAGATGTGTCTTGTGGTGAGAGTGGCCTTATAAGAGGAGTGACCTGATAAGACATGTGTCTTGTGGTGAGAGTGACCTGATAAGAGATGTGTCTTGTGGTGAGAGTGGCCTTATAAGAGAGGTGACCTTTGGTGAGAGTGACCTGATAAGAGATGTGTCTTGTGGTGAGAGTGGCCTTATAAGAGAGGTGACCTTTGGTGAGAGTGACCTGATAAGAGATGTGTCTTGTGGTGAGAGTGGCCTTATAAGAGAGGTGACCTTTGGTGAGAGTGACCTGATAAGATGTGTCTTGTGGTGAGAGTGGCCTTATAAGAGGAGTGACCTTTGGTGAGAGTGACCTGATAAGACATGTGCCTGTGGTGAGAGTGACCTGATAAGAGATGTGTCTTGTGGTGAGAGTGGCCTTATAAGAGGAGTGACCTTTGGTGAGAGGTGACCTGATAAGATATGTGTCTTGTGGTGAGAGTGGCTTTATAAGAGAGGTGACCTTTGGTAAGAGTGACCTGATAAGAGGTGTGTCTTGTGGTGAGAGTGGCCTGATAAGAGAGGTGACCTTAGATGAGAGTGACCTGTGGTGAGAGTGGCCTGATAAGAGAGGTGACCTTAGGTGAGAGTGGCCTGATAAGAGAGGTGACCTGTGGTGAGAGTGGTCTTATAAGAGAGGTGACCTTAGGTGAGAGTGGCCTGATAAGAGAGGTGACCTGTGGTGAGAGTGGTCTTATAAGAGAGGTGACCTTAGGTGAGAGTGGTCTTATAAGAGAGGTGACCTTAGGTGAGAGTGGTCTTATAAGAGAGGTGACCTTAGGTGAGAGTGGCCTTATAAGAGAGGTGACCTTAGGTGAGAGTGGTCTTATAAGAGAGGTGACCTTAGGTGAGAGTGGCCTTATAAGAGATGTGACCTTAGGTGAGAGTGGCCTTATAAGAGAGGTGACCTTAGTTGAGAGTGGTCTTATAAGAGATGTGACCTTAGGTGAGAGTGGCCTTATAAGAGAGGTGACCTTAGGTGAGAGTGGTCTTATAAGAGAGGTGACCTTAGGTGAGAGTAGTCTTATAAGAGAGGTGACCACTGGTGAGAGTGGTCTTATAAGAGAGGTGACCTTAGGTGAGAGTGGCCTTATAAGAGAGGTGACCTTAGGTGAGAGTGGTCTTATAAGAGAGGTGACCTTAGGTGAGAGTGGCCTTATAAGAGAGGTGACCTTAGGTGAGAGTGGTCTTATAAGAGAGGTGACCTTAGGTGAGAGTGGCCTGATAAGAGAGGTGACCTGTGGTGAGAGTGGTCTTATAAGAGAGGTGACCTTAGGTGAGAGTGGTCTTATAAGAGAGGTGACCTTAGGTGAGAGTGGTCTTATAAGAGAGGTGACCTTAGGTGAGAGTGGCCTTATAAGAGAGGTGACCTTAGGTGAGAGTGGTCTTATAAGAGAGGTGACCTTAGGTGAGAGTGGCCTTATAAGAGATGTGACCTTAGGTGAGAGTGGCCTTATAAGAGAGGTGACCTTAGTTGAGAGTGGTCTTATAAGAGATGTGACCTTAGGTGAGAGTGGCCTTATAAGAGAGGTGACCTTAGGTGAGAGTGGTCTTATAAGAGAGGTGACCTTAGGTGAGAGTAGTCTTATAAGAGAGGTGACCACTGGTGAGAGTGGTCTTATAAGAGAGGTGACCTTAGGTGAGAGTGGCCTTATAAGAGAGGTGACCTTAGGTGAGAGTGGTCTTATAAGAGAGGTGACCTTAGTTGAGAGTGGCCTTATAAGAGAGGTGACCTTAGGAGAGAGTAGTCTTATAAGAGAGGTGACCTTAGGTGAGAGTGGTCTTATAAGAGAGGTGACCTTAGGTGAGAGTGGTCTTATAAGAGAGGTGACCTTAGGTGAGAGTGGTCTTATAAGAGAGGTGACCTTAGGTGAGAGTGGTCTTATAAGAGAGGTGACCTTAGGTGAGAGTGGTCTTATAAGAGAGGTGACCTTAGGTGAGAGTGACCTTAGGTGAGAGTGGTCTTATAAGAGAGGTGACCTTAGGTGAGAGTGGTCTTATAAGAGAGGTGACCTTAGGAGAGAGTAGTCTTATAAGAGAGGTGACCTTAGGTGAGAGTGGTCTTATAAGAGAGGTGACCTTAGGTGAGAGTGGTCTTATAAGAGAGGTGACCTGTGGTGAGAGTGGTCTTATAAGAGAGGTGACCTTAGGTGAGAGTGGCCTGATAAGAGAGGTGACCTTAGGTGAGAGTGGTCTTATAAGAGAGGTGACCTTAGGTGAGAGTGGCCTTATAAGAGAGGTGACCTGTGGTGAGAGTGACCTGATAAGAGATGTGACCTGTGGTGAGAGTGGCCTTATAAGAGAGGTGACCTGTGGTGAGAGTGGTCTTATAAGAGAGGTGACCTTAGGTGAGAGTGGTCTTATAAGAAGGGGATTAAGTACTGTATTACATTAAAAATAGAATCAGTTTGATAGAATGATAGAATATTGGTTGCATTACCAAGAAATTAACAATACTTTTGAAAAAAACATTTTAAATTAGGTTTATTTAATTAATTTAGATCATTCCATAAATAAACTTTGTTATTTTGTAACCCACTCTGTGGTGTAATGTTTAGCATACTTTTTATCAAGGTGCATTTATGCTGTCAAATTCTGCCTTCAAATTCACTTCAACCTTTACCTGTGTACCTACAGGTATTTGAAACACAAATTTGACAGATAAAAACTATCAAAGACGTTGATGGAGCCATCAATATATTGGATTAGGATGGTAGTTGGATAGGTGTTTCATTGTATTCAATGTCAAATTTGGGTTACAAAATGTGCCTTTAGGTCAAATTTGAAGTGAATTTGTAATGATTGTAAATACATCATTAGTCTATTAGAAAGAATGGTAAGATGAATACCATTGTTTTATTGGGTAACACACATTGATGCCAGACTTGCAGAAAAAATGTTAAAATATTTAAAGATGATATTTTCATATGAACAGCAATAATTTTTAAGAATTTAAAGCAATCTTATTGTTTCAACATATTTTAATCTGTAAGAAATAGTTTAAGAATTATGTTTTTTTCAGCACTGTTGCGAGATGACGCCCAAACAGCCAGGGTACAAGTCACCACCAAGCCCATAATTACAACATACACAGCTGCTGGGAGACAGATAGCTCAAATGAGGGTAAGTCAATAACAGTGGCTGTTTAGTTTTAGTTTAAACATATTTTATTTGCAAATTAAATAGACAAAATGGATTAGACACAAGTTAAACAAACTCATGAAGTCTTCTCCAGATTACAATTTGTTACATTAAAGAAGTACATAAAAGTATGCAATTACTATATATAGCACTAATAACGAATCAATGATAAATATTCACAAACAGAAGGGAAAATAAAATTAAGATGGATTCATATGATGTGCATGTTCACTCAATTCAATTCCAGTTATTATACGATAAGGAATCTTTTTGAACATTTAATATAATCAAAGACATATTTAAATATAATACAATTTAAAGTTAAATTTACATTGCCACATGTCAGAAATTTGATATCTAGAGTATAGCAGGGGCTGTAACTCTGACAATGACCAAACCAATTATTAATACATACACTGCTACTGGTAAACAGATAAGTATGATGAGGGTAGGTTAATAACAGGAGCTATAACTCTGACAATCAGCAATTTAATTATTAATACATACCAAGCCACTGGTAAACAGATAGATCAAATGAGGGTAGGTCAATAACAGGGGCTGTAACTCTGACAATCACCAAACCAATTATTAATACATACACAGCTACTGGTAAACAGATAGGTCAAATGAGGGTAGGTCAATAACAAGGGCTCTAACTCTGACAATCACCAATCCAATTATTAATACATACACAGCTACTGGTAAACAGATAGGTCAAATGAGGATAGGTCAATAACAGGAGCTATAACTCTGACAATCACCAAATCAATTATTAATACATACACAGCTACTGGTAAACAGATAGGTCAAATGAGGGTAGGTCAATAACAGGGGCTGGAACTCTGACAATCACCAAATCAATTATTAATGCATACACAGCTACTGGTAAACAGATAGGTCAAATGAGGGTAGGTCAATAACAGGGGCTGGAACTCTGACAATCACCAAATCAATTATTAATGCATACACAGCTACTGGTAAACAGATAGGTCAAATGAGGGTAGGTCAATAACAGGGGCTGGAACTCTGACAATCACCAAATCAATTATTAATGCATACACAGCTACTGGTAAACAGATAGGTCAATAACAGGGGCTGTAACTCTGAAAATCACCAAGCAAATTAATATGTAAGAAACAATTGCTGGTAAACAAATGGGTCAAATAAGTATAGGGTAATATAAAAAACAAAATTGGGAATTAAATCTGTTCATTCTCAATGAAATCCTATGATTTTAAGTTTCTTGGATAACTGGTTTTATTAGGTTCTTATAATTGCTGAATATATATTTCTAATTTAGTGGAATAATGGACATATCATTAAGATGGGATGGTCTGTTACTGAAGATTTACTTTGTGTACAAGATGACGGCACAGTTCTCGTCTACGATTTCTTCCTGAACTTCAAAAGAACTTTTGGAATGGGACAGGTATAAATATATATACAGTAAAACCTGCTTTAGTGACTACCTCTATTTAGCATTAACTTGTACTATGTGACAATTTTGATTTCCCTTCACAGTGCATTTCATATTAATTAAACATTTATTTAGCAACCACCTGTCATTATGTAACCCTTGATCAATGTTCCCTTGGAATGTCACACAAGACAGCTTGTTTGACTGTACTTTAAATAAAAATCACATGAAAACATACTGTATTTTGCGGACGATAGGTCGATATTTGTTTTCTTCAACACGCTGGCTTCGACCTATCGTCCACATCGACCTATACAAGGATGAAGTTAAAAAAATCTGGAATCCCTAAAAAAAAATCTCGATAAAAATGACGATTTTGTTTACAGTATACCTTGAATTTGTTGTAGGTTTTTTTTTCTGAATAAGAAGACTGCAATCATCGATGTTCTTGGGGAATAAAAGTATACTAACAAGGGGTGCAATTCCGGGGAAAAAATGTTCAACATCCGAAAAAAATCAATAATATTCAATGATTGAAGTGTTAGCGAAAATCAGTTCAATAATGAATTGTATAATAAAATATATACTATAAAAAATGTATGTTGTTGAAAAAAAATCACAGGGTGGATCGTTTTACAATATAAAATTATTGTCACAAAATATCTAAATATAGCTATATAGGTTTTCCATCTAACACGAGCATGCGCACAGGGTTGTAGTAAAAAATGGCAGTTGCATTACATCTCACAATAATTTGAATACACGTGGAGAACAAGCTTTTTATACTAAATATACTGGAAAATAATTATCGATTTCGTTAAACTAGAATGTTCTACACTTGAATTGGTCAATTAGGAACAAATAAAATAATCACCACGAGATAATCAACACAGGTGAACATCAGTCGGCACTTAATTATCCTGATCAGCTGATTGAAAATTTACTGGACCGAGACATCACATAATTTGTGTACTACTAATTAAACACAGTTTAAAGGTATGTCAATGAAACTGCACAAGGTGATACATTGTTTTGACAGCTTGATTATTTTATTGTATGGACATCCGTTTACCATCTATTGTGACACCCACACTGGGCCACAGATGGCCTGATTTGAATGTCATCGATGTCTGGCTTTACAAACCAGACTCCTCATAAAAAACAAGTTTAAAAACAAAATTTTATTTAATTTAATTTTCATAATTATTTCGTTTATGACACATAAGAATAGTATTCTTGAGTTAATACTTACATATACTTACCGAAGAACATCGTTATAGGACAAATGTTTACCGATGTGAAAAAAAACCACAAAAAAAGTTTGATGTGACGATACTTACCCAAGTTGTCATCGGCATCCTCGACCTATGGAATGCTTCGACCTATCTTAGTATTTCCCAAAAAATTTAGCCGAAAAGCAGCAATTCGACCTATCGTCCCCATCGACCTATAGTCCGTAAAATACGGTACATAAACAAACTGCAGTCAGTGGTATAATGGTTAGCATGCTTGCCTTGACTGCTGTAGATAATGGGTCCAAGCCCCAGTCTAGTCAAACCAAAGACTATGAAACTGGTATTTGCTGCTTCTCAACTAAGCATGCAGCATTAAGGAGTAAGAACAAAGACTGACTGGCTTGGATTCAGAATAATGTGTCAGAGTGGGGTGAAATATCTGCCCTCATAATCTTGTTTTAGTGAACTACAGTGCACTATTAAAATGCAACTTAGTGTGTTGGTCTAGTATAGAGTGGACATCATCATCATATTATCAAAATGCAATGATATATCGGGAAAATTGCTCACTTGTCATTCAAACAACAATAATTCACTCAAGTGCAGAAAATTAAGAGTTTGATTCCTGTAAAGTCAAACCAAAGACTAAAAAACCAAAGGCTATAAAATTGTAATATGCTGCTTCTCTGATAGGCATTCAGCTTTAAGGAATATAAGCAAAAATTAATTGAATTGTGTAGTCAGGCTGCTTCTCCACTAAGCACTCGGCATTAATTTGATTTTTGGTGTTTAGCACCACTTTCAGCAATATTTCAGCTATATCATGGCGACCAGTTTTAGTAGTGGAAGAAGCCGGAGTACCTGGAGAGAACCACCGACCATGGGCAAACAACTGGTAAACTTTATCACTTGCGGCTGCGAGTCGAGAACACTCTTTTTAGCCGAGTTGCGACAAAGTCGAACTCAGCTTATAATATGATGAATGTTGTCCTGGCGTCAACTTTTTCGTTTCCGCACAATATCTTTAGAATGAAATGTCTGATCTAAATGAAACTTGGTACACACATGCCTGGTGGTGAGAGAAGGAAGCCTATTGATATTGAGGATCGTAGGACAAAGGTCAAGGTCACAACTTCTAAAAATAGAACAAAAATTTGATACTTTTTTCGTTTCCGCACGATATCTTAAGAAGAAAATGTAGGATCTAAATGAAACTTGGTACACATGTGCCTGATGGTGAAAGGAGGAAGCCTATTGATATTGAGGTTTGTAGGACAAAGGTCAAGATCACAACTTCTAAATATAGAACAAAAATTAGATACTTTTTTTGTTTCCGCACGATATCTTAAGAACAAAATGTCGGATCTAAATGAATCTTGGTACACACATGCCTGATGGTGAGAGGAGGAAGCCTATTGATATTGAGGTTTGTAGGTCAAAGGTCAATGTCACAACTTCTCTAGAAAGCAAGCAAGCAGATTCTAGCACTAAACAAAATAAATAAATAAATATCACAGCAAAGACTAAGGTTCAGAATTATATAACTAGGCATTGTCCATAGACATGTTCGCAACTCGGCTTTCGCACCTTAGGTGCGTTACTGATTTTTTGTAATTTACAAAGCCAGGCGCGAACCCACGTCGTATTAGTGATAGGCTTGTAATGTATGAGTTGTTAGGTAATCCAACTACCTAACTTATTGAGCCACCCGGGCCCTCACTCAGCATTAAGGAATAAGAACAAAGACTGGTTAGATTTTAGTTAAGATAATAATCTCTCAAACCCATATTATCAGACTAAACAAAATCAAATACCAATATATGAATACTCAATCTTCTGGACTTTTTTTATTATCTTATCCAGAAAATACTCACCCAAAGGAGGGAACAATTTAATAGGTTGGTTTTTGGTTTTTAGCACCAATTTCAACTGCATTGGTGGAGTAATAGTTAGCATGCTTGCCTCGATTGCGGTAGGTTGTGGTTTCGAGCCCCGGTCGGGTCAAACCAAAGACTATAAAATTGGTATTTGTTGCTTCTCCGCTAAGCAGAAAGAGCAAAGACTGGTTGGCTCAGAATCAGGATAATGTGTCAGAGTGGAGCGACATGTCTACCTGCGGCCTGTTGTTTCAGTGAGCTAGCACTATAAAAATCCAACTCAGCATGTTGGTCTAGTACAAAGCAGACCTCATCACTCACTCACTCAACAGTATTTCAGTTATATTGTCTCGGTCAGTTTTATTGATGGAGGAAACCGAAGTACCTGGAGAAAACCAAGTCACTGACTTACCACATAATGTTGTATCAAGTACAACTTACCTGTAGTGCTAGTAGTGATAGGCACTGATTGCATAGGTAGTTATAAATCCAACTACCATATGATCACGACCATGACGCCCCCAGAACAATTTAATAATTGGATATCAACTTTGCTACATTTTAGGAAGCTAAGGACATAAAGGTCGTAGATTGTCAGATATTTAACAGTTTCCAGGGGACAGGGATAGCCATACTGACTAGTACATTAAGGATATTTATTATAAATAGTATTGACGATCCACGGATCAGAAGATTGGCAGAAGTACCAGGTATATTGTAGCACCAAAATATGACACTTAATGGGAAACAATTTTTATATGCAGGGAACTAATTTTATATATATACATTGTATACAATATACTTCCGTTTTCGGAAAAAATAAAATTAATTTTTATGAGCTTTAGAAGCGGAAGAAAAATGGGCCTTTGTAGAGCTTTTCTGGCCTGTTTCACAGCGAGTGCAAATTGATTTTATATTTAAGGACAATGTACATACCGTGCAGCTCAAACGGAAAACGCAAAGTCCATGTCTTATCAAGGATTATCGCAACGCGGAATTAACGACAGGTCCGTGTGTATATGTGGACGGTCTGCGAAACAACATGGACATGACGGACAGAACGCGATGTCTTCACGAGTCCATCACGGATTGTAATTATTGAAATGTTCGTTCATAATGAATACTACACATGATTGTACCTGCAATCGTTTATTCTTTGTCATCACAATGCTTCGTAATCTTAATATCCACATTGAGATTTATTTGTGCAGTTGATCATTTGATACCAATTTTTTTAGAGATGGCATACATTTTATTTATAGGATATAGGAGCACGCATCTTGTTTTGCCTATTATGTAAACCCAACATTTCGATTGGTTTACATAGGTGTTATTTTTTCTCTCACGAGTTGATAATCACCTGTATTTTTTTTTTATCTATGTACGGGTGTGTCTATTTTTATGTAGTGCACACATTGAACTCGGTCACTAAAAGGTCAAATATACAGTTACCTGAGGCTGAGGAATTGATTTAAAAACAAACCGAGAAGGATTGAAAAGAAAAAAAAAATCGATGTAAATGTTTATCTAAACGTGCTTTTTCGTTTTCGTATTTGTATGTCGTTAATCACCTTGCAAGCCACTTGTCGTTTTACCTTTAACAAAAGTGGATACATATTTCCCTATGTAGACAGTGTGTACTACACACAGTTATCACGTGAATGAGAATCTAGAAAGGGTTCCACCTGTTGGTAATATATTATCGATCAAAGCTGCTTTTGGGGATCTTGAAACTTTTATAACAGGTGAACTTTAGTCACATGCCGAGTTGACAGTAATTGAACATCCGATGACTTGGGGCTCGGCTTGGGTGATATAAAGGTTAATGAAATTTCAGTGTACAAAATAAATTGGTAAACAAAAATATTTTAAACATAACTTTATTTCATTACCTGATACCATAAGACAAGGAATTAAGGTAGTTGAAAATATTGTAGTTTCTCATCTGCATCTAGCCTCATTAAAAATAAAATGAAATAAAAATCGGGCATTTATTAACACAGTTTTTATATAATTAGATCGATGAGAAACCAATCTAATTAAAATTAGCTCTATGCACTTGCACCCCCCTTTTTTTTGTCGCTGCGTGTACTTGCAATTTATTTGATATTTTATGCAGTCACCTTATGTTTTATTATGTTTATATGCCCCTTCGTGGGCCCTTTAATTTGGATCAATAAAATCTTGTATCTTGTATAGAATTTCTCTTCACAGTATGTGGCAGATCACCACCAAACACAAGGTAGTTCACTGACACTTTGTCATAGATAAACACTGTGATAGAGCAATAAAAGCATTAAATTATACCCCAATAATTACCCATGTCACCCTGGTTTACATAGGTGTTATTTTTCTGTCTCACGAGTTGATAATCACCTGTATTTTTATCCATGTACGGGTGTGTCTATTTTTATATAGTGCACACATTGAACACGGCCACTAAAAGGTCAAATACACAGTTACCTGAGGCTGATGGTTGATTTAAAAACAAACCGAGAAGGATTGTGAATCAATCAATGACAGTATTTACGTCCTTGGTAGAATATTGCCATAAAAAAAAAACAGCAATCTTTGTGTCTTTGAAATATATAATAGTATAAATGTACAAGATTTATTTCTAAATCTTTGAGAGTATACTACACATGTATAATAGTATAAATGTACGCACAGCATCTGAAAAAGAAATAGTAAGATGTGTTAGCTGAGAGTAATAATAAATGTTATCTGTCATAAGTCTGTTTATGACAATCAGTACATGATGATTATTTTCCTCCACACTCTCTAAGGAAGGAACCAACCATTTAACTAACTTTTGTATGTTTTATCCTCCCAAGCCATTTTTTTTTCATGAAAAACAAATTAGATTTCTTTTCTTAACATGAACGTGGGTATTTTTATAATACTATGAAAGGGGTACCGCTATGAAAGTACTTTTCTTCGTTGGTATCAATTTTCGTTGTTTTGTTAAAAATTACAAGTTCATGGATTGCTAAATTCGTGGATTTTGTGTTTGTACCAAAATAAAATTTGTTGATTTTATATTTTCAACATAACACGTTTCACTGGGTTTCAAAACTTTGAGAAAACTTCAATACATTAAGACGTAGAATTATGTAATCGGAAGTGGAACGTGGATATTAACGTGTTAATTTTCTCATTTTTTTTACATAGAATCATGGAACAAAATCAGCTTTTGAATTTCATAATTATAGATCAGTATTATTTTATCGAATTTGAAAATAAAATAAAAAAGCATCTGAAACTACTTTACGACCACGTACATTAGTAATTTCCATAAATATATATTGTTTTACAAATATTTAATCTCCATTTTATTTTCAATTTTTGTTTTTCACAACTAAAAAAAGAACAATAAAGTTTGTTTTTTCTCATTATTTTGATTCCAATGACAGATTGTACTTCATTACTCTAATCTCAGATTGAAACCACTCGTAATTGTCTCACAAAATTAATCCCGACCCCGGGACAAATTTACAGTTAACTTATACTATTGAAGGATGATATAATTTAAAAGAGAAATGTTTATACAGCACTTAAAAGTGTGTAACAGTTAGTGTATGGGTTGGAAGTAATTTTTTTACCGGAAGTTGTTAAAATCTTTTCACAGATAAACATTTCTGTCGTTTTTACACATGCATTCAAAATCAAATCATTCACAAACATTTGCATTTAAAGGTATGCTCGTCATTAAATTGCTTTTCTACATTTCAGACAGGTGTGTGTTACTGTTTAGTGTTGATTGACAGGCGAGGATAATCTCCACGTGGTGCTTACTCGAGCGTTAAGATACTTTGTGTAATATCAAATAAGACAACACTGCACTTGAAATTAATGACAGGATATGACCTTTCTTTACGACCTTATCACTTCAAAGATAAGCATAATTTCTTATCAGATCCCACATGCAATAAAAATGACCACATTTGCATTTATTTTTAAGGCAAACTTTATACGACCGAGATACTTTGTACACGTAGGTTTATAAAATACATTTGCTCATTGTGCGCGACGGATCCGCGATTCCGCGATGGTGATGAAAATGATAGAATTTGTCCACGATCATGGTCCGCGTTGAATCATCGCGACGGTCCGTGAACTGTCGATATTTTCCTTGAAAGGATCGCGGATATTGCGTTTTCCGTTTGGACTATAGGGTATATTGTGTTTATCCAAGAATGTATAAAAGTCCAAAACTCCTGCCAAATTGTCTGAAAATAGGTGAAACAAGTGTTGTTTTAATTTTTCAATGGTTTTCTCTGTGAAGTCTGCACGTCTACATGAATCATACAATTGCAGGATAAAATGTTTTCTTTCTATGAAGAACACTAATACATAGAAAACATTTTTCTATTTAAGAAATTTGAAATCCAGGAATTTAAGTACTATATCTATGAAGAGTTTGAAGATACCTAAGGTAGTCAGAATTCCTACGTCGAAGAAGAACAGACAACACAATGGCCAAACGAAAAAGTATAAAAGGACAAACAACGATCTATAAAACATACACATTAATCTAAAGATCGAGTAACACGAACCCCACTAAAAACCGTGTTTTTCTAGTTAAACACTATACATGTATAATAACAAACTGTTTTCAACAGATTTTTTGTTTAAAATTATATACATTTTTTTGTTGTACATTTATATATAGCAATTTAGATTGAAAAACATATGTTACTGCTTCAAACTTTTATTTAAAAAAAATGTCTGTAAATTTTTAGGTTTACAGACTCCACCCAGTAGCTGGACAATTATAAACTTAGATCGTCAGTCTAGAGCCCTCATAGCTAAAGGAAACGAGCTGTATTTAATTGATCATGGAGGTCAATTTCAGATTCAAGTAAGTGTTGTAATGATGTCAGTCTAATCTTTACAAGTATGGACTTAAGATATAGCAGTCTTCGTGCTAACCCACTTGCTCAAAGCCCAGGACAAGTAATTGTTCTAGTATGGATGAGCCGCCATATGGAATCTTTGAAATCCAACATGTCCATTAAAACAATATGATAGAAAATTAAGACATTGCCTACCTTTGAAATAATTTCTTGTTACATTTTATTGGAAATTAAGCCGTACAAGTTGCAAAATAGTGTCCATTGTTTATGTTCTATTGTGAAAATTTTCATATGATGTCACGATTCTCTATGACATTTATGTGCCAAAGTGAACAATAATATTTCACTGTATTTTTGTTTATGAAATTTTTATACCCTTTCTTAACCTCTATTGAAATATTTTTGTCTTGCATTAGAATAGAAATAACAGTATATTGTATTTGAAGAGTTGCTGAAGTCAATTGGAGATTTGACGGCTGCAAATATTTGTTTTACTAGCTCCACTATACATCGCCTACTAAAGCTACATTTGTAACCATCAAATCCCCAACGGATGGGGACAACTCGTCAAATATAATGAATTTATTACTTAAACCCAGATACAAATAGAAAATATAAAGTAAAACCAAGCAAATAGCCAAAGATCTGCTGACAACATACATTCCTGTCGTATAGCACCCGTTACGAAATCCTAATATCTGTAGCTGGCTAGGAAAGCCTTAATATCTGTAGCTGGCTAGGAAAGCATATTTCAATATCGTATTAGAAAAATATCTGTAATCAGTTGAGACACAGAAATTGATTGGATGATTATACATTACATGACTTTTATCAGTACTATATTTAGACACCATACAGTTGTGTTAGTGAGTGTTTGTTGTTTAACAATGTGAGTAATTTATCAGCTACATGTATATCATGGTGAGAACAAGTTGCATTTCAATGAGATGATGTTCGCTTTAGACAAAACAAACTCTCTTAGTTGGATTTTTTAAGTGCTAGATCTTATAAACATAATTGATTGGATTGATATACATCACATGACTTTTATCAATACTATATTTAGACACTTCTCCCAGAATGTCCCATTCTAATTTAAAATATATTGTTTACATTTCAGAGTCCCCAATCATCAATGGAAGTAAACGAATATATAATGATGTCAGTTTCATACAATAACAAATACCTAGCTATGTTCACAGATACAGGTGTGTTATGGATAGGCACGTCAGATTTACAGGTAATTAAGGACAGATACAGGTGTGTTGTGGGTAGGCTCGTCAGATCTACAGGTAATTAAGGCCAGATACAGGTGTGTTGTAGGTAGGCTCGTCAGATTTACAGGTAATTAAGGCCAGATACAGGTGTGTTGTGGGTAGGCTCATCAGATTTACAGGTAATTAAGGCCAGATACAGGTGTGTTGTGGGTAGGCTCGTCAGATTTACAGGTAATTAAGGCCAGATACAGGTGTGTTGTAGGTAGGCTCGTCAGATTTACAGGTAATTAAGGCCAGATACAGGTGTGTTGTAGGAAGGCTCGTCAGATTTACAGGTAATTAAGACCAGATACAGGTGTGTTGTAGGTAGGCTCGTCAGATTTACAGGTAATTAAGGCCAGATACAGGTGTGTTGTGGGTAGGCTTGTCAGATTTACAGGTAATTAAGGTCAGATACAGGTGTGTTGTAGGTAGACTCGTCAGATTTACAGGTAATTAAGGCCAGATACAGGTGTGTTGTAGGTAGGCTCGTCAGATTTACAGGTAATTAAGGCCAGATACAGGTGTGTTGTGGGTAGGCTCGTCAGATTTACAGGTAATTAAGACCAGATACAGGTGTGTTGTAGGTAGACTCGTCAGATTTACAGGTAATTAAGGCCAAGCGATATTAATTCATGGTTTCACAGTAGTTCCCTTCTTATAAGACAACACTTTCTTCAATTAAAATGTGTACTTATAAAGGGACAATTTACAAGTATTTTGTTATCTTAGATGCATCTGAAGTCTTGCTTGCCAATAGAGGTGGCCTTTTGGTGAGAGATGCCTTAAATGAGGTAGACCATTTCTGCAATTAAAAAGTGACCTTATAAGAGGGGTGGCCTCTTTTGAGGAGAACAATTTACTAGTATTTTAATAAGTGCATCTGAAGTCTGGCCTGATAAGAGAGGTGGCCTTATAAGAGAGGTGGCCTTTGATGAGAGGGGCCTTATAAGAGAGGTGGCCTTTGATGAGAGGGGCCTTATAAGAGGGGTGGCCTTTGATGAGAGGGGCCTTATAAGAGGGGTGGCCTTTGATGAGAGGGGCCTTATAAGAGAGGTGGCCTTTGATGAGAGGGGCCTTTGATGAGAGGGGCCTTATAAGAGGGGTGGCCTTTGATGAGAGGGGCCTTATAAGAGGGGTGGCCTTTGATGAGAGGGGCCTTGGGGTGGCCTTTGATGAGAGGGGCCTTATAAGAGGGGTGGCCTTTGATGAGAGGGGCCTTATAAGAGGGATGGCCTTTGATGAGAGGGGCCTTATAAGAGAGGTGGCCTTTGATGAGAGGGGCCTTATAAGAGAGGTGGCCTTTGATGAGAGGGGCCTTATAAGAGGGGTGGCCTTTGATGAGAGGGGCCTTATAAGAGGGGTGGCCTTTGATGAGAGGGGCCTTATAAGAGAGGTGGCCTTTGATGAGAGGGGCCTTATAAGAGAGGTGGCCTTTGATGAGAGGGGCCTTATAAGAGAGGTGGCCTTTGATGAGAGGGGCCTTATAAGAGAGGTGGCCTTTGATGAGAGGGGCCTTATAAGAGGAGGGTTATAGTAATAGATAACACTTCTAAGGCTACAACACAAAACTATTTTTTTTATCTATTGTGTTGATTCAATATGAGTGTCTAAAAATTTATACAGAACAAACAATAGTTTAATTACTGGTAAAACAGCATTCATTTGTCATCTTTTAGGCAAAGGAAAACAGACCGTTTATTTTAGATCGGTCGATCTGGATTTTCAGTTCCGGTCTTCAATGATCCATGTATTACTGTTACTGGAAGGAATTTTATTGGAAAACATTGTTGTTGCTTTATAATGTATTGGTGGAATTGTTGACCATCACTGTTTAGCTTTAAATCATTTTGATCTTTTATTTCAGAAATGTTATTGTGAATTCAACACTAAGTCACAACAGCGTCCCCAACAACTGGCTTGGTAAGATTTTCAATTATGTCAATTTTTTAAATTGTGTGTAGCTAAAATTAAAATGTAGAGGTATGGGCTATGGGCACTAATTCATCTCCACCTTCAACAGTATATCAGTAATGATGTGTATTGCAAAAAATAAAACTTGAGTAATAATATGATTATATCTAGATTGATTAGATTTCCTTTTGAAACAGCATTTTTGTCTGTATCTGAGAGCTGTTGGCTTTACACAGGTTAAACTTGGAAAGATATTGGATATTGAGACTAAATTGGATGTTTAATTTAGAAAGGTTAAACATCGTCTGTAGCTGATGATTGATCAACTTGTGGATCCATTAATATGAAAGCCGTTGTTTGGAATTTGTTAGTGACTTATCTATAATTTGGTAGTTTCCATACCAAAATAACAACACTCAATTTTTACGATTACAGTGAAACCTGTCTAATCCAAACTTCATTTCGATCTACTTTTGTGTACGTAATAGACAGGTGTTCATTTTATACAGGTTAAATTAACAAAGATTTCCTTCACTGGGACCTTTTTGAAAGTTTGGTTTATACAGGATTCTGGTTTATTCATGATTTGGTTTAGACAGATTTCACTGAAATTGAACTATGACTTTTATGTTCGGAATAGACAGGTGTTCGGTTTATACAGGATAAATTATCAAATGATTTCCTATATTAGGAACATTTATTTACAGTTCAGTGATTGAAAGTCAAAAGAAAATACATACACTTCTGTAATAGTCAGTGATTGAAAGTCAAAAGAAAAGGTGCATATTGTACATAGATGTGCACTGTACACTACCGTATGCAGTGATATGTCATTAAGGAACAATGCTTATTGAAATGACTTACATATCATTATAGGTGTGGCAGTGGAGCTGTTGTAGCCATGTGGGACAGTCTAATGTTGGTGGTGGGACCCGACAAAGACTGGATCAAGTAAGTTTGGCCCACTAATGATGGTGGGGGAACTGATAAAGATTGGATCAAGAAAGTTTGGTCCCCTGATATTGGTGGTGAGGGAACTGATAAAGATTGGATCAAGAAAGTTTGGTCCCCTGATATTGGTGGGGGAGCTGAAAATTATTGGATCAAATAAGTTTGGCCCCCTATTTTTTTTTTTTTTTTTAACAACAATAATATTTTATTCAAACGCTTGTTACAACCAGCTTCATAAGCCCAAGCTTCTTATGAAGCAATATATATATATATATATATATAATATAAATATAGAGAAATTTGTGACACAATGATATTAAAATAATTCATATTCAAATAGATTACAAATAATTCTTTAGTCTTTTCAGAAATGAACTTTTCTGAATTATTTCATTTCCTCTATATATTTGAAGGTATTCCCTAACAAACAATGAGTAAACATCAAGCCTTTTAGTTTTTTGCTCTGAAATGTAATATGCCTTATATATTGAAAATCCGATGATTGTAAGAAAATAATTGAAGTCATAATAGCTTTTATCAAATATTTTGTAACCGAATACAAGATGATATAAAGTTATATCATTTTCTATTCCACTTTTTTTTAACAATTCTTTTATTTTCACCCAAAAATCTTTGAAAAAAATACAAGTCCTAAAGTTGTGACTATAGTCTTCCACTAAATTACATAAATTGCATAAACTATTTTTCATGATTTTCCATTTTAAAAGTAGCTTTTTGGTAGGAATAATGAAATGTAATAATTTCCATCTGAAAACCTTCAACTTATTTTCACTTAAATAATTAAATATAAAATAACATACTGTTTCACATTTTGGTAGTTCTTTTTGTAAATAGGTATTCCATGAATTAAAACCAATTGGTTTTGTAAATTTCTCGTTGAGAAGCAATTTATTCTTTAGGATTGAAAATCTATAGGGATTTCCCTTAATTAATACATAATTTTTACAAATTTTGACTACACTCTTTTTGGAATTTTCTGTTTTAATTATATCTACCCATTCTTTTGGAATTGCTTTTTTCATGATGGTGAATTCTGTGATCCAATTGGATTTATTATTCAAACGGTTTAAAATAAAATTGTGTGATATCTCGCCATTTTCATCTAAAATATCATTTACATAAATCAAATCACTATTTATCCAATTATTAAACAACAGAGTTTTGTGATCAAACTTGATCAACTTGTTTCCCCATATAATTTGTTTTCTGACGTCTGCAAAATTTAAGGGTGTTCTAGTTTGACCACCTCCTATTTTGTTCCAACTTCGAAGTACTTCTCCATAAAATTCAGGAATCTGTTTAGCATATTTGTTAACTGTAATATTATCTAAATTCTGTGAGAATACTAACCATTTTTGTCCTAATTTTGCAAAATACTTACACGGTATAACTTTCCAATTAACTAATTGATTACTAACAAGTCTACTTACCCAAGATGCTTTAAGAGACATAAAGTAACTTTGAATATCGATCATTTTAAGACCCCCATTTCCAAGTTTCCCTACTACAGTGTTTCGTTTTACTTTATCAGGTTTATTATTCCAAATAAATTTGAAGCATTTGCTATCTATTTCTTTCCTATATTTTTCTGGAACAACACAGGCACTAGCCACATATGTAAATATTGGAACAATTAAAGATTTGATTATCACAATTTTCCCTAAGATTGTTAAGTTTCTTTTTGTCCATAAAAGTAATAAATTATTCATTTTTTCTATTTTATTTTCCCAATTTAATCTTTCACATTCTTCTTTATCATGTCCAAAATATATCCCTAGAGTTTTAACTGGTTTGTCTGTCCATTTAATTCCCCCCACTTTGTTGTCTTTGCAATGCTTAAGTTTCCCTATCCATAAGCCTTCTGTTTTATCTTTATTCATAATAAGTCCCGAAAAAGAACCAAAAATTTCAATTTCATTTAATGCTAATGGTATCTCAGTTTTAGAGTTGAAAAATAATGTTGTGTCGTCTGCCAATTGAGAAATTTTAATGCTATGGTTTATCTCATCTATCTTAACTTGAAACCCTTTTATATTTTTATTATTTCGAATTCTCAGTGCCATGATTTCTACTGATAGCACAAACAGGAGGGCCGACAAGGGACACCCTTGACGGATCCCTCTGGTGTTTCTAAACATTTCAGATATCCACTTATTATTAATGACACAGGTCTGAATATCAGTATACATTGTTTTAACCCAATTTACAAATGAATCATTAAAACCAAAACGTTTTAAAGTTAACAACATAAAATCCCATTCTAATGAATCGAAAGCTTTTTTAAAATCTATAAAAACCAGAGAACCCTCTATTTTGTAGATGTCTGCATAATCTATTATATCCTGTATCTGTCGTAAATTAAACCCTATAAATCTGTTTTTAATATAACCTGTTTGGTCTTCATTAATTAATTTGCTTAATATTTTTTTCAAACGTTGAACCAGCACATGAGATAATATTTTCAAATCTACATTTAAAAGCGATATTGGTCTAAAATTATCCAATAATAATGGATCCCCCTTTTTAAACAGCAATGCCAGTACACTTGAACGCTGTGAATATGTCAACAGATTTTCATTATAACCTTTATTATAGGTTTTAATAAGAAAATATTTAAGCTTATCCCAAAAGGTTCTGTAAAATTCAACCGAAAGTCCATCTAACCCAGGAGATTTATTTAATTTCATTTCATTTACTGCATCAGAACATTCTGTAACTGTTATCTCACCGTCACAAATAGATTTGTCTTTTTCACTCAATGTCTTTTCTAGTTTAGTTTCAAAAATATACTTTTGTAACATATGTTTATTTGGTTTATTAGAGGAGTATAATTTTTCGTAATAAGTTTTAATTATTTCTAATATTTCACTTTGTTTTGTTGCTATATCATTATTCTCGTTTTTTATCTTATTTATTGACTTTTTAACTTGTCTTTTCTTTTCCAGTCCCAAAAAGTATGAATTATTTTTTTCACCTAATTCAACCCACTGTTCCCGTGCCCTTACTTGTGCTCCCTTTGCTTTTTCCTGATAGATTTTTTCTAATTTTATTTCTAAAAGATTGATATTATTGGTGGTGGCCAACATGATTCACTTGGTGTTTATCTACTTATCAAAATTCATAATACAATGTATTAGTATGTTTCAATCCTTAGTACTTTCAGTTTTGCAATATTTTTTACAGATACCAATTTGATTCTCCTGTACATCTTAAACAGGAAGAAGATGGGCTTGGAATTGTGGGAAATTATCAACATGAATTCTTACATCGTGTTCCAGGTATAGATTTTAAAGTATAGTATTGTGTGTAGATGTCAAGATAGATCTTTTCTAACCTTTGACCTTAATTAGGGTGTTTTAAAATTTCAGCATTATTATAAAAAATGACCTTTCACAGAAAGCTTGTGACAGCTGAAAATACCTTTGAAGTGATGATAACAAAATTCACTAAAGGTAAAATATGATGTAAAGCCACAATAACAAAACCTAAAATGGAATGAGAAGAAAGTATCAACAAAACAAACAATCACCTGGAACCTCAAATCATTAAACATAAGAAAGACTGATATATGGCATTGGAAATCCAGTCTTGAGACAGACACACAAATGTGGTGGGATTAAACTGATTAATGAGATTTCAATCCTCTCCCTCTTGATAATTGATTCTCCAACTGTAATACAGATATAAACAAACAATAAAAACAACCTGCACAGATTTACTTACAACACAAAAAGAACTTACACTTTTACAAAAATGAACCACAACAGAAACATGGACAGTACAATAGCAGGGTCAATAAAAACAGGTAGTTCTTATTAAAAAAGTCTGTTTGATTATTGTGTTCTATGTTCTTTATTTGGCCCATAAAACTAGTTTAACCCCGTCACTTTTTATAGAAGTGCCTGTACCAAGCCAGGAAAGTGAGCAGTCATATTTTTGTGAGTTAGGGGTATCAATTTTGCCTCTTTCTAAGATTTTTCTATTGGAATTTGGAACTGTTTTGACTGGTATTTATTGTTTTTCAGATGTAACAGAGAGAATATTTAAAATAGGCTCCATGGAACCAGGTGCCATGTTGTATGAGGCTAACAGGGAATTCATGGTAAGTTACAGTCAAATAAGGTATGAGGTTAACAGGGAATTCATGGTAAGTTACAGTCAAATAAGGTATGAGGCTAACAGGGAATTCATGGTAAGTTACAGTCAAATAAGGTATGAGGCTAACATGGAATTCATGGTAAGTTACAGTCAAATAAGGTATGAGGTTAACAGGGAATTCATGGTAAGTTACAGTCAAATAAGGTATGAGGCTAACAGGGAATTCATGGTAAGTTACAGTCAAATAAGGTATGAGGCTAACAGGGAATTCATGGTAAGTTACAATCAAATAAGGTATGAGGATAACATGGAATTCATGGTAAGTTACAGTCAAATAAGGTATGAGGCTAACAGGGAATTCATGGTAAGTTACAGTCAAATAAGGTATGAGGCTAACAGGGAATTCATGGTAAGTTACAGTCAAATAAGGTATGAGGCTAACATGGAATTCATGGTAAGTTACAGTCAAATAAGGTATGAGGCTAACAGGGAATTCATGGTAAGTTACAATCAAATAAGGAATGAGGCTAACAGGGAATTCATGGTAAGTTAGTCAAATAATGTATGAGGCTAACAGGAAATTCATGGTAAGTTACAGTCAAATAAGGTATGAGGCTAGCAGGGAATTCATGGTAAGTTACAGTCAAATAAGGTATGAGGCTAACAGGGAATTCATGGTAAGTTACAGTCAAATAAGGTATGAGGCTAACATGGAATTCATGGTAAGTTACAGTCAAATAAGGTATGAGGCTAACAGGGAATTCATGGTAAGTTACAGTCAAATAAGGTATGAGGCTAACAGGGAGTTCATGGTAAGTTACAGTCAAATAAGGTATGAGGCTAACAGGGAATTCATGGTAAGTTACAGTCGAATAAGTATATTCTGTAAATTTATTTGTAATCATTTAATACTAATTTCCATGGTTTTTGTTGGTTCAATGACAAGAAAAGAGTATCAAAATCCATGAATTGAAATGCCAACGAACATCTCAGCTTCTGCCTATCTATAAAATATGACACCGATGGAAATAAAGGAAACCATGGTACATCAATTTGATTGCAATGATATACTTTAATATATCTAATATCACCATCAATATAAAAAAATGTATAAAATAAAAAACATTTTACTTTTCATCATTATTGGGGGGCTTTTTGTCAGGGGGCTTTTGTCTGGGGGGGCTTTTGTCCTGTTCCCATACTAAATAGGCTAATTAGCTCTATTAGCATATGATACATGTACATGTATAAGGCTAATTAGCTCTATTAACATATGATACATGTACATGTATAAGGCTAATTCTTCTTCTTCTTTGGTTACGGAAAACCATCAACGTACTGATGTTTACTTTCCGGCGCATGCCTGGTAAAATGTTTTCAAATTTATAAAAAATTTCAGAACATAGAAAATTAGTTTGATATAATTGTTATTTATTTTTTAGTTTTATATTATCAGTTTTTACAATTTTTCTTTTAATTTTGGATTTTTACAATTTTTTTATTTTTTATTTTTTCATTTATTAAGATAAAAACATGATTTCTGTTTATTTTATTCTGTGTGGATAAGTATCAAGGAGCACATTGTGAGTGAGTGCACCCTTGAAGGATTCTGTAGTGGTGTTTTTGGTTATGTCGGGGGATAATTTGTTCCAGTCTTTAATGGTTTGAAAGAAAATTTATAACTGTCTTTATTGCATTGGATTTGTCTGTAGGAGTCTTTCCGGGAAGATCTTGTTGTAGACTGGCTCTGAAGTAATATATTTTTGTGTAGGGATAGCGATGTTTTCATTTATTACTTTGTGAAACATTATGAGCCTAGTTCTTTGTCGGCGTTCTTGTAGAGTTTGCCAATTCATGGTGTTTAACATCTCAGACACACTGCTGGTGTTATGATGTCTGTCGCATGTATACCTGGCTGCCCGTCGCTGTACCTTTTCTAGCGAGTTGATGTTTTCGTTTGTGTGAGGATCCCAAACAGTGCAGCAGTATTCTAATTTGGGTCTTATTAGGGTTTGATATGCTCGTTCTTTTATTGTTTGTGATTGTACTTTTAGATTTCTTCTGATAAAACATAATGATTTGTTTGCTTTGGCAGCAGTTTGTTGAATGTGGGTGTTCAATTTAAGGTCTGTTGAGATTGTGACACATAGATATTTTGCATGTTGAACAGATTCTAATATATGGCCATAGCTCTATTAACATATGATATATGTACATGTATAAGAAAACTGCTTTGTTTGCAGCAATAAAAGTTTAAAGATAATATAATGGCCAAAAGTAAAAGAACAAAAGGACAAACAATGATCTACAAAACACAACAAAAAAAGCTAAAGATTGCGCAACACGAATCCCACTAAAAACCACGGTTGAACTCAGGTGCTCTGGAAGGGTAGACAGTTCCTGCTCCATTAGTGGCACCTGTCACTAACCAGCAACAAACTTGCTGCAAGCAAATTGGTGTTGCAGGAACTCAAAAGGATTTTTGCAATTGGGAGCAACCTTTCTGCAAATATTATAGCAAATTTGCAGAAACATTTGATATTTGCAAAAACATAACCTGAACATCAAAATGTTTGTTTGTTTACAACAAGTTTGTAGAAAACTTTGTGAATAGTATTGTAAAATGGTTGCAAGAAACATTGAAAATTAAAGAGGCTATGACAGATTTTTGTGAAAATTTTCATTTTTACCTTTTTAACTAATTTTTTTTATATTTTGAACTAATTTGAGTTAGATCTCAATATAGATTTATTATTAGTAGGAAAACATTTTCCTGAGATTTCGGTTAAAAAGTTCAAAAGAGCTACTACATTGTGTATAATAATTTTGTTCAAACATAATACAAGTATATTTATCTTTCAATTTCAGAAAGGAAGTCAGAAGGCAGATGAATACATCAGAATGATAAAAGACAAACTAGATATAGCTGTAGATCAATGTATACAGGCTGCTGGACATGAAATAGAACCTTCTAAACAGAAACAGTTGTTGAGGGTACTCGTTTTACAAACAAATAAATATAGAATAATGTCAATTTTGTAGGTCAAGACAGACATTATTTCTAATATATTAGTGTGGCGGATAGGACAAGCTGTGATAATAATGATAATGTATGTCGAGACCTTCTAAACTGACATCATTGTTTTTATCGCAATGCCATAATGTGTTTGATGTCATACTGACTGATGATTTCCATTTTCAGAATCAGTTCCTTGATACTGAGAATATCACTTGCTGAGATGACAAAATACTTCATTTTGCAAGAATGAATTCGTCATAGCAATATTGAACCTCATCGGTGGTGTAATGGTTAGCATGCTCGCCTCGAGTGAACCTCATCGGTGGTGTAATGGTTAGCATACTCGCCTCGAGTGAACCTCATCGGTGGTGTAATGGTTAGCGTGCTCGCCTCGAGTGCGGTATATCATGGGTTTGAGCCCCGGTCGGGTCAAACCAGAGATTATAAAATTGGTATATGTTGCTTCTCCGCTAAGCACGCAGCATTAAGAAGTAAAAGCAAAAACTGGTTGGCTAGGAATCAGATAATGTGTCCGAGTGGAGTGACATGTCTACCCGCGGACTGTTGTTTCAGTGAGCTAGCACTATAAAAATCCAATTATACTCATCATCATCATCATTTCATTGAATGAAGCTTGTTTTCTTCATGATATAGCTAAAAAATTACTCATTTGGCATTAAACAACAATCAGTGAGCTAGCACTATAAAAATTGAGTGTATTGGTCTAGAACAAAGTGGCCCTCATCATCATCTCATTGAAAATTTACTTGATATAGCTGAAGAATTGCTGAGTTAGCATTGAACAACAATCACTCACTCACTCATAGCAATATTACATCGAAGGCGAAGTCTGAGATGTAAGATCCTATGAGAAGTCCATTTTAAGTCAAACTTATCCACGATAGTATATTTATTGAGAATTTGTCAATGTGATGTCAAAAACTGTCACATTAGATATCCACGAAGACATATAGTATAACTAATCGTAGATTTTGAATATCAAAATAAGACCACGAGTGACCGAAGTATGCATAAGGATTTTCCGCCCACGAGTTTAATCGTTAATGCGTATTCAGTCACCAGTGGTCTTATATTGATATTCAAAATGTATGATTTAGTTATACTGTTTATTATATAGACTTTCAAAATTTCTGATATATTATTTTTGTTATTTGTATATTTCATTCCACGAGTGTGAATCTACGAGCAATGATACTAAGGGGTTCAGCTGGAAGGGTCTGCCATCTTGAAAATGTGAAATTCTACATGTCATATTTACAACAATACACAAAAATAATTAAAATGCTTACCTTGAAAACTTATTTTAGTTAAATTTGATCAAAATTGAAGCGTACACGAAGCCAAATAACGTCTAATCTTTACGTTTCAAACTGGAAGTCTTCATATGACGTCAATGACGTCATGTTGGTTATGTGCCAAAGTCGTCGATAACATTTTGCGGAATCTTTTCAGATAGCAATCATATGTATTCACTGTAACACAACAATGGACGTAACCACCACACTTATAGTTATGTAAAAGTAGTTCCGGGGGGAAAAAACTGATATTTTCATATGTGAAAATACCGGAATTTATTTCACGGATAAATCACCATAATTCACACCTACCGCAAATCGAGAAATTTGGTGTAGGTTAATTTTGGCCTTTTTTCTCCAAAAGAGGGTTGTTTTATTTTGGTGTGTAAAATTTTGGCCATTTTCGTTTCTAGTGTGTTTAATTTTGGCCACTTAATTGTGATATTTATTAAAACTAGGAATTTAAATATTTAAACAGCATAAAGTAAAATGCATTTAATATAAAAACAACAAATAATAATTTTGCACCGGTATTAATCATCGCTTTTACAGGTAAACAGTCTTATTATAGTGGTCAGTACATGTATTTGTTTACACAACAATTATACATAATAAACAGATCAAAGGTTATATGACAGATCACACCTTTATAATTGGATTTTGTACCTGTAAATCTATTTGATTATTAATTGACTGTGAATTTTATGTTGTTATAAGTAAAACCGATAAGACACTAATTACGTGTTTATTGATTTTTCTTTTTTCTATAGGTAATTGTCATTTTAATGATATTTGACATTTTGTTGATTGAATAAATTTTATTGGTATTGCATGGTTTTTATCAATGTACTTTATTTACCTGTAATTTCTCTCTTGTCATCCAAGCCAACGATTTCACATCGTGAACACTTTTCAGTAAATAAATAAAGTTTTATTTAAAGTCGATACATATCACAACATACATGAAACACAAGCTCTACAGAGTTTTTCAAATCGACTAGTTTGACTTGTGTGTGTATATCCATGTATAATGGTAATTGACAAAGTTTTACTTAGGAAAGAAGTAAGACAAAAAGGTACAGACTAGGGAATATAAATATAAAAAGATATTAAGGCAGTGTTCAATTTTGGCAGTTAATTTTTGGAGTGTGACATATTTTGGTGTGTTTAATTTTGGCACTTCGTATTTAGGGGCCAAAATAGGCTAAAATAAAACCATGACCAAAATTTCCCGATTTACGGTATCTATATAATAAATGTTTGTATCATGCTTTTTGGTCGATTAAAGATCAGAAGGAAAATTCACATATTATTGATATTAGATTTACATTGATTTTTTTAAAGATTTTGAACATTCGTTACCTCCTTTTTAGCTCACCTGTGTGAGATATTGCCATCAATTGGCATCCGTCGTCCGTCTGTAAACTTTTTCAAAAATCTTCTCCTCTGAAACCACTGGGCCAATTTAAACCAAATTTGGCCTGAATCATCCTTAGGGGGTTCCCTTTAAAATTTATGTCCGATGACCCTGTCGACCAACCATCATGGCCGCCATATCTATAAATAGAACATAGGGGTAAAATCAGCTAAAAAATCCAGAAAAATCCTTTAGAGTATATTGCAATTAAATTTGATACACATGTAATATTCTTCAGAATTATGGTTGAGGACCCCATCCCCCATCAAACATGGCAACCATCGTTACTATAAATAGAAAATTAGTGAAAAAAATCATTAACAAATTATTTTAAAATCCTGTAAAGAGTCAAATGCAATCAAATCATATGGAAAGAATGCATATGTGGTCTTCTTTCAAAATTTTGATTGAAGACCTCCGTCTGTCATCTAACGTGGCCGTCACTGTTACAAAAAATAGAAAATTATTGTCAAAAAAAATATTTTAAAATCCGGTAAAAAGCCAGTTGCCACCAAACTTTATGGAAATGATGCATATATGATCCACTTTCAGACTTGTGGTTGCTAACCCTGGTCGCTTATGAAAAATGGCTGCTATCGTTACTAAAAATAGATTATTATTTTTTTTTAATTCTTTAAATATTGTAAAGAGCCAATGTTGCTACCAAACTATATAGGAACAATGCATATATAATTCTCTTTCAGACCATGAATGATGACCCTGACTGCCATCAAACATGGCTGTTGCCACTTCTCAAATTTGAAAATTAGTGAAAAAAATCAGTAAAAAATAGAAAACTATTGAAAAAATTCTCCCAACAAAGTTTTTCTTATAAATACATATATAAATTTTTTTTTTCATAAAGTAAATGTTAAAATCTTATATACTCTATACTGGAAATAAATCCACCAGATTATAAAAATGATAAATTAAGGTTTCTCAGGACATTTTCATGGCATTAGTGTAACCCGTCAGTTACATGATCAGTAAAACGTTTTAGAGTAAATAACAGACTTGGAATAATTTCAAGCTTTTTAAGGATATTGATGAAGGAAACTTTCTACAGTAAATTATTCCAGAATCCTGCAAACTTTTGTTTTAACCTTTATTTTGCATGTGCAAAATGTGTATATATTTGTATGCAGTTTTCAATATAAGCTGATATGTCGTCGAATTTGTTCTAGGTAGATCTATAAACAAATGAAATCTTCAGGATTTTTCATACAAATTAATCTAAATTAAAATAATTGTGAAACAGAGTTTAATTATTTTGTTGTAGCATTCAATTGCATACACTCAGTATAAGTTACAGTCAGCTACAAAATATAAATGGGTTTAGTTTTTACCCCATTTTTAAAATGAATTTTTTAATCACTTGGACATTCAGAATAAGTGTAAACATCAGTAAAAGCATACCCTCTGTGGTGACAGCCCCCCCCCCCCCCCCCCCATATACTAGACAACTTAGTCCTTAGTTTGTAAATGGTGCAGCAAAAATATGCAAAGAAAGGTTGGTACTGTTGCTGTCATTTGTTGGTGTTGTTTTTTGTTTTCTTCATTGACAAGTTAAACATTTATGAATTAAACTGCCATTGATCACTGGAAGATCCTCTACAAAGTTCAAGTTTTTTTTATGCCAATCAGAAATCCAAAATGTTCAAATGCGAAACCAAACTACATGATTGTTCATTGGATGGTCCTCTACAAAGTTTAGATTTTTTGTTCAATATGGAATTCAAGATGGCGGCTATGGCATGACTTGGTTTAACATCAGACCCTATGGGAAAAATGTTTTAAAAGACATCTGGGACAATTGAAACTTAACCTTGAAACCGAACTAAGAAGGAATGTTGTTGGTGCCTCAGGTGAGTGATACAGGCTCTTCAGACCTCTGGTTTACATACAAATCCCACGATGTAAAATAGGATGTTTAGTTGCCTAACAGATCATAATCTAAATGTAAGATTAAATTTGTATATGAGCATTTTTATTATAATCTCGATGTGTTTGTTAACCTGTATTTTCTATATTTCAGGCCGCCTCCTTTGGGAAATGTTTCTTAACAGATTATAATCCAGAAGCGTTTGTCAACATGTGTCAGATGCTACGGGTATTAAACCAAGTTAGAAACTATGTGATAGGAATGGCGTTGACTTATACACAATATCCTTTGTAGTTTTATTATGAATTTATTTTTCTGTGCACATAAAAAAGAACCACTTCTATTGATCAGTGGTTCTCAAACTAAGCTATAAAAAAACAAACGTTGAAGAAAAGAAAGAATGGCAAAGCATACTATTTAGCACAGTTTAACGAACACAATTCAATCGTTTTCAAGAAATCTAACTGAATGATCAATTAATCTGTAACTAATGTCATAAGGATCTTTTAGTTTCCTTATGATAGATAGATAGATGGATATTTGGTTTTTTGTAATTTTTCTAAAACAATATTTCAGTTATATTGTGGCAGTCTGCTTTATTTGTGGAGGAAACTGGAGTACCTAGAGAAAAACACTATCCTGTTGTTAGTAACTGACATTATCACACTATCCTGTTGTTAGTAACTGACAAGCATTATCACACTATCCTGTTGTTAATAACTGACAAGCATTATCACACTATCCTGTTGTTAGTAACTGACATTATCACACTATCCTGTTGTTAGTAACTGACAAGCATTATCACACTATCCTGTTGTTAGTAACTGACAAGCATTATCACACTATCCTGTTGTTAATAACTGACATTATCACACTATCCTGTTGTTAGTAACTGACATTATCACACTATCCTGTTGTTAGTAACTGACATTATCACACTATCCTGTTGTTAGTAACTGACATTATCACACTATCCTGTTGTTTGTAACTGACAAGCATTATCACACTATCCTGTTGTTAGTAACTGACATTATCACACTATCCTGTTGTTAGTAACTGACATTATCACACTATCCTGTTGTTAGTAACTGACATTATCACACTATCCTGTTGTTAGTAACTGACATTATCACACTATCCTGTTGTTAGTAACTGACATTATCACACTATCCTGTTGTTAGTAACTGACATTATCACACTATCCTGTTTGTAACTGACAAGCATTATCACACTATCCTGTTGTTAGTAACTGACATTATCACACTATCCTGTTGCTAGTAACTGACATTATCACATACATGTAAGTTGTATCAGGTACAATTCCACTGACAATAATCAAACTTGATACTGTAATCAGTGCATTTGCTGCCCATATAAAGTTGTATGAAGATAAACCTTTACTATTTAACAGATACGGGTGGAACGTGGACTATGCTGGAGACACCCTATAAGAATTTCAACCAAAATGTCCAATGTATTTTGTGTCTAAATTTAACACTTTTTTTATAAACATTACTTTGCAGAAAAACACAATATACTTGTATGTACTTTGTCGAAGAAATATATATTTATTTGTACTTGCCTCGAAACAGGGGAAAAAAGTTTGTCTGAGGCTTGCTTTTCTTCCAGTTTCTAAAGCTCGTACAAATAAATTATATATTTGCCTAAGATATACATATGTTGTCAGTCACAATTTTAGTGATGATATGCACCAATTTCATTTGTAGATGAAAATCCAACTACCTTGCTATTGCATCCATACAGTTTTTGTTATCCTTAACATATTTCTTAGGTTAGAGAAATTAACAATGCCTGTTTTGATAGATCGACTAGTTTTACGAAAATTATTTCCATATGCTATAAAGATTTGTGAGTATTTGAAAGTACCAGATGCTGAAGGAAAATCTAGGATACTGGCTCACTGGGCTTGTTACAAGGTAATACATGTACATATATTTTTATTACATTTTGATTCCAGTTAATATTGATAAAATTCTAAGGCACTGGCTCACTGTGCTTGCTGCAAGGAAATACATAGATTTTTTTCTACATTTAAAAAATCCAGATTTTTTTTTGTCACTGAACAATTCAGCTATATTGTGGGGATCAGTTTTGATTGGTGAAGGAAACTGTAATTTATCCTGCAATTGGGTTATTTTTTGTCATAATAAATGGGTTGAAATAAACTTGCTTTATTATGACAGTGTCATAATAACACTTTTCACACTAGCCTAATAAAGCTATTAAGCCACACCCCTGTCATAATAACACTTTTTACATTAGCCTAATAAAGCTATTAAGCCCTTACCGGAACTATTATTGAGGTATCAATGGGGTTTCCATTATCTTTTTTTTAATTATTAAATTAAATAACATTTTTTTTGCAAATCTTATTGCAGGATAAATACAATATTGGTGTATTGACGGTAAATATAGAATTTATGTGGCTCGGCACGAAACGGTTGGAAAGACTCGCTAAAAGCTCATCTTTCTCCTGTTTCTAAGCTTCGCCACATAAATTCTATATTTACAGTCAATACACCAATATTGTATATAGAACCACCAACTGTTACAAGTAACTAACAAACTTTAACAATCACATATTATATCAACAAAAAAAACATGTCTGCTGCCATTTCTTACATTTATTAAAAATACTGATCATACATAAAACACAAAGACGATCCCGGACATCACATGATAATCTGGAATAAAAACAATTACACATATAAACAAACAGGGCCTGGGTGGCTCAATGAGCTAGGTAGTTGGATATCACAACTCATACAAGCCTATCACCAATACGACGTGAGTTCATGCCCGGCTTTGTAAATTACAAAAAAGGGTGCACTCGACTCACAGCCGCAAGTGATAAAGTTGACTAGTTGCTTGCCCATGGTCGGTGGTTTTCTCTGGGTACTCCGCCTTCTTCCACCACTAAAACTGGTCGCCATGAAATAGCTGAAATATTGCTGAAAGTGGCGTTAAACACCAAACATCAAATCAAATCACATATAAACATATATATATGCATATATATAACACCAACTCAACAATTTTTCAGCTATATCATGGCGAGAACAAGTTACATTTCTATGAGATGATGATGATGTCTGCTTTGTACTGATGATGATGTCTGCTTTATAGTGCTAGCTCACTGATACAACAGTCTGTTAGTAGACACGTCACTCCACTTGGACGTGTTATCCTCATTCCGAGCCAACCAGTCTAGTTTGACACGATGGCAAACATGCTAATCATTTCACCACTGATGTAGTTGTCATATTAGAAAATACACTGAAATGAAACAAAAGACTGACAATCAAAACTACCTTTGTAGTACCTGCTAGCTTGTGGTGTGGTTTGATCAACTGTTGGTTCAAACACAAGACTGACAATCAAAACTACCTTTGTAGTACCTGGTAGCTTGTAATGTGGTTTGATCAACGGTTGGTTCAAACAAAAGACTGACAATCAAAACTACCTTTGTAGTACCTGCTAGCTTGTGGTGTGGTTTGATCAACTGTTGGTTCAAACACAAGACTGACAATCAAAACTACCTTTGTAGTACCTGGTAGCTTGTAATGTGGTTTGATCAACGGTTGGTTCAAACAAAAGACTGACAATCAAAACTACCTTTGTAGTACCTGCTAGCTTGTGGTGTGGTTTGATCAACGGTTGATTCAAACACAAGACTGACAATCAAAACTACCTTTGTAGTACCTGGTAGCTTGTGGTGTGGTTTGATCAACGGTTGGTTCAAACAAAAGACTGACAATCAAAACTACCTTTGTAGTACCTGGTAGCTTGTGGTGTGGTTTGATCAACGGTTGGTTCAAACAAAAGACTGACAATCAAAACTACCTTTGTAGTACCTGGTAGCTTGTGGTGTGGTTTGATCAACGGTTGGTTCAAACAAAAGACTGACAATCAAAACTACCTTTGTGTAGTACCTGGTAGCTTGTGGTGTGGTTTGATCAACGGTTGGTTCAAACACAAGACTATGATATTGGTATTTGCTGCTGCTTTGTTATACATGTAGCAGTGAGGAGTAAGAACGAAGACTGGTTAGCTCGGAATCGGGATAATTTGTGTCGAGCGACATGTCTATTTGTGGATTATTACTCATTTTTGTGGATACCAGTACTAGTTATAATGGTTTGGGGAAATAATACATTTTCGTGAATACATAAATGTTTCGGTTCCCATCTAAAAAAGAAAACAATTTTACAGAAAGTTAGTAGAACAGTAGTTACATGTAAATTACGTCATACCTAAATCATAAGTACAACATCATAGCCAATGTATCACAACAAATATTCATATTTAATTTTAAATTTCATGGTTTTATATGCCCCCACGAAATCCACAAAAAATAGTATACCACAAATAATAATGAATTGACAATATTAAAATTGCCACCAATTTTAACTACCATTAAATAGTGATTGAGCACTTAAATAATTTATGTTTCTCTTGTAATTTATAGGTAAAACAGAAAAATCAAGATGATGAGAGTATTGCTCGAGCCATAGGCTTACAACTTGGTGATACTCCAGGAGTTTCTTATAAAGAAATAGCTGATGAGGCTCTAGAATGTGGTAGAGAGGAATTGGCTATTCGAGTAAGTACCACTCATATAAGGCCTCCTCTATCAAATTAAAGACAAACCTCTCTTATAAGGCCAGATTTCAGATGAACTGTGATAGTAAAATGACTACTAAATTGTCCTCCTTAAGAGAGACTACCCATGTTATCGACCTAGACTGAGTTGCACAAACCTTTATTAAATTTAAGTGTCAATTAAAACTTAATTGACACTTAAAACTACTTGAAAAGTACATGAAAATAATTTACACTTAAGGTTTAATTGAGACTTCAATTTAATTGACACTTGTGCAACCCAGTCCTAGATTTCAGATTCACTGAGATAGTAAAATACTACTAAATTTTACCCAATTAAGAGACCCCACCTCTCGCATAAGGCCACTTTTTCATTGCAGAATTGGTGACCTTATATAAGAGGACTATGACTATTTAAAATCACTGGTGACTTATATAAGAGGACTATGACTATTTAAAATCACTGGTGACCTTATATAAGAGGACTATGACTATTTAAAATCACTGGTGACTTATATAAGAGGACTATGACTATTTAAAATCACTGGTGACCTTATATAAGAGGACTATGACTGTATTTAAAATCACTGGTGACCTTATATAAGAGGACTATGACTGTATTTAAAATCACTGGTGACTTATATAAGAGGACTATGACTATTTAAAATCACTGGTGACCTTATATAAGAGGACTACAACTGTATTTAAAATCACTGGTGACTTATATAAGAGGACTATGACTATTTAAAATCACTGGTGACTTATATAAGAGGACTACAACTGTATTTAAAATCACTGGTGACTTATATAAGAGGACTATGACTATTTAAAATCACTGGTGACTTATATAAGAGGACTATGACTATTTAAAATCACTGGTGACCTTATATAAGAGGACTATGACTATTTAGAATCACTGATGACCTTATATAAGAGGACTATGACTATTTAAAGTCACTGGTGACTTATATAAGAGGACTATGACTATTTAAAATCACTGGTGACCTTATATAAGAGGACTATGACTATTTAAAGTCACTGGTGACTTATATAAGAGGACTATGACTATTTAAAATCACTGGTGACTTATATAAGAGGACTATGACTATTTAAAATCACTGGTGACCTTATATAAGAGGACTATGACTGTATTTAAAATCACTGGTGACTTATATAAGAGGACTATGACTGTATTTAAAATCACTGGTGACCTTATATAAGAGGACTATGACTATTTAAAATCACTGGTGACCTTATATAAGAGGACTATGACTATTTAAAATCACCGGTGACCTTATATAAGAGGACTATGACTATTTAAAGTCACTGGTGACTTATATAAGAGGACTATGACTATTTAAAATCACTGGTGACCTTATATAAGAGGACTATGACTATTTAAAATCACTGGTGACCTTATATAAGAGGACTATGACTGTATTTAAAATCACAGGTGACCTTATATAAGAGGACTATGACTGTATTTAAAATCACTGGTGACTTATATAAGAGGACTATGACTGTGTTTAAAATCACTGGTGTCTTATATAAGAGGACTATGACTGTATTTAAACTCACTGGTGACCTTATATAAGAGGACTATGACTATTTAAAATCACTGGTGACTTATATAAGAGGACTATGACTGTATTTAAAATCACTGGTGACCTTATATAAGAGGACTATGACTATTTAAAATCACTGGTGACCTTATATAAGAGGACTATGACTATTTAAAATCACTGGTGACCTTATATAAGAGGACTATGACTATTTATAGTCACTGGTGACTTATATAAGAGGAATATGACTATTTAAAATCACTGGTGACCTTATATAAGAGGACTATGACTATTTAAAATCACTGGTGACTTATATAAGAGGACTATGACTATTTAAAATCACTGGTGACCTTATATAAGAGGACTATGACTGTATTTAAAATCGCTGGTGACTTATATAAGAGGACTATGACTGTATTTAAAATCACTGGTGTCTTATATAAGAGGACTATGACTGTATTTAAAATCACTGGTGACCTTATATAAGAGGACTATGACTGTATTTAAAATCACTGGTGACCTTATATAAGAGGACTATGACTGTATTTAAAATCACTGGTGACTTATATAAGAGGTCTATGACTATTTAAAATCACTGGTGACCTTATATAAGAGGACTATGACTGTATTTAAAATCACTGGTGTCTTATATAAGAGGACTATGACTGTATTTAAAATCACTGGTGACCTTATATAAGAGGACTATGACTATTTAAAATCACTGGTGACTTATATAAGAGGACTATGACTGTATTTAAAATCACTGGTGACTTTATATAAGAGGACTATGACTATTTAAAATCACTGGTGACTTATATAAGAGGAGTATGACTATTTAAAATCACTGGTGACCTTATATAAGAGGACTATGACTGTATTTAAAATCACTGGTGACCTTATATAAGAGGACTATGACTATTTAAAATCACTGGTGACCTTATATAAGAGGACTATGACTATTTAAAATCACCGGTGACCTTATATAAGAGGACTATGACTATTTAAAGTCACTGGTGACTAATATAAGAGGACTATGACTATTTAAAATCACTGGTGACCTTATATAAGAGGACTATGACTATTTAAAATCACTGGTGACCTTATATAAGAGGACTATGACTGTATTTAAAATCACAGGTGACCTTATATAAGAGGACTATGACTGTATTTAAAATCACTGGTGACTTATATAAGAGGACTATGACTGTGTTTAAAATCACTGGTGTCTTATATAAGAGGACTATGACTGTATTTAAACTCACTGGTGACCTTATATAAGAGGACTATGACTATTTAAAATCACTGGTGGCTTATATAAGAGGACTATGACTGTATTTAAAATCACTGGTGACCTTATATAAGAGGACTATGACTATTTAAAATCACTGGTGACCTTATATAAGAGGACTATGACTATTTAAAATCACTGGTGACCTTATATAAGAGGACTATGACTATTTATAGTCACTGGTGACTTATATAAGAGGACTATGACTATTTAAAATCACTGGTGACCTTATATAAGAGGACTATGACTATTTAAAATCACTGGTGACTTATATAAGAGGACTATGACTATTTAAAATCACTGGTGACCTTATATAAGAGGACTATGACTGTATTTAAAATCGCTGGTGACTTATATAAGAGGACTATGACTGTATTTAAAATCACTGGTGTCTTATATAAGAGGACTATGACTGTATTTAAAATCACTGGTGACCTTATATAAGAGGACTATGACTGTATTTAAAATCACTGGTGACCTTATATAAGAGGACTATGACTGTATTTAAAATCACTGGTGACTTATATAAGAGGTCTATGACTATTTAAAATCACTGGTGACCTTATATAAGAGGACTATGACTGTATTTAAAATCACTGGTGTCTTATATAAGAGGACTATGACTGTATTTAAAATCACTGGTGACCTTATATAAGAGGACTATGACTATTTAAAATCACTGGTGACTTATATAAGAGGACTATGACTGTATTTAAAATCACTGGTGACTTTATATAAGAGGACTATGACTATTTAAAATCACTGGTGACTTATATAAGAGGAGTATGACTATTTAAAATCACTGGTGACCTTATATAAGAGGACTATGACTGTATTTAAAATCACTGGTGACCTTATATAAGAGGACTATGACTATTTAAAATCACTGGTGACCTTATATAAGAGGACTATGACTATTTAAAATCACTGGTGACTTATATAAGAGGACTATGACTATTTAAAATCACTGGTGACTTATATAAGAGGACTATGACTATTTAAAATCACTGGTGACTTTATATAAGAGGACTATGACTATTTAAAATCACTGGTGACTTATATAAGAGGCGTATGACTATTTAAAATCACTGGTGACCTTATATAAGAAGACTATGACTGTATTTAAAATCACTGGTGACCTTATATAAGAGGACTATGACTATTTAAAATCACTGGTGACCTTATATAAGAGGATTATGACTGTATTTAAAATCACTGGTGACTTATATAAGAGGACTATGACTGTATTTAAAATCACTGGTGACCTTATATAAGAGGACTATGACTGTATTTAAAATCACTGGTGACCATATATAAGAGGACTATGACTATTTAAAATCACTGGTGACTTATATAAGAGGACTATGACTATTTAAAATCACTGGTGACCTTATATAAGAGGACTATGACTATTTAGAATCACTGGTGACCTTATATAAGAGGACTATGACTATTTAAAGTCACTGGTGACTTATATAAGAGGACTATGACTATTTAAAATCACTGGTGACCTTATATAAGAGGACTATGACTTTAAAGTCACTGGTGACTTATATAAGAGGACTATGACTATTTAAAATCACTGGTGACTTATATAAGAGGACTATGACTATTTAAAATCACTGGTGACCTTATATAAGAGGACTATGACTGTATTTAAAATCACTGGTGACTTATATAAGAGGACTATGACTGTATTTAAAATCACTGGTGACCTTATATAAGAGGACTATGACTATTTAAAATCACCGGTGACCTTATATAAGAGGACTATGACTATTTATAGTCACTGGTGACTTATATAAGAGGACTATGACTATTTAAAATCACTGGTGACCTTATATAAGAGGACTATGACTATTTAAAATCACTGGTGACCTTATATAAGAGGACTATGACTATTTAAAATCACTGGTGACTTATATAAGAGGACTATGACTGTATTTAAAATCACAGGTGACCTTATATAAGAGGACTATGACTGTATTTAAAATCACTGGTGACTTATATAAGAGGACTATGACTGTGTTTAAAATCACTGGTGTCTTATATAAGAGGACTATGACTGTATTTAAAATCACTGGTGACCTTATATAAGAGGACTATGACTATTTAAAATCACTGGTGACCTTATATAAGAGGAATATGACTATTTAAAATCACTGGTGACCTTATATAAGAGGACTATGACTATTTATAGTCACTGGTGACTTATATAAGAGGACTATGACTATTTAAAATCACTGGTGACCTTATATAAGAGGACTATGACTATTTAAAATCACTGGTGACCTTATATAAGAGGACTATGACTATTTAAAATCACTGGTGACTTATATAAGAGGACTATGATTGTATTTAAAATCACTGGTGACCTTATATAAGAGGACTATGACTGTATTTAAAATCGCTGGTGACTTATATAAGAGGACTATGACTGTATTTAAAATCACTGGTGTCTTATATAAGAGGACTATGACTGTATTTAAAATCACTGGTGACCTTATATAAGAGGACTATGACTGTATTTAAAATCACTGGTGACCTTATATAAGAGGACTATGACTGTATTTAAAATCACTGGTGACTTATATAAGAGGACTATGACTGTATTTAAAATCACTGGTGACCTTATATAAGAGGACTATGACTGTATTTAAAATCGCTGGTGACTTATATAAGAGGACTATGACTGTATTTAAAATCACTGGTGTCTTATATAAGAGGACTATGACTGTATTTAAAATCACTGGTGACCTTATATAAGAGGACTATGACTGAAAATCACTGGTGACCTTATATAGGAGGACTATGACTATTTAAAATCACTGGTGACCTTATATAAGAGGACTATGACTATTTAAAATCACTGGTGACCTTATATAAGAGGACTATGACTGTATTTAAAATCACTGATGACCTTATATAAGAGGACTATGACTATTTAAAATCACTGGTGACCTTATATAAGAGGACTATGACTATTTAAAATCACTGGTGACCTTATATAAGAGGACTATGACTGTATTTAAAATCACTGGTGACCTTATATAAGAGGACTATGACTATTTAAAATCACTGGTGACCTTATATAAGAGGACTATGACTGTATTTAAAATCACTGGTGACCTTATATAAGAGGACTATGACTATTTAAAATCACTGGTGACCTTATATAAGAGGACTATGACTATTTAAAATCACTGGTGACCTTATATAAGAGGACTATGACTATTTAGAATCACTGGTGACCTTATATAAGAGGACTATGACTATTTAAAGTCACTGGTGACTTATATAAGAGGACTATGACTATTTAAAATCACTGGTGACCTTATATAAGAGGACTATGACTATTTAAAGTCACTTGTGACTTATATAAGAGGACTATGACTGTATTTAAAATCACTGGTGACCTTATATAAGAGGACTATGACTATTTAAAATCACTGGTGACTTATATAAGAGGACTATGACTATTTAAAATCACTGGTGACCTTATATAAGAGGACTATGACTGTATTTAAAATCACTGGTGACTTATATAAGAGGACTATGACTGTATTTAAAATCACTGGTGACCTTATATAAGAGGACTATGACTATTTAAAATCACTGGTGACCTTATATAAGAGGACTATGACTATTTAAAATCACCGGTGACCTTATATAAGAGGACTATGACTATTTATAGTCACTGGTGACTTATATAAGAGGACTATGACTATTTAAAATCACTGGTGACCTTATATAAGAGGACTATGACTATTTAAAATCACTGGTGACCTTATATAAGAGGACTATGACTATTTAAAATCACTGGTGACTTATATAAGAGGACTATGACTGTATTTAAAATCACAGGTGACCTTATATAAGAGGACTATGACTGTATTTAAAATCACTGGTGACTTATATAAGAGGACTATGACTGTGTTTAAAATCACTGGTGTCTTATATAAGAGGACTATGACTGTATTTAAAATCACTGGTGACCTTATATAAGAGGACTATGACTATTTAAAGTCACTGGTGACTTATATAAGAGGACTATGACTATTTAAAATCACTGGTGACTTATATAAGAGGACTATGACTGTATTTAAAATCACTGGTGACTTATATAAGAGGACTATGACTTTAAAATCACTGGTGACTTATATAAGAGGACTATGACTGTATTTAAAATCACTGGTGACTTATATAAGAGGACTATGACTATTTAAAATCACTGGTGACCTTATATAAGAGGACTATGACTATTTAAAATCACTGGTGACCTTATATAGGAGGACTATGACTATTTAAAATCACTGGTGACCTTATATAAGAGGACTATGACTATTTAAAATCACCGGTGACCTTATATAAGAGGACTATGACTGTATTTAAAATCACTGGTGACTTATATAAGAGGACTATGACTGTATTTAAAATCACTGGTGTCTTATATAAGAGGACTATGACTGTATTTAAAATCACTGGTGACCTTATATAAGAGGACTATGACTATTTAAAATCACTGGTGACTTATATAAGAGGACTATGACTGTATTTAAAATCACTGGTGACTTTATATAAGAGGACTATGACTATTTAAAATCACTGGTGACTTATATAAGAGGAGTATGACTATTTAAAATCACTGGTGACCTTATATAAGAGGACTATGACTGTATTTAAAATCACTGGTGACCTTATATAAGAGGACTATGACTATTTAAAATCACTGGTGACCTTATATAAGAGGACTATGACTATTTAAAATCACCGGTGACCTTATATAAGAGGACTATGACTATTTAAAGTCACTGGTGACTTATATAAGAGGACTATGACTATTTAAAATCACTGGTGACCTTATATAAGAGGACTATGACTATTTAAAATCACTGGTGACCTTATATAAGAGGACTATGACTGTATTTAAAATCACAGGTGACCTTATATAAGAGGACTATGACTGTATTTAAAATCACTGGTGACTTATATAAGAGGACTATGACTGTGTTTAAAATCACTGGTGTCTTATATAAGAGGACTATGACTGTATTTAAACTCACTGGTGACCTTATATAAGAGGACTATGACTATTTAAAATCACTGGTGGCTTATATAAGAGGACTATGACTGTATTTAAAATCACTGGTGACCTTATATAAGAGGACTATGACTATTTAAAATCACTGGTGACCTTATATAAGAGGACTATGACTATTTAAAATCACTGGTGACCTTATATAAGAGGACTATGACTATTTATAGTCACTGGTGACTTATATAAGAGGACTATGACTATTTAAAATCACTGGTGACCTTATATAAGAGGACTATGACTATTTAAAATCACTGGTGACTTATATAAGAGGACTATGACTATTTAAAATCACTGGTGACCTTATATAAGAGGACTATGACTGTATTTAAAATCGCTGGTGACTTATATAAGAGGACTATGACTGTATTTAAAATCACTGGTGTCTTATATAAGAGGACTATGACTGTATTTAAAATCACTGGTGACCTTATATAAGAGGACTATGACTGTATTTAAAATCACTGGTGACCTTATATAAGAGGACTATGACTGTATTTAAAATCACTGGTGACTTATATAAGAGGTCTATGACTATTTAAAATCACTGGTGACCTTATATAAGAGGACTATGACTGTATTTAAAATCACTGGTGTCTTATATAAGAGGACTATGACTGTATTTAAAATCACTGGTGACCTTATATAAGAGGACTATGACTATTTAAAATCACTGGTGACTTATATAAGAGGACTATGACTGTATTTAAAATCACTGGTGACTTTATATAAGAGGACTATGACTATTTAAAATCACTGGTGACTTATATAAGAGGAGTATGACTATTTAAAATCACTGGTGACCTTATATAAGAGGACTATGACTGTATTTAAAATCACTGGTGACCTTATATAAGAGGACTATGACTATTTAAAATCACTGGTGACCTTATATAAGAGGACTATGACTATTTAAAATCACTGGTGACTTATATAAGAGGACTATGACTATTTAAAATCACTGGTGACTTATATAAGAGGACTATGACTATTTAAAATCACTGGTGACTTTATATAAGAGGACTATGACTATTTAAAATCACTGGTGACTTATATAAGAGGCGTATGACTATTTAAAATCACTGGTGACCTTATATAAGAAGACTATGACTGTATTTAAAATCACTGGTGACCTTATATAAGAGGACTATGACTATTTAAAATCACTGGTGACCTTATATAAGAGGATTATGACTGTATTTAAAATCACTGGTGACTTATATAAGAGGACTATGACTGTATTTAAAATCACTGGTGACCTTATATAAGAGGACTATGACTGTATTTAAAATCACTGGTGACCATATATAAGAGGACTATGACTATTTAAAATCACTGGTGACTTATATAAGAGGACTATGACTATTTAAAATCACTGGTGACCTTATATAAGAGGACTATGACTATTTAGAATCACTGGTGACCTTATATAAGAGGACTATGACTATTTAAAGTCACTGGTGACTTATATAAGAGGACTATGACTATTTAAAATCACTGGTGACCTTATATAAGAGGACTATGACTTTAAAGTCACTGGTGACTTATATAAGAGGACTATGACTATTTAAAATCACTGGTGACTTATATAAGAGGACTATGACTATTTAAAATCACTGGTGACCTTATATAAGAGGACTATGACTGTATTTAAAATCACTGGTGACTTATATAAGAGGACTATGACTGTATTTAAAATCACTGGTGACCTTATATAAGAGGACTATGACTATTTAAAATCACCGGTGACCTTATATAAGAGGACTATGACTATTTATAGTCACTGGTGACTTATATAAGAGGACTATGACTATTTAAAATCACTGGTGACCTTATATAAGAGGACTATGACTATTTAAAATCACTGGTGACCTTATATAAGAGGACTATGACTATTTAAAATCACTGGTGACTTATATAAGAGGACTATGACTGTATTTAAAATCACAGGTGACCTTATATAAGAGGACTATGACTGTATTTAAAATCACTGGTGACTTATATAAGAGGACTATGACTGTGTTTAAAATCACTGGTGTCTTATATAAGAGGACTATGACTGTATTTAAAATCACTGGTGACCTTATATAAGAGGACTATGACTATTTAAAATCACTGGTGACCTTATATAAGAGGAATATGACTATTTAAAATCACTGGTGACCTTATATAAGAGGACTATGACTATTTAAAGTCACTGGTGACTTATATAAGAGGACTATGACTATTTAAAATCACTGGTGACCTTATATAAGAGGACTATGACTATTTAAAATCACTGGTGACCTTATATAAGAGGACTATGACTATTTAAAATCACTGGTGACTTATATAAGAGGACTATGATTGTATTTAAAATCACTGGTGACCTTATATAAGAGGACTATGACTGTATTTAAAATCGCTGGTGACTTATATAAGAGGACTATGACTGTATTTAAATCACTGGTGTCTTATATAAGAGGACTATGACTGTATTTAAAATCACTGGTGACCTTATATAAGAGGACTATGACTGTATTTAAAATCACTGGTGACCTTATATAAGAGGACTATGACTGTATTTAAAATCACTGGTGACTTATATAAGAGGACTATGACTGTATTTAAAATCACTGGTGACCTTATATAAGAGGACTATGACTGTATTTAAAATCGCTGGTGACTTATATAAGAGGACTATGACTGTATTTAAAATCACTGGTGTCTTATATAAGAGGACTATGACTGTATTTAAAATCACTGGTGACCTTATATAAGAGGACTATGACTGAAAATCACTGGTGACCTTATATAGGAGGACTATGACTATTTAAAATCACTGGTGACCTTATATAAGAGGACTATGACTATTTAAAATCACTGGTGACCTTATATAAGAGGACTATGACTGTATTTAAAATCACTGATGACCTTATATAAGAGGACTATGACTATTTAAAATCACTGGTGACCTTATATAAGAGGACTATGACTATTTAAAATCACTGGTGACCTTATATAAGAGGACTATGACTGTATTTAAAATCACTGGTGACCTTATATAAGAGGACTATGACTATTTAAAATCACTGGTGACCTTATATAAGAGGACTATGACTGTATTTAAAATCACTGGTGACCTTATATAAGAGGACTATGACTATTTAAAATCACTGGTGACCTTATATAAGAGGACTATGACTATTTAAAATCACTGGTGACCTTATATAAGAGGACTATGACTATTTAGAATCACTGGTGACCTTATATAAGAGGACTATGACTATTTAAAGTCACTGGTGACTTATATAAGAGGACTATGACTATTTAAAATCACTGGTGACCTTATATAAGAGGACTATGACTATTTAAAGTCACTGGTGACTTATATAAGAGGACTATGACTGTATTTAAAATCACTGGTGACCTTATATAAGAGGACTATGACTATTTAAAATCACTGGTGACTTATATAAGAGGACTATGACTATTTAAAATCACTGGTGACCTTATATAAGAGGACTATGACTGTATTTAAAATCACTGGTGACTTATATAAGAGGACTATGACTGTATTTAAAATCACTGGTGACCTTATATAAGAGGACTATGACTATTTAAAATCACTGGTGACCTTATATAAGAGGACTATGACTATTTAAAATCACCGGTGACCTTATATAAGAGGACTATGACTATTTATAGTCACTGGTGACTTATATAAGAGGACTATGACTATTTAAAATCACTGGTGACCTTATATAAGAGGACTATGACTATTTAAAATCACTGGTGACCTTATATAAGAGGACTATGACTATTTAAAATCACTGGTGACTTATATAAGAGGACTATGACTGTATTTAAAATCACAGGTGACCTTATATAAGAGGACTATGACTGTATTTAAAATCACTGGTGACTTATATAAGAGGACTATGACTGTGTTTAAAATCACTGGTGTCTTATATAAGAGGACTATGACTGTATTTAAAATCACTGGTGACCTTATATAAGAGGACTATGACTATTTAAAGTCACTGGTGACTTATATAAGAGGACTATGACTATTTAAAATCACTGGTGACTTATATAAGAGGACTATGACTGTATTTAAAATCACTGGTGACTTATATAAGAGGACTATGACTTTAAAATCACTGGTGACTTATATAAGAGGACTATGACTGTATTTAAAATCACTGGTGACTTATATAAGAGGACTATGACTATTTAAAATCACTGGTGACCTTATATAAGAGGACTATGACTATTTAATATCACTGGTGACCTTATATAGGAGGACTATGACTATTTAAAATCACTGGTGACCTTATATAAGAGGACTATGACTATTTAAAATCACCGGTGACCTTATATAAGAGGACTATGACTGTATTTAAAATCACTGGTGACCTTATATAAGAGGACTATGACTATTTAAAATCACTGGTGACCTTATATAAGAGGACTATGACTATTTAAAATCACTGGTGACCTTATATAAGAGGACTATGACTGTATTTAAAATCACTGGTGACCTTATATAAGAGGACTATGACTATTTAAAATCACTGGTGACCTTATATAAGAGGACTATGACTGTATTTAAAATCACTGGTGACCTTATATAAGAGGACTATGACTATTTAAAATCACTGGTGACCTTATATAAGAGGACTATGACTATTTAAAATCACTGGTGACCTTATATAAGAGGACTATGACTATTTAGAATCACTGGTGACCTTATATAAGAGGACTATGACTATTTAAAATCACTGGTGACCTTATATAAGAGGACTATGACTATTTAAAGTCACTGGTGACTTATATAAGAGGACTATGACTATTTAAAACCACTGGTGACTTATATAAGAGGACTATGACTATTTAAAATCACTGGTGACCTTATATAAGAGGACTATGACTGTATTTAAAATCACTGGTGACTTATATAAGAGGACTATGACTGTATTTAAAATCACTGGTGACCTTATATAAGAGGACTATGACTATTTAAAATCACTGGTGACCTTATATAAGAGGACTATGACTATTTAAAATCACCGGTGACCTTATATAAGAGGACTATGACTATTTATAGTCACTGGTGACTTATATAAGAGGACTATGACTATTTAAAATCACTGGTGACCTTATATAAGAGGACTATGACTATTTAAAATCACTGGTGACCTTATATAAGAGGACTATGACTATTTAAAATCACTGGTGACTTATATAAGAGGACTATGACTGTATTTAAAATCACAGGTGACCTTATATAAGAGGACTATGACTGTATTTAAAATCACTGGTGACTTATATAAGAGGACTATGACTGTGTTTAAAATCACTGGTGTCTTATATAAGAGGACTATGACTGTATTTAAAATCACTGGTGACCTCATATAAGAGGACTATGACTATTTAAAGTCACTGGTGACTTATATAAGAGGACTATGACTGTATTTAAAATCACTGGTGACCTTATATAAGAGGACTATGACTATTTAAAATCACTGGTGACTTATATAAGAGGACTATGACTATTTAAAATCACTGGTGACCTTATATAAGAGGACTATGACTATTTAAAATCACTGGTGACCTTATATAGGAGGACTATGACTATTTAAAATCACTGGTGACCTTATATAAGAGGACTATGACTATTTAAAATCACTGGTGACCTTATATAAGAGGACTATGACTGTATTAAAAATCACTGGTGACCTTATATAAGAGGACTATGACTATTTAAAATCACTGGTGACCTTATATAAGAGGACTATGACTATTTAAAATCACTGGTGACCTTATATAAGAGGACTATGACTGTATTTAAAATCACTGGTGACCTTATATAAGAGGACTATGACTATTTAAAATCACTGGTGACCTTATATAAGAGGACTATGACTGTATTTAAAATCACTGGTGACCTTATATAAGAGGACTATGACTATTTAAAATCACTGGTGACCTTATATAAGAGGACTATGACTATTTAAAATCACTGGTGACCTTATATAAGAGGACTATGACTATTTAGAATCATTGGTGACCTTATATAAGAGGACTATGACTATTTAAAGTCACTGGTGACTTATATAAGAGGACTATGACTATTTAAAATCACTGGTGACCTTATATAAGAGGACTATGACTATTTAAAGTCACTGGTGACTTATATAAGAGGACTATGACTATTTAAAATCACTGGTGACTTATATAAGAGGACTATGACTATTTAAAATCACTGGTGACCTTATATAAGAGGACTATGACTGTATTTAAAATCACTGGTGACTTATATAAGAGGACTATGACTGTATTTAAAATCACTGGTGACCTTATATAAGAGGACTATGACTATTTAAAATCACTAGTGACCTTATATAAGAGGACTATGACTATTTAAAATCACCGGTGACCTTATATAAGAGGACTATGACTATTTATAGTCACTGGTGACTTATATAAGAGGACTATGACTATTTAAAATCACTGGTGACCTTATATAAGAGGACTATGACTATTTAAAATCACTGGTGACCTTATATAAGAGGACTATGACTATTTAAAATCACTGGTGACTTATATAAGAGGACTATGACTGTATTTAAAATCACAGGTGACCTTATATAAGAGGACTATGACTGTATTTAAAATCACTGGTGACTTATATAAGAGGACTATGACTGTGTTTAAAATCACTGGTGTCTTATATAAGAGGACTATGACTGTATTTAAAATCACTGGTGACCTTATATAAGAGGACTATGACTATTTAAAGTCACTGGTGACTTATATAAGAGGACTATGACTATTTAAAATCACTGGTGACTTATATAAGAGGACTATGACTGTATTTAAAATCACTGGTGACTTATATAAGAGGACTATGACTATTTAAAATCACTGGTGACCTTATATAAGAGGACTATGACTATTTAAAATCACTGGTGACCTTATATAGGAGGACTATGACTATTTAAAATCACTGGTGACCTTATATAAGAGGACTATGACTATTTAAAATCACTGGTGACCTTATATAAGAGGACTATGACTGTATTTAAAATCACTGGTGACCTTATATAAGAGGACTATGACTATTTAAAATCACTGGTGACCTTATATAAGAGGACTATGACTATTTAAAATCACTGGTGACCTTATATAAGAGGACTATGACTATTTAGAATCACTGGTGACCTTATATAAGAGGACTATGACTATTTAAAGTCACTGGTGACTTATATAAGAGGACTATGACTATTTAAAATCACTGGTGACCTTATATAAGAGGACTATGACTATTTAAAGTCACTGGTGACTTATATAAGAGGACTATGACTATTTAAAATCACTGGTGACTTATATAAGAGGACTATGACTATTTAAAATCACTGGTGACCTTATATAAGAGGACTATGACTGTATTTAAAATCACTGGTGACTTATATAAGAGGACTATGACTGTATTTAAAATCACTGGTGACCTTATATAAGAGGACTATGACTATTTAAAATCACTGGTGACCTTATATAAGAGGACTATGACTATTTAAAATCACCGGTGACCTTATATAAGAGGACTATGACTATTTATAGTCACTGGTGACTTATATAAGAGGACTATGACTATTTAAAATCACTGGTGACCTTATATAAGAGGACTATGACTATTTAAAATCACTGGTGACCTTATATAAGAGGACTATGACTATTTAAAATCACTGGTGACTTATATAAGAGGACTATGACTGTATTTAAAATCACAGGTGACCTTATATAAGAGGACTATGACTGTATTTAAAATCACTGGTGACTTATATAAGAGGACTATGACTGTGTTTAAAATCACTGGTGTCTTATATAAGAGGACTATGACTGTATTTAAAATCACTGGTGACCTTATATAAGAGGACTATGACTATTTAAAGTCACTGGTGACTTATATAAGAGGACTATGACTGTATTTAAAATCACTGGTGACCTTATATAAGAGGACTATGACTATTTAAAATCACTGGTGACTTATATAAGAGGACTATGACTATTTAAAATCACTGGTGACCTTATATAAGAGGACTATGACTATTTAAAATCACTGGTGACCTTATATAGGAGGACTATGACTATTTAAAATCACTGGTGACCTTATATAAGAGGACTATGACTGTATTTAAAATCACTGGTGACCTTATATAAGAGGACTATGACTATTTAAAATCACTGGTGACCTTATATAAGAGGACTATGACTATTTAAAATCACTGGTGACCTTATATAAGAGGACTATGACTGTATTTAAAATCACTGGTGACCTTATATAAGAGGACTATGACTATTTAAAATCACTGGTGACCTTATATAAGAGGACTATGACTGTATTTAAAATCACTGGTGACCTTATATAAGAGGACTATGACTATTTAAAATCACTGGTGACCTTATATAAGAGGACTATGACTATTTAAAATCACTGGTGACCTTATATAAGAGGACTATGACTATTTAGAATCATTGGTGACCTTATATAAGAGGACTATGACTATTTAAAGTCACTGGTGACTTATATAAGAGGACTATGACTATTTAAAATCACTGGTGACCTTATATAAGAGGACTATGACTATTTAAAGTCACTGGTGACTTATATAAGAGGACTATGACTATTTAAAATCACTGGTGACTTATATAAGAGGACTATGACTATTTAAAATCACTGGTGACCTTATATAAGAGGACTATGACTGTATTTAAAATCACTGGTGACTTATATAAGAGGACTATGACTGTATTTAAAATCACTGGTGACTTATATAAGAGGACTATGACTATTTAAAATCACTGGTGACTTATATAAGAGGACTATGACTATTTAAAATCACCGGTGACCTTATATAAGAGGACTATGACTATTTAAAATCACTGGTGACCTTATATAAGAGGACTATGACTATTTAAAATCACTGGTGACTTATATAAGAGGACTATGACTGTATTTAAAATCACAGGTGACCTTATATAAGAGGACTATGACTGTATTTAAAATCACTGGTGACTTATATAAGAGGACTATGACTGTATTTAAAATCACTGGTGTCTTATATAAGAGGACTATGACTGTATTTAAAATCACTGGTGACCTTATATAAGAGGACTATGACTATTTAAAGTCACTGGTGACTTATATAAGAGGACTATGACTATTTAAAATCACTGGTGACTTATATAAGAGGACTATGACTGTATTTAAAATCACTGGTGACTTATATAAGAGGACTATGACTATTTAAAATCACTGGTGACTTATATAAGAGGACTATGACTGTATTTAAAATCACTGGTGACTTATATAAGAGGACTATGACTATTTAAAATCACTGGTGACCTTATATAAGAGGACTATGACTATTTAAAATCACTGGTGACCTTATATAGGAGGACTATGACTATTTAAAATCACTGGTGACCTTATATAAGAGGACTATGACTATTTAAAATCACTGGTGACCTTATATAAGAGGACTATGACTGTATTTAAAATCACTGGTGACCTTATATAAGAGGACTATGACTATTTAAAATCACTGGTGACCTTATATAAGAGGACTATGACTATTTAAAATCACTGGTGACCTTATATAAGAGGACTATGACTGTATTTAAAATCACTGGTGACCTTATATAAGAGGACTATGACTATTTAAAATCACTGGTGACCTTATATAAGAGGACTATGACTGTATTTAAAATCACTGGTGACCTTATATAAGAGGACTATGACTATTTAAAATCACTGGTGACCTTATATAAGAGGACTATGACTATTTAAAATCACTGGTGACCTTATATAAGAGGACTATGACTATTTAGAATCACTGGTGACCTTATATAAGAGGACTATGACTATTTAAAGTCACTGGTGACTTATATAAGAGGACTATGACTATTTAAAATCACTGGTGACCTTATATAAGAGGACTATGACTTTAATGTCACTGGTGACTTATATAAGAGGACTATGACTATTTAAAATCACTGGTGACTTATATAAGAGGACTATGACTATTTAAAATCACTGGTGACCTTATATAAGAGGACTATGACTGTATTTAAAATCACTGGTGACTTATATAAGAGGACTATGACTGTATTTAAAATCACTGGTGACCTTATATAAGAGGACTATGACTATTTAAAATCACTGGTGACCTTATATAAGAGGACTATGACTATTTAAAATCACCGGTGACCTTATATAAGAGGACTATGACTATTTATAGTCACTGGTGACTTATATAAGAGGACTATGACTATTTAAAATCACTGGTGACCTTATATAAGAGGACTATGACTATTTAAAATCACTGGTGACCTTATATAAGAGGACTATGACTATTTAAAATCACTGGTGACTTATATAAGAGGACTATGACTGTATTTAAAATCACAGGTGACCTTATATAAGAGGACTATGACTGTATTTAAAATCACTGGTGACTTATATAAGAGGACTATGACTGTTTAAAATCACTGGTGTCTTATATAAGAGGACTATGACTGTATTTAAAATCACTGGTGACCTTATATAAGAGGACTATGACTATTTAAAGTCACTGGTGACTTATATAAGAGGACTATGACTGTATTTAAAATCACTGGTGACCTTATATAAGAGGACTATGACTATTTAAAATCACTGGTGACTTATATAAGAGGACTATGACTGTATTTAAAATCACTGGTGACCTTATATAAGAGGACTATGACTATTTAAAATCACTGGTGACCTTATATAAGAGGACTATGACTATTTAAAATCACTGGTGACCTTATATAAGAGGACTATGACTATTTATAGTCACTGGTGACTTATATAAGAGGACTATGACTATTTAAAATCACTGGTGACCTTATATAAGAGGACTATGACTATTTAAAATCACTGGTGACCTTATATAAGAGGATTATGACTGTATTTAAAATCACTGGTGACTTATATAAGAGGACTATGACTGTATTTAAAATCACTGGTGACTTATATAAGAGGACTATGACTGTATTTAAAATCACTGGTGACCTTATATAAGAGGACTATGACTATTTAAAGTCACTGGTGACTTATATAAGAGGACTATGACTGTATTTAAAATCACTGGTGACCTTATATAAGAGGACTATGACTGTATTTAAAATCACTGGTGACTAATATAAGAGGACTATGACTGTATTTAAAATCACTGGTGACCATATATAAGAGGACTATGACTATTTAAAATCACTGGTGACTTATATAAGAGGACTATGACTGTATTTAAAATCACTGGTGACTAATATAAGAGGACTATGACTGTATTTAAAATCACTGGTGACCATATATAAGAGGACTATGACTATTTAAAATCACTGGTGACTTATATAAGAGGACTATGACTGTATTTAAAATCACTGGTGACTTATATAAGAGGACTATGACTATTTAAAATCACTGGTGACTTATATAAGAGGACTATGACTGTATTTAAAATCACTGGTGACTTATATAAGAGGACTATGACTATTTAAAATCACTGGTGACCTTATATAAGAGGACTATGACTATTTAAAATCACTGGTGACCTTATATAAGAGGACTATGACTATTTAAAATCACTGGTGACCTTATATAAGAGGACTATGACTATTTAAAATCACTGGTGACCTTATATAAGAGGACTATGACTGTATTTAAAATCACTGATGACCTTATATAAGAGGACTATGACTGTATTTAAAATCACTGGTGACTTATATAAGAGGACTATGACTGTATTTAAAATCACTGGTGACCTTATATAAGAGGACTATGACTATTTAAAATCACTGGTGACCTTATATAAGAGGACTATGACTATTTAAAATCACCGGTGACCTTATATAAGAGGACTATGACTATTTATAGTCACTGGTGACTTATATAAGAGGACTATGACTATTTAAAATCACTGGTGACCTTATATAAGAGGACTATGACTATTTAAAATCACTGGTGACCTTATATAAGAGGACTATGACTATTTAAAATCACTGGTGACTTATATAAGAGGACTATGACTGTATTTAAAATCACAGGTGACCTTATATAAGAGGACTATGACTGTATTTAAAATCACTGGTGACTTATATAAGAGGACTATGACTGTGTTTAAAATCACTGGTGTCTTATATAAGAGGACTATGACTGTATTTAAAATCACTGGTGACCTTATATAAGAGGACTATGACTATTTAAAGTCACTGGTGACTTATATAAGAGGACTATGACTGTATTTAAAATCACTGGTGACCTTATATAAGAGGACTATGACTATTTAAAATCACTGGTGACTTATATAAGAGGACTATGACTATTTAAAATCACTGGTGACCTTATATAAGAGGACTATGACTATTTAAAATCACTGGTGACCTTATATAGGAGGACTATGACTATTTAAAATCACTGGTGACCTTATATAAGAGGACTATGACTGTATTTAAAATCACTGGTGACCTTATATAAGAGGACTATGACTATTTAAAATCACTGGTGACCTTATATAAGAGGACTATGACTATTTAAAATCACTGGTGACCTTATATAAGAGGACTATGACTGTATTTAAAATCACTGGTGACCTTATATAAGAGGACTATGACTATTTAAAATCACTGGTGACCTTATATAAGAGGACTATGACTGTATTTAAAATCACTGGTGACCTTATATAAGAGGACTATGACTATTTAAAATCACTGGTGACCTTATATAAGAGGACTATGACTATTTAAAATCACTGGTGACCTTATATAAGAGGACTATGACTATTTAGAATCATTGGTGACCTTATATAAGAGGACTATGACTATTTAAAGTCACTGGTGACTTATATAAGAGGACTATGACTATTTAAAATCACTGGTGACCTTATATAAGAGGACTATGACTATTTAAAGTCACTGGTGACTTATATAAGAGGACTATGACTATTTAAAATCACTGGTGACTTATATAAGAGGACTATGACTATTTAAAATCACTGGTGACCTTATATAAGAGGACTATGACTGTATTTAAAATCACTGGTGACTTATATAAGAGGACTATGACTGTATTTAAAATCACTGGTGACTTATATAAGAGGACTATGACTATTTAAAATCACTGGTGACTTATATAAGAGGACTATGACTATTTAAAATCACCGGTGACCTTATATAAGAGGACTATGACTATTTAAAATCACTGGTGACCTTATATAAGAGGACTATGACTATTTAAAATCACTGGTGACTTATATAAGAGGACTATGACTGTATTTAAAATCACAGGTGACCTTATATAAGAGGACTATGACTGTATTTAAAATCACTGGTGACTTATATAAGAGGACTATGACTGTATTTAAAATCACTGGTGTCTTATATAAGAGGACTATGACTGTATTTAAAATCACTGGTGACCTTATATAAGAGGACTATGACTATTTAAAGTCACTGGTGACTTATATAAGAGGACTATGACTATTTAAAATCACTGGTGACTTATATAAGAGGACTATGACTGTATTTAAAATCACTGGTGACTTATATAAGAGGACTATGACTATTTAAAATCACTGGTGACTTATATAAGAGGACTATGACTGTATTTAAAATCACTGGTGACTTATATAAGAGGACTATGACTATTTAAAATCACTGGTGACCTTATATAAGAGGACTATGACTATTTAAAATCACTGGTGACCTTATATAGGAGGACTATGACTATTTAAAATCACTGGTGACCTTATATAAGAGGACTATGACTATTTAAAATCACTGGTGACCTTATATAAGAGGACTATGACTGTATTTAAAATCACTGGTGACCTTATATAAGAGGACTATGACTATTTAAAATCACTGGTGACCTTATATAAGAGGACTATGACTATTTAAAATCACTGGTGACCTTATATAAGAGGACTATGACTGTATTTAAAATCACTGGTGACCTTATATAAGAGGACTATGACTATTTAAAATCACTGGTGACCTTATATAAGAGGACTATGACTGTATTTAAAATCACTGGTGACCTTATATAAGAGGACTATGACTATTTAAAATCACTGGTGACCTTATATAAGAGGACTATGACTATTTAAAATCACTGGTGACCTTATATAAGAGGACTATGACTATTTAGAATCACTGGTGACCTTATATAAGAGGACTATGACTATTTAAAGTCACTGGTGACTTATATAAGAGGACTATGACTATTTAAAATCACTGGTGACCTTATATAAGAGGACTATGACTTTAATGTCACTGGTGACTTATATAAGAGGACTATGACTATTTAAAATCACTGGTGACTTATATAAGAGGACTATGACTATTTAAAATCACTGGTGACCTTATATAAGAGGACTATGACTGTATTTAAAATCACTGGTGACTTATATAAGAGGACTATGACTGTATTTAAAATCACTGGTGACCTTATATAAGAGGACTATGACTATTTAAAATCACTGGTGACCTTATATAAGAGGACTATGACTATTTAAAATCACCGGTGACCTTATATAAGAGGACTATGACTATTTATAGTCACTGGTGACTTATATAAGAGGACTATGACTATTTAAAATCACTGGTGACCTTATATAAGAGGACTATGACTATTTAAAATCACTGGTGACCTTATATAAGAGGACTATGACTATTTAAAATCACTGGTGACTTATATAAGAGGACTATGACTGTATTTAAAATCACAGGTGACCTTATATAAGAGGACTATGACTGTATTTAAAATCACTGGTGACTTATATAAGAGGACTATGACTGTTTAAAATCACTGGTGTCTTATATAAGAGGACTATGACTGTATTTAAAATCACTGGTGACCTTATATAAGAGGACTATGACTATTTAAAGTCACTGGTGACTTATATAAGAGGACTATGACTGTATTTAAAATCACTGGTGACCTTATATAAGAGGACTATGACTATTTAAAATCACTGGTGACTTATATAAGAGGACTATGACTGTATTTAAAATCACTGGTGACCTTATATAAGAGGACTATGACTATTTAAAATCACTGGTGACCTTATATAAGAGGACTATGACTATTTAAAATCACTGGTGACCTTATATAAGAGGACTATGACTATTTATAGTCACTGGTGACTTATATAAGAGGACTATGACTATTTAAAATCACTGGTGACCTTATATAAGAGGACTATGACTATTTAAAATCACTGGTGACCTTATATAAGAGGATTATGACTGTATTTAAAATCACTGGTGACTTATATAAGAGGACTATGACTGTATTTAAAATCACTGGTGACTTATATAAGAGGACTATGACTGTATTTAAAATCACTGGTGACCTTATATAAGAGGACTATGACTATTTAAAGTCACTGGTGACTTATATAAGAGGACTATGACTGTATTTAAAATCACTGGTGACCTTATATAAGAGGACTATGACTGTATTTAAAATCACTGGTGACTAATATAAGAGGACTATGACTGTATTTAAAATCACTGGTGACCATATATAAGAGGACTATGACTATTTAAAATCACTGGTGACTTATATAAGAGGACTATGACTGTATTTAAAATCACTGGTGACTAATATAAGAGGACTATGACTGTATTTAAAATCACTGGTGACCATATATAAGAGGACTATGACTATTTAAAATCACTGGTGACTTATATAAGAGGACTATGACTGTATTTAAAATCACTGGTGACTTATATAAGAGGACTATGACTATTTAAAATCACTGGTGACTTATATAAGAGGACTATGACTGTATTTAAAATCACTGGTGACTTATATAAGAGGACTATGACTATTTAAAATCACTGGTGACCTTATATAAGAGGACTATGACTATTTAAAATCACTGGTGACCTTATATAAGAGGACTATGACTATTTAAAATCACTGGTGACCTTATATAAGAGGACTATGACTATTTAAAATCACTGGTGACCTTATATAAGAGGACTATGACTGTATTTAAAATCACTGATGACCTTATATAAGAGGACTATGACTATTTAAAATCACTGGTGACCTTATATAAGAGGACTATGACTATTTAAAATCACTGGTGACCTTATATAAGAGGACTATGACTGTATTTAAAATCACTGGTGACCTTATATAAGAGGACTATGACTATTTAAAATCACTGGTGACCTTATATAAGAGGACTATGACTGTATTTAAAATCACTGGTGACCTTATATAAGAGGACTATGACTATTTAAAATCACTGGTGACCTTATATAAGAGGACTGACTATTTAAAATCACTGGTGACCTTATATAAGAGGACTATGACTATTTAGAATCACTGGTGACCTTATATAAGAGGACTATGACTATTTAAAGTCACTGGTGACTTATATAAGAGGACTATGACTATTTAAAGTCACTGGTGACTTATATAAGAGGACTATGACTGTATTTAAAATCACTGGTGACCTTATATAAGAGGACTATGACTATTTAAAATCACTGGTGACTTATATAAGAGGAAAATGACTATTTAAAATCACTGGTGACCTTATATAAGAGGACTATGACTGTATTTAAAATCACTGGTGACTTATATAAGAGGACTATGACTGTATTTAAAATCACTGGTGACCTTATATAAGAGGACTATGACTATTTAAAATCACTGGTGACCTTATATAAGAGGACTATGACTATTTAAAATCACCGGTGACCTTATATAAGAGGACTATGACTATTTATAGTCACTGGTGACTTATATAAGAGGACTATGACTATTTAAAATCACTGGTGACCTTATATAAGAGGACTATGACTATTTAAAATCACTGGTGACCTTATATAAGAGGACTATGACTATTTAAAATCACTGGTGACTTATATAAGAGGACTATGACTGTATTTAAAATCACAGGTGACCTTATATAAGAGGACTATGACTGTATTTAAAATCACTGGTGACTTATATAAGAGGACTATGACTGTGTTTAAAATCACTGGTGTCTTATATAAGAGGACTATGACTGTATTTAAAATCACTGGTGACCTTATATAAGAGGACTATGACTATTTAAAGTCACTGGTGACTTATATAAGAGGACTATGACTATTTAAAATCACTGGTGACTTATATAAGAGGACTATGACTGTATTTAAAATCACTGGTGACTTATATAAGAGGACTATGACTATTTAAAATCACTGGTGACTTATATAAGAGGACTATGACTGTATTTAAAATCACTGGTGACTTATATAAGAGGACTATGACTATTTAAAATCACTGGTGACCTTATATAAGAGGACTATGACTATTTAAAATCACTGGTGACCTTATATAGGAGGACTATGACTATTTAAAATCACTGGTGACCTTATATAAGAGGACTATGACTATTTAAAATCACCAGTGACCTTATATAAGAGGACTATGACTGTATTTAAAATCACTGGTGACCTTATATAAGAGGACTATGACTATTTAAAATCACTGGTGACTTATATAAGAGGACTATGACTATTTAAAATCACTGGTGACCTTATATAAGAGGACTATGACTGTATTTAAAATCACTGGTGACTTATATAAGAGGACTATGACTGTATTTAAAATCACTGGTGACCTTATATAAGAGGACTATGACTATTTAAAATCACTGGTGACCTTATATAAGAGGACTATGACTATTTAAAATCACCGGTGACCTTATATAAGAGGACTATGACTATTTATAGTCACTGGTGACTTATATAAGAGGACTATGACTATTTAAAATCACTGGTGACCTTATATAAGAGGACTATGACTATTTAAAATCACTGGTGACCTTATATAAGAGGACTATGACTATTTAAAATCACTGGTGACTTATATAAGAGGACTATGACTGTATTTAAAATCACAGGTGACCTTATATAAGAGGACTATGACTGTATTTAAAATCACTGGTGACTTATATAAGAGGACTATGACTGTGTTTAAAATCACTGGTGTCTTATATAAGAGGACTATGACTGTATTTAAAATCACTGGTGACCTTATATAAGAGGACTATGACTATTTAAAGTCACTGGTGACTTATATAAGAGGACTATGACTATTTAAAATCACTGGTGACTTATATAAGAGGACTATGACTGTATTTAAAATCACTGGTGACTTATATAAGAGGACTATGACTATTTAAAATCACTGGTGACTTATATAAGAGGACTATGACTGTATTTAAAATCACTGGTGACTTATATAAGAGGACTATGACTATTTAAAATCACTGGTGACCTTATATAAGAGGACTATGACTATTTAAAATCACTGGTGACCTTATATAGGAGGACTATGACTATTTAAAATCACTGGTGACCTTATATAAGAGGACTATGACTATTTAAAATCACCGGTGACCTTATATAAGAGGACTATGACTGTATTTAAAATCACTGGTGACCTTATATAAGAGGACTATGACTATTTAAAATCACTGGTGACCTTATATAAGAGGACTATGACTATTTAAAATCACTGGTGACCTTATATAAGAGGACTATGACTGTATTTAAAATCACTGGTGACCTTATATAAGAGGACTATGACTATTTAAAATCACTGGTGACCTTATATAAGAGGACTATGACTGTATTTAAAATCACTGGTGAACTTATATAAGAGGACTATGACTATTTAAAATCACTGGTGACCTTATATAAGAGGACTATGACTATTTAAAATCACTGGTGACCTTATATAAGAGGACTATGACTATTTAGAATCACTGGTGACCTTATATAAGAGGACTATGACTATTTAAAGTCACTGGTGACTTATATAAGAGGACTATGACTATTTAAAATCACTGGTGACCTTATATAAGAGGACTATGACTATTTAAAGTCACTGGTGACTTATATAAGAGGACTATGACTATTTAAAATCACTGGTGACTTATATAAGAGGACTATGACTGTATTTAAAATCACTGGTGACCTTATATAAGAGGACTATGACTGTATTTAAAATCACTGGTGACTTATATAAGAGGACTATGACTGTGTTTAAAATCACTGGTGTCTTATATAAGAGGACTATGACTGTATTTAAAATCACTGGTGACCTTATATAAGAGGACTATGACTATTTAAAGTCACTGGTGACTTATATAAGAGGACTATGACTATTTAAAATCACTGGTGACTTATATAAGAGGACTATGACTGTATTTAAAATCACTGGTGACTTATATAAGAGGACTATGACTATTTAAAATCACTGGTGACTTATATAAGAGGACTATGACTGTATTTAAAATCACTGGTGACTTATATAAGAGGACTATGACTATTTAAAATCACTGGTGACCTTATATAAGAGGACTATGACTATTTAAAATCACTGGTGACCTTATATAGGAGGACTATGACTATTTAAAATCACTGGTGACCTTATATAAGAGGACTATGACTATTTAAAATCACCGGTGACCTTATATAAGAGGACTATGACTGTATTTAAAATCACTGGTGACCTTATATAAGAGGACTATGACTATTTAAAATCACTGGTGACCTTATATAAGAGGACTATGACTATTTAAAATCACTGGTGACCTTATATAAGAGGACTATGACTGTATTTAAAATCACTGGTGACCTTATATAAGAGGACTATGACTATTTAAAATCACTGGTGACCTTATATAAGAGGACTATGACTGTATTTAAAATCACTGGTGAACTTATATAAGAGGACTATGACTATTTAAAATCACTGGTGACCTTATATAAGAGGACTATGACTATTTAAAATCACTGGTGACCTTATATAAGAGGACTATGACTATTTAGAATCACTGGTGACCTTATATAAGAGGACTATGACTATTTAAAGTCACTGGTGACTTATATAAGAGGACTATGACTATTTAAAATCACTGGTGACCTTATATAAGAGGACTATGACTATTTAAAGTCACTGGTGACTTATATAAGAGGACTATGACTATTTAAAATCACTGGTGACTTATATAAGAGGACTATGACTGTATTTAAAATCACTGGTGACCTTATATAAGAGGACTATGACTGTATTTAAAATCACTGGTGACTTATATAAGAGGACTATGACTGTATTTAAAATCACTGGTGACTTATATAAGAGGACTATGACTGTTTAAAATCACTGGTGTCTTATATAAGAGGACTATGACTGTATTTAAAATCACTGGTGACCTTATATAAGAGGACTATGACTATTTAAAGTCACTGGTGACTTATATAAGAGGACTATGACTGTATTTAAAATCACTGGTGACCTTATATAAGAGGACTATGACTATTTAAAATCACTGGTGACTTATATAAGAGGACTATGACTGTATTTAAAATCACTGGTGACCTTATATAAGAGGACTATGACTATTTAAAATCACTGGTGACCTTATATAAGAGGACTATGACTATTTAAAATCACTGGTGACCTTATATAAGAGGACTATGACTATTTATAGTCACTGGTGACTTATATAAGAGGACTATGACTATTTAAAATCACTGGTGACCTTATATAAGAGGACTATGACTATTTAAAATCACTGGTGACCTTATATAAGAGGATTATGACTGTATTTAAAATCACTGGTGACTTATATAAGAGGACTATGACTGTATTTAAAATCACTGGTGACTTATATAAGAGGACTATGACTGTATTTAAAATCACTGGTGACCTTATATAAGAGGACTATGACTATTTAAAGTCACTGGTGACTTATATAATAGGACTATGACTGTATTTAAAATCACTGGTGACCTTATATAAGAGGACTATGACTGTATTTAAAATCACTGGTGACTAATATAAGAGGACTATGACTGTATTTAAAATCACTGGTGACCATATATAAGAGGACTATGACTATTTAAAATCACTGGTGACTTATATAAGAGGACTATGACTGTATTTAAAATCACTGGTGACTAATATAAGAGGACTGACTGTATTTAAAATCACTGGTGACCATATATAAGAGGACTATGACTATTTAAAATCACTGGTGACTTATATAAGAGGACTATGACTGTATTTAAAATCACTGGTGACTTATATAAGAGGACTATGACTATTTAAAATCACTGGTGACTTATATAAGAGGACTATGACTGTATTTAAAATCACTGGTGACTTATATAAGAGGACTATGACTATTTAAAATCACTGGTGACCTTATATAAGAGGACTATGACTATTTAAAATCACTGGTGACCTTATATAGGAGGACTATGACTATTTAAAATCACTGGTGACCTTATATAAGAGGACTATGACTATTTAAAATCACTGGTGACCTTATATAAGAGGACTATGACTGTATTTAAAATCACTGATGACCTTATATAAGAGGACTATGACTATTTAAAATCACTGGTGACCTTATATAAGAGGACTATGACTATTTAAAATCACTGGTGACCTTATATAAGAGGACTATGACTGTATTTAAAATCACTGGTGACCTTATATAAGAGGACTATGACTATTTAAAATCACTGGTGACCTTATATAAGAGGACTATGACTGTATTTAAAATCACTGGTGACCTTATATAAGAGGACTATGACTATTTAAAATCACTGGTGACCTTATATAAGAGGACTATGACTATTTAAAATCACTGGTGACCTTATATAAGAGGACTATGACTATTTAGAATCACTGGTGACCTTATATAAGAGGACTATGACTATTTAAAGTCACTGGTGACTTATATAAGAGGACTATGACTATTTAAAATCACTGGTGACCTTATATAAGAGGACTATGACTATTTAAAGTCACTGGTGACTTATATAAGAGGACTATGACTGTATTTAAAATCACTGGTGACCTTATATAAGAGGACTATGACTATTTAAAATCACTGGTGACTTATATAAGAGGACTATGACTATTTAAAATCACTGGTGACCTTATATAAGAGGACTATGACTGTATTTAAAATCACTGGTGACTTATATAAGAGGACTATGACTGTATTTAAAATCACTGGTGACCTTATATAAGAGGACTATGACTATTTAAAATCACTGGTGACCTTATATAAGAGGACTATGACTATTTAAAATCACCGGTGACCTTATATAAGAGGACTATGACTTTATAGTCACTGGTGACTTATATAAGAGGACTATGACTATTTAAAATCACTGGTGACCTTATATAAGAGGACTATGACTATTTAAAATCACTGGTGACCTTATATAAGAGGACTATGACTATTTAAAATCACTGGTGACTTATATAAGAGGACTATGACTGTATTTAAAATCACAGGTGACCTTATATAAGAGGACTATGACTGTATTTAAAATCACTGGTGACTTATATAAGAGGACTATGACTGTGTTTAAAATCACTGGTGTCTTATATAAGAGGACTATGACTGTATTTAAAATCACTGGTGACCTTATATAAGAGGACTATGACTATTTAAAGTCACTGGTGACTTATATAAGAGGACTATGACTATTTAAAATCACTGGTGACTTATATAAGAGGACTATGACTGTATTTAAAATCACTGGTGACTTATATAAGAGGACTATGACTGTATTTAAAATCACTGGTGACTTATATAAGAGGACTATGACTATTTAAAATCACTGGTGACCTTATATAAGAGGACTATGACTATTTAAAATCACTGGTGACCTTATATAAGAGGACTATGACTATTTAAAATCACCGGTGACCTTATATAAGAGGACTATGACTGTATTTAAAATCACTGGTGACCTTATATAAGAGGACTATGACTATTTAAAATCACTGGTGACTTATATAATAGGACTATGACTGTATTTAAAATCACTGGTGACCTTATATAAGAGGACTATGACTGTATTTAAAATCACTGGTGACTAATATAAGAGGACTATGACTGTATTTAAAATCACTGGTGACCATATATAAGAGGACTATGACTATTTAAAATCACTGGTGACTTATATAAGAGGACTATGACTGTATTTAAAATCACTGGTGACTAATATAAGAGGACTGACTGTATTTAAAATCACTGGTGACCATATATAAGAGGACTATGACTATTTAAAATCACTGGTGACTTATATAAGAGGACTATGACTGTATTTAAAATCACTGGTGACTTATATAAGAGGACTATGACTATTTAAAATCACTGGTGACTTATATAAGAGGACTATGACTGTATTTAAAATCACTGGTGACTTATATAAGAGGACTATGACTATTTAAAATCACTGGTGACCTTATATAAGAGGACTATGACTATTTAAAATCACTGGTGACCTTATATAGGAGGACTATGACTATTTAAAATCACTGGTGACCTTATATAAGAGGACTATGACTATTTAAAATCACTGGTGACCTTATATAAGAGGACTATGACTGTATTTAAAATCACTGATGACCTTATATAAGAGGACTATGACTATTTAAAATCACTGGTGACCTTATATAAGAGGACTATGACTATTTAAAATCACTGGTGACCTTATATAAGAGGACTATGACTGTATTTAAAATCACTGGTGACCTTATATAAGAGGACTATGACTATTTAAAATCACTGGTGACCTTATATAAGAGGACTATGACTGTATTTAAAATCACTGGTGACCTTATATAAGAGGACTATGACTATTTAAAATCACTGGTGACCTTATATAAGAGGACTATGACTATTTAAAATCACTGGTGACCTTATATAAGAGGACTATGACTATTTAGAATCACTGGTGACCTTATATAAGAGGACTATGACTATTTAAAGTCACTGGTGACTTATATAAGAGGACTATGACTATTTAAAATCACTGGTGACCTTATATAAGAGGACTATGACTATTTAAAGTCACTGGTGACTTATATAAGAGGACTATGACTGTATTTAAAATCACTGGTGACCTTATATAAGAGGACTATGACTATTTAAAATCACTGGTGACTTATATAAGAGGACTATGACTATTTAAAATCACTGGTGACCTTATATAAGAGGACTATGACTGTATTTAAAATCACTGGTGACTTATATAAGAGGACTATGACTGTATTTAAAATCACTGGTGACCTTATATAAGAGGACTATGACTATTTAAAATCACTGGTGACCTTATATAAGAGGACTATGACTATTTAAAATCACCGGTGACCTTATATAAGAGGACTATGACTTTATAGTCACTGGTGACTTATATAAGAGGACTATGACTATTTAAAATCACTGGTGACCTTATATAAGAGGACTATGACTATTTAAAATCACTGGTGACCTTATATAAGAGGACTATGACTATTTAAAATCACTGGTGACTTATATAAGAGGACTATGACTGTATTTAAAATCACAGGTGACCTTATATAAGAGGACTATGACTGTATTTAAAATCACTGGTGACTTATATAAGAGGACTATGACTGTGTTTAAAATCACTGGTGTCTTATATAAGAGGACTATGACTGTATTTAAAATCACTGGTGACCTTATATAAGAGGACTATGACTATTTAAAGTCACTGGTGACTTATATAAGAGGACTATGACTATTTAAAATCACTGGTGACTTATATAAGAGGACTATGACTGTATTTAAAATCACTGGTGACTTATATAAGAGGACTATGACTATTTAAAATCACTGGTGACTTATATAAGAGGACTATGACTGTATTTAAAATCACTGGTGACTTATATAAGAGGACTATGACTATTTAAAATCACTGGTGACCTTATATAAGAGGACTATGACTATTTAAAATCACTGGTGACCTTATATAAGAGGACTATGACTATTTAAAATCACCGGTGACCTTATATAAGAGGACTATGACTGTATTTAAAATCACTGGTGACCTTATATAAGAGGACTATGACTATTTAAAATCACTGGTGACTTATATAAGAGGACTATGACTATTTAAAATCACTGGTGACCTTATATAAGAGGACTATGACTGTATTTAAAATCACTGGTGACTTATATAAGAGGACTATGACTGTATTTAAAATCACTGGTGACCTTATATAAGAGGACTATGACTATTTAAAATCACTGGTGACCTTATATAAGAGGACTATGACTATTTAAAATCACCGGTGACCTTATATAAGAGGACTATGACTATTTATAGTCACTGGTGACTTATATAAGAGGACTATGACTATTTAAGATCACTGGTGACCTTATATAAGAGGACTATGACTATTTAAAATCACTGGTGACCTTATATAAGAGGACTATGACTATTTAAAATCACTGGTGACTTATATAAGAGGACTATGACTGTATTTAAAATCACAGGTGACCTTATATAAGAGGACTATGACTGTATTTAAAATCACTGGTGACTTATATAAGAGGACTATGACTGTGTTTAAAATCACTGGTGTCTTATATAAGAGGACTATGACTGTATTTAAAATCACTGGTGACCTTATATAAGAGGACTATGACTATTTAAAGTCACTGGTGACTTATATAAGAGGACTATGACTATTTAAAATCACTGGTGACTTATATAAGAGGACTATGACTGTATTTAAAATCACTGGTGACCTTATATAAGAGGACTATGACTATTTAAAATCACTGGTGACCTTATATAAGAGGACTATGACTATTTAAAGTCAATGGTGACTTATATAAGAGGACTATGACTGTATTTAAAATCACTGGTGACTTATATAAGAGGACTATGACTATTTAAAATCACTGGTGACCTTATATAAGAGGACTATGACTATTTAAAATCACTGGTGACCTTATATAGGAGGACTGACTATTTAAAATCACCGGTGACCTTATATAAGAGGACTATGACTGTATTTAAAATCACTGGTGACCTTATATAAGAGGACTATGACTATTTAAAATCACTGGTGACCTTATATAAGAGGACTATGACTATTTAAAATCACTGGTGACCTTATATAAGAGGACTATGACTGTATTTAAAATCACTGGTGACCTTATATAAGAGGACTATGACTATTTAAAATCACTGGTGACCTTATATAAGAGGACTATGACTGTATTTAAAATCACTGGTGAACTTATATAAGAGGACTATGACTATTTAAAATCACTGGTGACCTTATATAAGAGGACTATGACTATTTAAAATCACTGGTGACCTTATATAAGAGGACTATGACTATTTAGAATCACTGGTGACCTTATATAAGAGGACTATGACTATTTAAAGTCACTGGTGACTTATATAAGAGGACTATGACTATTTAAAATCACTGGTGACCTTATATAAGAGGACTATGACTATTTAAAGTCACTGGTGACTTATATAAGAGGACTATGACTATTTAAAATCACTGGTGACTTATATAAGAGGACTATGACTATTTAAAATCACTGGTGACCTTATATAAGAGGACTATGACTGTATTTAAAATCTCTGGTGACTTATATAAGAGGACTATGACTGTATTTAAAATCACTGGTGACCTTATATAAGAGGACTATGACTATTTAAAATCACTGGTGACCTTATATAAGAGGACTATGACTATTTAAAATCACCGGTGACCTTATATAAGAGGACTATGACTATTTATAGTCACTGGTGACTTATATAAGAGGACTATGACTATTTAAAATCACTGGTGACCTTATATAAGAGGACTATGACTATTTAAAATCACTGGTGACCTTATATAAGAGGACTATGACTATTTAAAATCACTGGTGACTTATATAAGAGGACTATGACTGTATTTAAAATCACAGGTGACCTTATATAAGAGGACTATGACTGTATTTAAAATCACTGGTGACTTATATAAGAGGACTATGACTGTGTTTAAAATCACTGGTGTCTTATATAAGAGGACTATGACTGTATTTAAAATCACTGGTGACCTTATATAAGAGGACTATGACTATTTAAAGTCACTGGTGACTTATATAAGAGGACTATGACTGTATTTAAAATCACTGGTGACCTTATATAAGAGGACTATGACTATTTAAAATCACTGGTGACTTATATAAGAGGACTATGACTGTATTTAAAATCACTGGTGACCTTATATAAGAGGACTATGACTATTTAAAATCACTGGTGACCTTATATAAGAGGACTATGACTATTTAAAATCACTGGTGACCTTATATAAGAGGACTATGACTATTTATAGTCACTGGTGACTTATATAAGAGGACTATGACTATTTAAAATCACTGGTGACCTTATATAAGAGGACTATGACTATTTAAAATCACTGGTGACCTTATATAAGAGGATTATGACTGTATTTAAAATCACTGGTGACTTATATAAGAGGACTATGACTGTATTTAAAATCACTGGTGACTTATATAAGAGGACTATGACTGTATTTAAAATCACTGGTGACCTTATATAAGAGGACTATGACTATTTAAAGTCACTGGTGACTTATATAAGAGGACTATGACTGTATTTAAAATCACTGGTGACCTTATATAAGAGGACTATGACTGTATTTAAAATCACTGGTGACTAATATAAGAGGACTATGACTGTATTTAAAATCACTGGTGACCATATATAAGAGGACTATGACTATTTAAAATCACTGGTGACTTATATAAGAGGACTATGACTGTATTTAAAATCACTGGTGACTAATATAAGAGGACTATGACTGTATTTAAAATCACTGGTGACCATATATAAGAGGACTATGACTATTTAAAATCACTGGTGACTTATATAAGAGGACTATGACTGTATTTAAAATCACTGGTGACCTTATATAAGAGGACTATGACTATTTAAAATCACTGGTGACCTTATATAAGAGGACTATGACTATTTAAAGTCAATGGTGACTTATATAAGAGGACTATGACTGTATTTAAAATCACTGGTGACTTATATAAGAGGACTATGACTATTTAAAATCACTGGTGACCTTATATAAGAGGACTACAACTGTATTTAAAATCACTGGTGACTTATATAAGAGGACTATGACTATTTAAAGTCACTGGTGACTTATATATGAGGACTATGACTATTTAAAATCACTGGTGACTTATATAAGAGGACTATGACTGTATTTAAAATCACTGGTGACTTATATAAGAGGACTATGACTATTTAAAATCACTGGTGACCTTATATAAGAGGACTATGACTATTTAAAATCACTGGTGACCTTATATAGGAGGACTATGACTATTTAAAATCACTGGTGACCTTATATAAGAGGACTATGACTATTTAAAATCACTTGTGACCTTATATAAGAGGACTATGACTGTATTTAAAATCACTGGTGACCTTATATAAGAGGACTATGACTATTTAAAATCACTGGTGACCTTATATAAGAGGACTATGACTATTTAAAATCACTGGTGACCTTATATAAGAGGAATATGACTGTATTTAAAATCACTGGTGACCTTATATAAAAGGACTATGACTATTTAAAATCACTGGTGACCTTATATAAGAGGACTATGACTGTATTTAAAATCATTGGTGACCTTATATAAGAGGACTATGACTATTTAAAATCACTGGTGACCTTATATAAGAGGACTATGACTATTTAAAATCACTGGTGACCTTATATAAGAGGACTATGACTATTTAAAATCACTGGTGACCTTATATAAGAGGACTATGACTATTTAAAGTCACTGGTGACTTATATAAGAGGACTATGACTATTTAAAATCACTGGTGACCTTATATAAGAGGACTATGACTATTTAAAGTCACTGGTGACTTATATAAGAGGACTATGACTATTTAAAATCACTGGTGACTTATATAAGAGGACTATGACTATTTAAAATCACTGGTGACCTTATATAAGAGGACTACGACTGTATTTAAAATCACTGGTGACTTATATAAGAGGACTATGACTGTATTTAAAATCACTGGTGACCTTATATAAGAGGACTATGACTATTTAAAATCACTGGTGACCATATATAAGAGGACTATGACTATTTAAAATCACTGGTGACCTTATATAAGAGGACTATGACTATTTAAAATCACTGGTGACTTATATAAGAAGACTATGACTGTATTTAAAATCACAGGTGACCTTATATAAGAGGACTATGACTGTATTTAAAATCACTGGTGACTTATATAAGAGGACTATGACTGTGTTTAAAATCACTGGTGTCTTATATAAGAGGACTATGACTGTATTTAAACTCACTGGTGACCTTATATAAGAGGACTATGACTATTTAAAATCACTGGTGACTTATATAAGAGGACTATGACTGTATTTAAAATCACTGGTGACCTTATATAAGAGGACTATGACTATTTAAAATCACTGGTGACCTTATATAAGAGGACTATGACTATTTAAAATCACTGGTTTCCTTATATAAGAGGACTATGACTATTTATAGTCACTGGTGACTTATATAAGAGGACTATGACTATTTAAAATCACTGGTGACCTTATATAAGAGGACTATGACTATTTAAAATCACTGGTGACCTTATATAAGAGGACTATGACTATTTAAAATCACTGGTGACTTATATAAGAGGACTATGACTGTATTTAAAATCACTGGTGACCTTATATAAGAGGACTATGACTGTATTTTAAATCGCTGGTGACTTATATAAGAGGACTATGACTGTATTTAAAATCACTGGTGTCTTATATAAGAGGACTATGACTGTATTTAAAATCACTGGTGACCTTATATAAGAGGACTATGACTGTATTTAAAATCACTGGTGACCTTATATAAGAGGACTATGACTGTATTTAAAATCACTGGTGACTTATATAAGAGGACTATGACTATTTAAAATCACTGGTGACCTTATATAAGAGGACTATGACTGTATTTAAAATCACTGGTGTCTTATATAAGAGGACTATGACTGTATTTAAAATCACTGGTGACCTTATATAAGAGGACTATGACTATTTAAAATCACTGGTGACTTATATAAGAGGACTGTGACTGTATTTAAAATCACTGGTGACTTTATATAAGAGGACTATGACTATTTAAAATCACTGGTGACTTATATAAGAGGAGTATGACTATTTAAAATCACTGATGACCTTATATAAGAGGACTATGACTGTATTTAAAATCACTGGTGACCTTATATAAGAGGACTATGACTATTTAAAATCACTGGTGACCTTATATAAGAGGACTATGACTATTTAAAATCACTGGTGACTTATATAAGAGGACTATGACTATTTAAAATCACTGGTGACTTATATAAGAGGACTATGACTATTTAAAATCACTGGTGACTTTATATAAGAGGACTATGACTATTTAAAATCACTGGTGACTTATATAAGAGGCGTATGACTATTTAAAATCACTGGTGACCTTATATAAGAAAACTATGACTGTATTTAAAATCACTGGTGACCTTATATTAGAGGACTATGACTATTTAAAATCACTGGTGACCTTATATAAGAGGATTATGACTATTTAAAATCACTGGTGACTTATATAAGAGGACTATGACTGTATTTAAAATCACTGGTGACCTTATATAAGAGGACTATGACTGTATTTAAAATCACTGGTGACCATATATAAGAGGACTATGACTATTTAAAATCACTGGTGACTTATATAAGAGGACTATGACTATTTAAAATTACTGGTGACCTTATATAAGAGGACTATGACTATTTAAAATCACTGGTATCCTTATATAAGAGGACTATGACTATTTAAAGTCACTGGTGACTTATATAAGAGGACTATGACTATTTAAAATCACTGGTGACTTATATAAGAGGACTATGACTATTTAAAATCACTGGTGACCTTATATAAGAGGACTATGACTGTATTTAAAATCACTGGTGACTTATATAAGAGGACTATGACTGTATTTAAAATCACTGGTGACCTTATATAAGAGGACTATGACTATTTAAAATCACCGGTGACCTTATATAAGAGGACTATGACTATTTAAAATCACTGGTGACCTTATATAAGAGGACTATGACTATTTAAAGTCACTGGTGACTTATATAAGAGGACTATGACTATTTAAAATCACTGGTGACTTATATAAGAGGACTATGACTATTTAAAATCACTGGTGACCTTATATAAGAGGACTATGACTGTATTTAAAATCACTGGTGACTTATATAAGAGGACTATGACTGTATTTAAAATCACCGGTGACCTTATATAAGAGGACTATGACTATTTAAAATCACCGGTGACCTTATATAAGAGGACTATGACTATTTAGTCACTGGTGACTTATATAAGAGGACTATGACTATTTAAAATCACTGGTGACCTTATATAAGAGGACTATGACTATTTAAAATCACTGGTGACCTTATATAAGAGGACTATGACTATTTAAAATCACTGGTGACTTATATAAGAGGACTATGACTGTATTTAAAATCACAGGTGACCTTATATAAGAGGACTATGACTGTATTTAAAATCACTGGTGACTTATATAAGAGGACTATGACTGTGTTTAAAATCACTGGTGTCTTATATAAGAGGACTATGACTGTATTTAAAATCACTGGTGACCTTATATAAGAGGACTATGACTATTTAAAATCACTGGTGACCTTATATAAGAGGACTATGACTATTTAAAATCACTGGTGACCTTATATAAGAGGACTATGACTATTTATAGTCACTGGTGACTTATATAAGAGGACTATGACTATTTAAAATCACTGGTGACCTTATATAAGAGGACTATGACTATTTAAAATCACTGGTGACCTTATATAAGAGGACTATGAGTATTTAAAATCACTGGTGACTTATATAAGAGGACTATGACTGTATTTAAAATCACTGGTGACCTTATATAAGAGGACTATGACTGTATTTAAAATCGCTGGTGACTTATATAAGAGGACTATGACTGTATTTAAAATCACTGGTGTCTTATATAAGAGGACTATGACTGTATTTAAAATCACTGGTGACCTTATATAAGAGGACTATGACTGTATTTAAAATCACTGGTGACCTTATATAAGAGGACTATGACTGTATTTAAAATCACTGGTGACTTATATAAGAGGACTATGACTATTTAAAATCACTGGTGACCTTATATAAGAGGACTATGACTGTATTTAAAATCACTGGTGTCTTATATAAGAGGACTATGACTGTATTTAAAATCACTGGTGACCTTATATAAGAGGACTATGACTATTTAAAATCACTGGTGACTTATATAAGAGGACTATGACTGTATTTAAAATCACTGGTGACTTTATATAAGAGGACTATGACTATTTAAAATCACTGGTGACTTATATAAGAGGAGTATGACTATTTAAAATCACTGGTGACCTTATATAAGAGGACTATGACTGTATTTAAAATCACTGGTGACCTTATATAAGAGGACTATGACTATTTAAAATCACTGGTGACCTTATATAAGAGGACTATGACTATTTAAAATCACTGGTGACTTATATAAGAGGACTATGACTATTTAAAATCACTGGTGACTTATATAAGAGGACTATGACTGTATTTATAATCACTGGTGACTTTATATAAGAGGACTATGACTATTTAAAATCACTGGTGACTTATATAAGAGGCGTATGACTATTTAAAATCACTGGTGACCTTATATAAGAAGACTATGACTGTATTTAAAATCACTGGTGACCTTATATAAGAGGACTATGACTATTTAAAATCACTGGTGACCTTATATAAGAGGACTATGACTATTTAAAATCACTGGTGACCTTATATAAGAGGACTATGACTGTATTTAAAATCACTGGTGACCTTATATAAGAGGACTATGACTATTTAAAATCACTGGTGACCTTATATAAGAGGACTATGACTGTATTTAAAATCACTGGTGACCTTATATAAGAGGACTATGACTATTTAAAATCACTGGTGACCTTATATAAGAGGACTATGACTATTTAAAATCACTGGTGATCTTATATAAGAGGATTATGACTGTATTTAAAATCACTGGTGACTTATATAAGAGGACTATGACTGTATTTAAAATCACTGGTGACTTATATAAGAGGACTATGACTGTATTTAAAATCACTGGTGACCTTATATAAGAGGACTATGACTATTTAAAGTCACTGGTGACTTATATAAGAGGACTATGACTGTATTTAAAATCACTGGTGACCTTATATAAGAGGACTATGACTGTATTTAAAATCACTGGTGACTAATATAAGAGGACTATGACTGTATTTAAAATCACTGGTGACCATATATAAGAGGACTATGACTATTTAAAATCACTGGTGACTTATATAAGAGGACTATGACTGTATTTAAAATCACTGGTGACTAATATAAGAGGACTATGACTGTATTTAAAATCACTGGTGACCATATATAAGAGGACTATGACTATTTAAAATCACTGGTGACTTATATAAGAGGACTATGACTGTATTTAAAATCACTGGTGACCTTATATAAGAGGACTATGACTATTTAAAATCACTGGTGACCTTATATAAGAGGACTATGACTATTTAAAGTCACTGGTGACTTATATAAGAGGACTATGACTGTATTTAAAATCACTGGTGACTTATATAAGAGGACTATGACTATTTAAAATCACTGGTGACTTATATAAGAGGACTATGACTATTTAAAGTCACTGGTGACTTATATAAGAGGACTATGACTATTTAAAATCACTGGTGACTTATATAAGAGGACTATGACTGTATTTAAAATCACTGGTGACTTATATAAGAGGACTATGACTATTTAAAATCACTGGTGACCTTATATAAGAGGACTACAACTGTATTTAAAATCACTGGTGACTTATATAAGAGGACTACAACTGTATTTAAAATCACTGGTGACTTATATAAGAGGACTATGACTGTATTTAAAATCACTGATGACCTTATATAAGAGGACTATGACTATTTAAAATCACTGGTGACTTATATAAGAGGACTATGACTGTATTTAAAATCACCAATGAGGTATCCGTTCTTGTATTTTTGATTTCATATAACCTTTTTCTTCTCCATAAAATAATTTCTGTGAAATCAGCTAATCATTTGCCAACAATTCTTTTTATGCTGAATGTAAAAATATTATCTCCCATCTTTTTTCTTTTTTTTTAAGAGTTGCCTTAGGTATTTAGACACATTTCAATGGGGGGGGGGGATTATTTCTTTTTGTAATCCAAACAAATATACGATCACAGCAACAATGACACTTAGAGCCATGTTATTATGTTGAATATTTTGTAGTTACTAGAATATGAACCCAGAGCTGCTAACTAAGTTTGAATATTTTATTGTTACTAGAATATGAACCCAGAGTGCTAACTAAGTTTGAATATTTTATAGTTACAAGAATATGAACCCAGAGCTGCTAACCAAGTTTGAATATTTTCTAGTTACTAGAATATGAACCCAGAGCTGCTAACTAAGTTTGAATATTTTGTAGTTACTAGAATATGAACCCAGAGTGCTAACTAAGTTTGAATATTTTGTAGTTACTAGAATATGAACCCAGAGCTGCTAACCAAGTTTGAATATTTTATTATACCCCCGCTCCCCGAAGGGGAAGGGGGTATACTGTTTTACCTCTGTCCGTCTGTCCTTCCTTCCGTCTGTCCAAGATATTTTCCGTCGCACTTTTCTCAGTAACTGTTGATGGCAGAAATCTGATATTTGGTCACAAGCATCATATAGGTATACCATATTGTGGGTAGCGTTTTTGGACCCGTCAGATTCCTACTTCCTCTTTGCCGACTTAGTTGGTTTTTATACACATTGAACATATATGCACATTTTTCGTCACATTTTTCTCAGCAACTATTGATGACAGAAATCTGATATTTGGTCACAAGCTTCATATAGGTACCCCATATCGTGGGAAGCGTTTTTGGATCCATCAGATTCCTACTTCCTGTTTGCGGAAGAGCGGGGGTATCATAAGTGAGCATTAGCTCACAGTTCATCTTGTTGTTACAAGAATATGAACCCAGAGATGCTAACCAAGTTTGAATATTTTGTTGTTACTAGAATATGAACCCAGAGCTGCTAACTAAGTTTGAATATTTTATAGTTACTAGAATATGAACCCAGAGCTGCTAACTAAGTTTGAATATTTTATAGTTACTAGAATATGAACCCAGAGCTGCTAACCAAGTTTGAATATTTTATAGTTACTAGAATATGAACCCAGAGCTGCTAACTAAGTTTGAATATTTTATAGTTACTAGAATATGAACCCAGAGCTGCTAACCAAGTTTGAATATTTTATAGTTACTAGAATATGAACCCAGAGCTGCTAATTAAGTTTGAATATTTTGTAGTTACTAGAATATGAACCCAGAGCTGCTAACCAAGTTCCTTTATTGATGAAGATGCATAAAGACCAAATAGCATTGTCTAAAGCCATAGAGAGTGGGGACACAGATTTAGGTATAATAATTTGCTATCAAGTATTCATACATGTGAAAATAATGAACCACATCGGTGGTGTAATGGTTAGCGTTCTCGTCTCTAGTGTGATAGATCATTGGTTTCAGCCCCAGCCAAATCACAGACTATAAAATTAGTATTTTCTGCTTCTTCTCTTAGCGTGTCAGTGGAGTGACATGTCTACCTGTGAAATGATTTTTCACTGAGCTATCACTGTAAAATTCCAAATAGGCATGTTGGTTTTGTACAAAGGGACATCATCATCATTTCATTGAAAGTATGTGTTCTTGCCATGATATGGCTGAAAAATTGCTCATTTGGCATTAAACAATAATCACTGACTCTTTATCACATGGTGGTTGTTATAGCAACTGATTATACAAGTAGAAGTATATCCTTAAAACCATACAATCTCAGCAACAACAGCTCTCTCTTGTTTGTAACTATTAATTAAACGGTCACAAACACTGATAAATGACTCATTCCTATGCCACAATGCACTTTTTAATAGAGCTAGAGGTACTGTGAACAAATTTCACAAAATAATACCCTGTCCCCTCTGTATCAAGTTTAACATACAAACATAACCTTCTGGGGAGACTAACATTGTTTTTGTCCTGTCTGTAAGTAAGGGTAATAACAAAATTACCGAACTCCAAACAATCTTACAAAGGGAAAGTCAAAACTCATAAGTAAATAAACAGACAAAATCAGTCAACAACCGGAAAACTGTGAAAACCGTAATGACCCTGACTTGGTACAGGCATTTCTAAAGAAATGGTGGGTTGAATCAGATTTTAAAGCGCCAAACCTCCCGCTTTCATTACAGCTCAAAGGTTCCGGCTGTCACTATGACACAAAATTTGTACGCACAGCTCCTGCTATATTGTAAATGGGAATCCCTTCAAATGTTGCATGTTTGCCCATTACTATTTTGGCATATCGTAATAACATTTTTATCGAACCATTTTTTATGGATTTATTGCCATTTTTGAAAGAATATTTCATCAAAAATTGTGTATGCACAAATGTGGAAGACATGTTTTGGCATAAAAATGACCTTTAATTGTAATATTATATTATATTTTCAGTCTACACAGTGTTATTAAGACTTAAGGGTACAATGACACAGGGAGAATTTTTTATGGCCATCAGAAGTATACCTATTGCATATTCTTTGTTGTTACAGGTATGTTTACAATGTAGTGTTTGGTTATTCGTGTTTATTGTCACCTTCAGCATATTTTCAGCCATATTGTGACTTTCAGACATAATAAGGGAAGTAAGCCCAACAGTTATAATGAATTGACCAGTGAAATAACTGGTCCTGGGTAAGTGTCTGAAAACATCAACATTTGAGGTGAGTATCTCGTCACAAGCCCACACCTATATGCTCATATAAAAACTTTTGCCATCACTTTGTGTCTGTTGTCTTCAGTTGTATGTCTCAACTTTTTAACTCACCTGACCTAAGTTTTGTCATGTTGCGGTGTTTTTGTTACAGTGTACTGTCAATTAGTTCATTATTATGTCTCCCCTTCGTACAAAGGGAGACATATTGTTTTAGTCTGATTTTTTCTTCCGCTTCTTCTGCTTCTTCTCAGAGAAGCTTGTCCGGACCATAACTTTTTTGTCTTTCCAGATAGGTCAATTATATTTGATATGTGGGTGCATGACCATAAGGTGGTGTGTCGCATACCGTAATGACCTTTGTGAGACCATGACCTTTGACCTCAAGGTCAAATAATTGTTTTTTGAATAGTATTTTCTTCTCTGAGCCATAACATTTTTATCTTTCGAGATAGGTCAATGATATTTGATATGTGGGTGCATGACCATAAGATGGTGTGTCGCGTACCGCAATGACATTCTTGGGACCTTGACCTTTGACCTCAAGGTCAAATAAAAAAAAATTAAATAGTATTTTCTTGTCCGGGTCATAACATTTTTGCCTTTCGAGATAGGTCAATGATATTTGGTATGTGGGTGCATGACCATAAGACGGTGTGTCGTATACCATAATGACCTTTGTGGGACCTTGACCTTTGACCTCATTTGTACAGATGGTTGGATTAAGGGGAGACATAAGTTTTAGGTATCTAAAACAGTTCTTCCTAGTTCAATCTTGTGATAGCTTAATTGGGTACAATCACTCAAAAGTTAATCACAAATTTTTCAAAGTCTAGAATGACAAGTGATGGTTAAATAACGGTAAACTGATACGATTCGATTAACTTCAAGCGACTGTTTATTGTGTTAGTGAGCAGAGGGCTTAATTTAGTTAAAATAATACATTAATTAGATCAGGAAAGATCTATCCTGACCATATACACCAGGTGACCACTTATTTAATGTGAAGGTAGAGGCAAGTTTGACTGTTAAGACATGGCGGAGTGTATGTAAATTTGGTCAGGAGGGATATCAACTGGCCATTTACAGCAGGTAACCACTAATTATACAAGTTTGACTGTATTAGGGCATGCAGAAGGCAAGTGTGACCTTAAGCTTATAAGGGCATGGAGGAGTGTATATAAATTTGGTCAGGAGGGATCTAAACTATTTGAGCATGGCATAGTGCATAAGAATAAAGTTACTGTGACCTTGACTTTTGATTTCAATATGGTTTTTCAGTATTCTCGCCAACAGAATCCAAAGTCACTGGAAGATTTATATTACCAGGAGGATAACTTTATAGAGGAAGGTAATTGTAAAGTGATGAGGAGTTTTAATGATGAGGTAAGATTACCACTAATAAAAGGAAAAACAAAAAATAACACATCATAAACAACAGATAAATTGTAGAAAAAGAGGCACATTATGATACCCCTAACACACCTATACATGACTGAACACTTTATGATACCCCTAACACACCTCTACATGACTGAACACTTTATGATACCCCTAACACACCTATACATGACTGAACACTTTATGATACCCCTAACACACCTCTACATGACTGAACACTTTATGATACCCCTAACACACCTATACATGACTGAACACTTTATGATACCCCTAGCACACCTATACATGACTGAACACTTTATGATACCCCTAACACACCTATACATGACTGAACACTTTATGATACCTCTAACACACCTCTACATGACTGAACACTTTATGATACCCCTAACACACCTCTACATGACTGAACACTTTATGATACCCCTAACACACCTATACATGACTGAACACTTTATGATACCCCTAACACACCTCTACATGACTGAACACTTTATGATACCCCTAACACACCTATACATGACTGAACACTTTATGATACCCCTAACACACCTATACATGACTGAACACTTTATGATACCCCTAACACACCTATACATGACTGAACACTTTACGATACCCCTAACACACCTATACATGACTGAACACTTTATGATACCTCTAACACACCTCTACATGACTGAACACTTTATGATACCCCTAACACACCTATACATGACTGAACACTTTATGATACCCCTAACACACCTATACATGACTGAACACTTTATGATACCCCTAGCACACCTATACATGACTGAACACTTTATGATACCCCTAACACACCTATACATGACTGAACACTTTATGATACCCCTAACACACCTATACATGACTGAACACTTTATGATACCCCTAACACACCTATACATGACTGAACACTTTATGATACCCCTAACACACCTATACATGACTGAACACTTTATGATACCCCTAACACACCTATACATGACTGAACACTTTATGATACCCCTAACACACCTCTACATGACTGAACACTTTATGATACCCCTAACACACCTATACATGACTGAACACTTTATGATACCCCTAACACACTTATACATGACTGAACACTTTATAATACCCCTAACACACCTATACATGACTGAACACTTTATGATACCCCTAACACACCTATACATGACTGAACACTTTATGATACCCCTAATACACCTATACATGACTGAACACTTTATGATACCCCTAACACACCTATACATGACTGAACACTTTATGATACCCCTAACACACCTATACATGACTGAACACTTTATGATACCCCTAACACACCTCTACATGACTGAACACTTTATGATACCCCTAACACACCTATACATGACTGAACACTTTATGATACCCCTAACACACCTATACATGACTGAACACTTTATGATACCCCTAACACACCTATACATGACTGAACACTTTACGATACCCCTAACACACCTATACATGACTGAACACTTTATGATACCTCTAACACACCTCTACATGACTGAACACTTTATGATACCCCTAACACACCTATACATGACTGAACACTTTATGATACCCCTAACACACCTATACATGACTGAACACTTTATGATACCCCTAGCACACCTATACATGACTGAACACTTTATGATACCCCTAACACACCTATACATGACTGAACACTTTATGATACCCCTAACACACCTATACATGACTGAACACTTTATGATACCCCTAACACACCTATACATGACTGAACACTTTATGATACCCCTAACACACCTATACATGACTGAACACTTTATGATACCCCTAACACACCTATACATGACTGAACACTTTATGATACCCCTAACACACCTCTACATGACTGAACACTTTATGATACCCCTAACACACCTATACATGACTGAACACTTTATGATACCCCTAACACACCTATACATGACTGAACACTTTATGATACCCCTAACACACCTATACATGACTGAACACTTTATGATACCCCTAACACACCTATACATGACTGAACACTTTATGATACCCCTAACACACCTATACATGACTGAACACTTTATGATACCCCTAACACACCTATACATGACTGAACACTTTATGATACCCCTAACACACCTATACATGACTGAACACTTTATGATACCCCTAACACACCTATACATGACTGAACACTTTATGATACCCCTAACACACCTCTACATGACTGAACACTTTATGATACCCCTAACACACCTCTACATGACTGAACACTTTATGATACCCCTAACACACCTCTACATGACTGAACACTTTATGATACCCCTAACACACCTATACATGACTGAACACTTTATGATACCCCTAACACACCTATACATGACTGAACACTTTATGATACCCCTAACACACCTCTACATGACTGAACACTTTATGATACCCCTAACACACCTCTACATGACTGAACACTTTATGATACCCCTAACACACCTCTACATGACTGAACACTTTATGATACCCCTAACACACCTATACATGACTGAACACTTTATGATACCCCTAACACACCTATACATGACTGAACACTTTATGATACCCCTAACACACCTATACATGACTGAACACTTTATGATACCCCTAACACACCTCTACATGACTGAACACTTTATGATACCCCTAACACACCTCTACATGACTGAACACTTTATGATACCCCTAACACACCTCTACATGACTGAACACTTTATGATACCCCTAACACACCTCTACATGACTGAACACTTTATGATACCCCTAACACACCTATACATGACTGAACACTTTATGATACCCCTAACACACCTATACATGACTGAACACTTTATGATACCCCTAACACACCTCTACATGACTGAACACTTTATGATACCCCTAACACACCTCTACATGACTGAACACTTTATGATACCCCAAACACACCTATACATGACAACACTTTATGATACCCCTAACACACCTATACATGACTGAACACTTTATGATACCCCTAACACACCTATACATGACTGAACACTTTATGATACCCCTAACACACCTATACATGACTGAACACATTATGATACCCCTAACACACCTATACATGACTGAACACTTTATGATACCCCTAACACACCTATACATAACTGAACACTTTATGATACCCCTAACACACCTATACATGACTGAACACATTATGATACCCCTAACACACCTATACATGACTGAACACTTTATGATACCCCTAACACACCTCTACATGACTGAACACTTTATGATACCCCTAACACACCTATACATGACTGAACACATTATGATACCCCTAACACATCTATACATGACTGAACACATTATGATACCCCTAACACACCTATACATGACTGAACACATTATGATACCCCTAACACACCTCTACATGACTGAACACTTTATGATACCCCTAACACACCTATACATGACTGAACACATTATGATACCCCTAACACACCTATACATGACTGAACACATTATGATACCCCTAACACACCTCTACATGACTGAACACATTATGATACCCCTAACACACCTCTACATGACTGAACACTTTATGATACCCCTAACACACCTCTACATGACTGAACACTTTATGATACCTCTAACACACCTCTACATGACTGAACACTTTATGATACCCCTGACACACCTCTACATGACTGAACACTTTATGATACCTCTAACACACCTCTACATGACTGAACACTTTATGATACCCCTAACACACCTCTACATGACTGAACACTTTATGATACCCCTAACACACCTCTACATGACTGAACACTTTATGATACCTCTAACACACCTCTACATGACTGAACACTTTATGATACCCCTAACACACCTCTACATGACTGAACACTTTATGATACCCCTAACACACCTCTACATGACTGAACACTTTATGATACCTCTAACACACCTCTACATGACTGAACACTTTATGATACCCCTAACACACCTCTACATGACTGAACACTTTTTGATACCTCTAACACACCTCTACATGACTGAACACTTTATGATACCCCTAACACACCTATACATGACTGAACACTTTATGATACCCCTAACACACCTATACATGACTGAACACTTTATGATACCCCTAACACACCTATACATGACTGAACACTTTATGATACCCCTAACACACCTATACATGACTGAACACATTATGATACCCCTAACACACCTCTACATGACTGAACACTTTATGATACCCCTAACACACCTATACATGACTGAACACTTTATGATACCCCTAACACACCTATACATGACTGAACACTTTATGATACCCCTAACACACCTATACATGACTGAACACATTATGATACCCCTAACACACCTATACATGACTGAACACTTTATGATACCCCTAACACACCTATACATGACTGAACACATTATGATACCCCTAACACAGCTATACATGACTGAACACATTATGATACCCCTAACACACCTATACATGACTGAACACATTATGATACCCCTAACACACCTATACATGACTGAACACTTTATGATACCCCTAACACACCTATACATGACTGAACACTTTATGATACCCCTAACACACCTATACATGACTGAACACTTTATGATACCCCTAACACACCTATACATGACTGAACACTTTATGATACCCCTAACACACTTATTCATGACTGAACACTTTATGATACCCCTAACACACCTATACATGACTGAACACTTTATGATACCCCTAACACACCTATACATGACTGAACACATTATGATACCCCTAACACACCTCTACATGACTGAACACTTTATGATACCCCTAACACACCTCTACATGACTGAACACTTTATGATACCCCTAACACACCTCTACATGACTGAACACTTTATGATACCCCTAACACACCTATACATGACTGAACACTTTATGATACCCCTAACATACCTATACATGACTGAACACTTTATGATACCCCTAACACACCTATACATGACTGAACACTTTATGATACCCCTAACACACCTATACATGACTGAACACATTATGATACCCCTAACACATCTATACATGACTGAACACATTATGATACCCCTAACACACCTATACATGACTGAACACATTATGATACCCCTAACACACCTCTACATGACTGAACACTTTATGATACCCCTAACACACCTATACATGACTGAACACATTATGATACCCCTAACACACCTATACATGACTGAACACATTATGATACCCCTAACACACCTCTACATGACTGAACACATTATGATACCCCTAACACACCTCTACATGACTGAACACTTTATGATACCCCTAACACACCTCTACATGACTGAACACTTTATGATACCCCTAACACACCTATACATGACTGAACACTTTATGATACCCCTAACACACCTATACATGACTGAACACTTTATGATACCCCTAACACACCTATACATGACTGAACACTTTATGATACCTTTAACACACCTATACATGACTGAACACTTTATGATACCCCTAACACACCTATACATGACTGAACACTTTATGATACCCCTAACACACCTCTACATGACTGAACACTTTATGATACCCCTAACACACCTATACATGACTGAACACTTTATGATACCCCTAACACACCTATACATGACTGAACACTTTATGATACCCCTAACACACCTATACATGACTGAACACTTTATGATACCCCTAACACACCTATACATGACTGAACACTTTATGATACCCCTAATACACCTATACATGACTGAACACTTTATGATACCCCTAACACACCTATACATGACTGAACACTTTATGATACCCCTAACACACCTATACATGACTGAACACTTTATGATACCCCTAACACACCTATACATGACTGAACACTTTATGATACCCCTAACACACCTATACATGACTGAACACTTTATGATACCCCTAACACACCTATACATGACTGAACACTTTATGATACCCCTAACACACCTATACATGACTGAACACTTTATGATACCCCTAACACACCTATACATGACTGAACACTTTATGATACCCCTAACACACCTATACATGACTGAACACTTTATGATACCCCTAACACACCTCTACATGACTGAACACTTTATGATACCCCTAACACACCTCTACATGACTGAATACTTTATGATACCCCTAACACACCTCTACATGACTGAACACTTTATGATACCCCTAACACACCTATACATGACTGAACACTTTATGATACCCCTAACACACCTATACATGACTGAACACTTTATGATACCCCTAACACACCTCTACATGACTGAACACTTTATGATACCCCTAACACACCTCTACATGACTGAACACTTTATGATACCCCTAACACACCTCTACATGACTGAACACTTTATGATACCCCTAACACACCTATACATGACTGAACACTTTATGATACCCCTAACACACCTATACATGACTGAACACTTTATGATACCCCTAACACACCTATACATGACTGAACACTTTATGATACCCCTAACACACCTCTACATGACTGAACACTTTATGATACCCCTAACACACCTCTACATGACTGAACACTTTATGATACCCCTAACACACCTCTACATGACTGAACACTTTATGATACCCCTAACACACCTCTACATGACTGAACACTTTATGATACCCCTAACACACCTATACATGACTGAACACTTTATGATACCCCTAACACACCTATACATGACTGAACACTTTATGATACCCCTAACACACCTCTACATGACTGAACACTTTATGATACCCCTAACACACCTCTACATGACTGAACACTTTATGATACCCCTAACACACCTCTACATGACTGAACACTTTATGATACCCCAAACACACCTATACATGACTGAACACTTTATGATACCCCTAACACACCTATACATGACTGAACACTTTATGATACCCCTAACACACCTATACATGACTGAACACTTTATGATACCCCTAACACACCTATACATGACTGAACACATTATGATACCCCTAACACACCTATACATGACTGAACACTTTATGATACCCCTAACACACCTATACATAACTGAACACTTTATGATACCCCTAACACACCTATACATGACTGAACACATTATGATACCCCTAACACACCTCTACATGACTGAACACTTTATGATACCCCTAACACACCTCTACATGACTGAACACTTTATGATACCCCTAACACACCTATACATGACTGAACACATTATGATACCCCTAACACATCTATACATGACTGAACACATTATGATACACCTATACATGACTGAACACATTATGATACCCCTAACACACCTCTACATGACTGAACACTTTATGATACCCCTAACACACCTATACATGACTGAACACATTATGATACCCCTAACACACCTATACATGACTGAACACATTATGATACCCCTAACACACCTCTACATGACTGAACACATTATGATACCCCTAACACACCTCTACATGACTGAACACTTTATGATACCCCTAACACACCTCTACATGACTGAACACTTTATGATACCTCTAACACACCTCTACATGACTGAACACTTTATGATACCCCTAACACACCTCTACATGACTGAACACTTTATGATACCTCTAACACACCTCTACATGACTGAACACTTTATGATACCCCTAACACACCTCTACATGACTGAACACTTTATGATACCCCTAACACACCTCTACATGACTGAACACTTTATGATACCTCTAACACACCTCTACATGACTGAACACTTTATGATACCCCTAACACACCTCTACATGACTGAACACTTTATGATACCCCTAACACACCTCTACATGACTGAACACATTATGATACCCCTAACACACCTATACATGACTGAACACTTTCTTGGTTTATTACCATCACTGTCATAAGAAACAGCCAGACAGGGTTACCAATAAATCATTTATTACCACCATCTTATGTTGGCTTGCTGTTTTATAGCTGTGTTCAAGATAGTTTTTAGATATTTGTCTTTTGCAAATATTTATATGATGACAAAGTATGTTATTTTTAATGAACTACAGAATATAAATGCAGAGTTTTACTGGTGCATGCAAATTGTTTGTGCATCTCTTTGTCTTTCTGTCTCTTTTGGGACAAATATACATCGTAAAATATAACAATAAAGAGTAAACATATAACATTCTTCTAACAATTATATCATGGCGTAACATGGACGTATCAAGCTGCTACCAGGCATGGTTCTGTATCTTCTTCTGGACGAGTATTATAAACAACAAATCATTAACACTCAATTGTTTAAAGACCTGTAAAATGGGTACATATTATACACTTCTTATTATGGTAGTTGATGCCCCTTATTTGACCTCTCACTAGGGGTCACTCCTCTCATCAGGCAGCATATTTACTACAGAAGGAATGGCCTTATTAAAAAAGACGGGTTCTGCTGTAGAGGTTCAGTGACAACTGAGCTTTAAGTAAAGCCTTTGTTAATCTAACCTGTCTATTATGAACACAAACGCTGATCCCAAGTAGGTGCAGTTTAGACAGGTTTCATTGTATAAATTTATGCTTTTTTTCAGCGACTTGAAGACAGGGCTGAAACTTTAAAACAAGCTATGAACTGTTATGCCAAAGGAAAACATGATTTTGCCGTAAAACAAACAGACGACCAAATGAAATTACTGAAATACCAAAGACGATTAGAGGAGGAATTTAATCGACCATATATGGACTTGTCATTGCATCAGACTATTTATAGATTAACAACGGAAAATAACATTAAAGTGGCCGAACAACTGAGAAAAGAATTTAAAGTTCCTGATCGAAGGTAATTAAACTGTTATTACATTATCTTTTTAGTTTTTGTGTGTTGTCCTATTATGTGTCTTTACGTTCTGAGTTCCGTGTTGTGATGTTTATTGTGATTTCCGCATAATAACGATTTTTCGGTTCGTTTTTGCCTCCAGTTGTTTCTAGGAGGGCTCATGTCTAATTTACGTTATTTGTGTTTGTTTGCGTATAGTGGTCTCCAACATATGTTGTGTTTTTCTTCGTCTTGTGTACCCTTTGTTGCCAGTTTCTCTGGATTGTTCAGTTTTTATTGCTCCTTCGGTATTCTCTAATGTTTATTTAAATAAATAATTCTATTGGCTTAGAGCCAGTCGGGTGATATTCTGTTAATTCTGATGTTAAATTAAAACTCAAATTGAGTTGGTCGATATTCACTTGGCCATTTAATGGGCAGAAGAGCAGCCGTTTGTTGACACTCGATCTGAACATTATGAGCTCAGTCCTCACGACGAGCACCGATCCTGGAACCTAAGACCAACAAAACCTTGATCGGACCAGTAAATTTTTCAGTTTTTATTTAGAACTAAATAAAAATTAATTCAAGAATTTGATTAGGATCAGTTTTACTGACAGTCTTTTGTGTTGATTAAAACTTATATCGACTTCTATTCACATTCACTTACCTATTATGTAATAAAACAATGAGTATTTTGTATCAGTCAATATAAGATTTTATCGATTTATGGAACCAATATTGACCTTGGTGTACGGCCTAGTTCAATATTATTTTTTTTGGTCTATAAAAACTTGTATTGACATCTACAAGACTATGGCAGGTAATTGTATGTTATCAAAAATTAATTGTATTTACATTTGATTTTCAATGATGAAATAATTTGCTTAGAAGTGTAATGGTTAGTGTGCCAGCCTCGAGTGTGAAAAATCTAAGGTTGGGTCAAACAAACCAAAGACTATATAAATTTATAATTGTTCCTCTCCACTAAGCATCCAGCATTTAAGAAGCAAGAGGTTTTCTACAAGTACTCAATTTTCACTTACCAATAAAACTGACAGCCACAATATAAGGAAATATGTTTTAACAATGGTGTTAAACACCCAGAAACCAGTCTCTTGTCTCTGTATTTACTACAACAAACAAAGATGATTATCTCTTTCTTATTTTATGAAATGGACGAAGGGAGATAACCCATTCACATTTCATGTCTGTATGTTTTAGATATTGGTGGATAAAGATCCATGCATTAGCAGAGACTGGAGAATGGATGGAGTTAGAAAAATTTTCACGTAACAAGAAATCACCAATAGGAATGGAGGTAAAATTTGCATTCACAGAAGTGTCCCTCTTATAAGGTCACTTCCACCAAAGGCTACCCATCTTATAAGGCCACTCCCACCAAAGGCTACCCATCTTATAAGGCCACTCCCACTAAAGGCTACCCATCTTATAAGGCCACTCCCACCAAAGGCTACCCATCTTATAAGGCCACTCCCACCAAAGGCTACCCATCTTATCAGGTCACTCCCACAAAAGGCTACCCATCTTATAAGGCCACTCCCACCAAAGGCTACCCATCTTATAAGGCCACTCCCACCAAAGGCTACCCATCTTATCAGGTCACTCCCACAAAAGGCTACCCATCTTATCAGGTCACTCCCACAAAAGGCTACCCATCTTATAAGGCCACTCCCACCAAAGGCTACCCATCTTATAAGGCCACTCCCACCAAAGGCTACCCATCTTATCAGGTCACTCCCACAAAAGGAAGGCCACTCCCACCAAAGGCTACCCATCTTATCAGGTCACTCCCACAAAAGGCTACCCATCTTATAAGGCCACTCCCACCAAAGGCTACCCATCTTATAAGGCCACTCCCACCAAAGGCTACCCATCTTATCAAGTCACTCCCACAAAAGGCTACCCATCTTATAAGGCCACTCCCACCAAAGGCTACCCATCTTATAAGGCCACTCCCACCAAAGGCTACCCATCTTATCAGGTCACTCCCACAAAAGGCTACCCATCTTATAAGGCCACTCCCACCAAAGGCTACCCATCTTATAAGGCCACTCCCACCAAAGGCTACCCATCTTATCAAGTCACTCCCACAAAAGGCTACCCATCTTATAAGGCCACTCCCACCAAAGGCTACCCATCTTATAAGGCCACTCCCACCAAAGGCTACCCATCTTATCAGGTCACTCCCACAAAAGGCTACCCATCTTATAAGGCCACTCCCACAAAAGGCTACCCATCTTATAAGGCCACTCCCACCAAAGGCTACCCATCTTATCAGGCCAGAATGTCAGATACACTGATTTTGTAAATACTAATAAAATGTCCCTCTTATAAGACCACTTTATCATTGCAGAATGGGTGACTTATAAAAGGATGGCTAAGTTTTATTATCAGTCTTTCATCCCCCTACCCTGGGTAAGAGAATCCAAGGGTATGGAAATATTATCTAGTTTTGCCACTGTTGGGTACAACCCATCCAAATGATAATAATAATAATAATAATAATATCCTTTATTCAAAAAGGTGAAACAACAGTCCTACAGTAGACATGTCGCTCCATTTGGTGTGATAGGAATTGCGATTGCCAAAAGGATTGCAAGAGATAATTGATGGGATTGAAACATTTTGCCTAGCAACCGGCCAGCCAATGACCACTTCTAACTCACTTGTTACTCATTGTCCTATACATACAAGGAGTGTAGCATCCATAATCTCAGATCAAAAAGTACAATGTCTGGTTAAAGTTGGGCAAGTTCTAAATATAGCACTAATACCATCCATAATCTCAGATCAAAAAGTACAATGTCTGGTTAAAGTTGGGCAAGTTCTAAATATAGCACTAATACCATCCATAATCTCAGATCAAAAAGTACAATGTCTGGTTAAAGTTGGGCAAGTTCAAAATATAGTACCAATACCATCCATAAACTCATATGATGCATCGCCACTGGCTGAACTGGACAAATCAGACACAGAACTCACCCTTAGGATGGGACATAAATGGGTTCATCATCTATGGACAATACTACACTCCTTGTATGTATAGGACATGTGAGTTAGAAGTGGTCATTGGCTGGCCGGTTGCTAGGCAAAATGTTCCATTCAATTATCTCTTGCAATCCTTCTGGCAATCACAATTCCTATCACACCAAATGGAGCGACATGTCTACTGTATGACTGTTGTTTCGGTGAGCTGGCACAATAAAAATCCAAAGATGCTTGATGGTCTAGTACAAAGTGAACATCATCATCATCTTATCAAATTTAACTTGATCTCGCCATGAAAAATTACTGTTTTGGTGTTAAACAACTCACTTGTCATGAATATTGCTAAAATACTGTTCACTTGATGCTAAACAGCAATCAATCACTGACAGTTATAATGTTTTTTGTTTCAGGCATTTGTAGAAGTTTGTGCCAAACATCACAATGTACACGAAGGCATGAAATATATAGCTAGAGTAAGCTCTGATCAAAAAGTCCAATGTCTGGTTAAAGTTGGGTAAGTTCAAAATATATTACTAATACCATCCATAATCTCAGATCAAAAAGTACAATGTCTGGTTAAAGTTGGGTAAGTTCAAAATATAGTACTAATACCATCCATAAACTCAGATCAAAAAGTACAATATCTGGTTAAAGTTGGGCAAGTTCAAAATATAGTACTAATACCATCCATAAACTCAGATCAAAAAGTCCAATGTCTGGTTAAAGTTGGGTAAGTTCAAAATATAGAACAGTAGATCATGCATAACATATATTGATTTGCTGTAACTGGATCGATTCGTTGAAAAACACTCAGACTTCAAAAAATTAAATAAAATGTTTAAAGGAATTTCAAAATTATGCTAAGAAAATGATCATCAACAAATCCCACCAATATCAACAAAACGAACAATCATCTTTCGGCTCAAATTATTGAACACAATATATGGCATTTGAAATCCAGGTCTTGGCTTGGGACAGGTACAAACATGTGGCAGGGTTAAACCAGTTAATGAGATCCCAACCCTCCCCCTCCCCCTCTGATAACTGGAACTCCAACAACAATACAGAAATAGACTAACAATAAAAAAAAACCTACACAGATTCACTTCTCTTCAAAAGGACCACACACTATCACAAAAAGTAATGACAAAATCAAAATAGACAGTACAATACGAGGGTTAATCAATGAATGGACAGTACAATACAAGGGTTAATCAATGAATGGACAGTACAATACAAGGGTCAATCAATGAATGGACAGTACAATACAAGGGTCAATCAATGAATGGACAGTACAATACAAGGGTTAATCAATGAATGGACAGTACAATACAAGGGTTAATCAATGAATGGACAGTACAATACAAGGGTTAATCAATGAATGGACAGTACAATACAAGGGTTAATCAATGAATGGACAGTACAATACAAGGGTTAATCAATGAATGGACAGTACAATACAAGGGTCAATCAATGAATGGACAGTACAATACAAGGGTTAATCAATGAATGGACAGTACAATACAAGGGTTAATCAATGAATGGACAGTACAATACAAGGGTTAATCAATGAATGGACAGTACAATACAAGGGTTAATCAATGAATGGACAGTACAATACAAGGGTTAATCAATGAATGGACAGTACAATACAAGTTTTAATGAATGGACAGTACAATACAAGGGTTAATCAATGAATGGACAGTACAATACAAGGGTTAATCAATGAATGGACAGTACAATACAAGGGTCAATCAATGAATGGACAGTACAATACAAGGGTTAATCAATGAATGGACAGTACAATACAAGGGTTAATCAATGAATGGACAGTACAATACAAGGGTTAATCAGTGAATGGACAGTACAATACAAGGGTTAATCAATGAATGGACAGTACAATACAAGGGTCAATCAATGAATGGACAGTACAATACAAGGGTCAATCAATGAATGGACAGTACAATACAAGGGTTAATCAATGAATGGACAATACAATACAAGGGTTAATCAATGAATGGACAGTACAATACAAGGGTTAATCAATGAATGGACAGTACAATACAAGGGTTAATCAATGAATGGACAGTACAATACAAGGGTTAATCAATGAATGGACAGTACAATACAAGGGTTAATCAATGAATGGACAGTACAATACAAGGGTTAATCAATGAATGGACAGTACAATACAAGGGTTAATCAATGAATGGACAGTACAATACAAGGGTTAATCAATGAATGGACAGTACAATACAAGGGTTAATCAATGAATGGACAGTACAATACAAGGGTCAATCAATGAATGGACAGTACAATACAAGGGTTAATCAATGATGGACAGTACAATACAAGGGTTAATCAATGAATGGATAGTACAATACAAGGGTTAATCAATGAATGGACAGTACAATACAAGGGTTAATCAATGAATGGATAGTACAATACAACGGTTAATCAATGAATGGACAGTACAATACAAGGGTTAATCAATGAATGGACAGTACAATACAAGGGTCAATCAATGAATGGACAGTACAATACAAGGGTTAATCAATGAATGGACAGTACAATACAAGGGTTAATCAATGAATGGACAGTACAATACAAGGGTTAATCAATGAATGGACAGTACAATACAAGGGTTAATCAATGAATGGACAGTACAATACAAGGGTCAATCAATGAATGGACAGTACAATACAAGGGTCAATCAATGAATGGACAGTACAATACAAGGGTTGATCAATGAATGGACAGTACAATACAAGGGTTAATCAATGAATGGACAGTACAATACAAGGGTTAATCAATGAATGGACAGTACAATACAAGGGTTAATCAATGAATGGACAGTACAATACAAGTGTTAATCAATGAATGGACAGTACAATACAAGGGTTAATCAATGAATGGACAGTACAATACAAGGGTTAATCAATGAATGGACAGTACAATACGAGGGTTAATCAATGAATGGACAGTACAATACGAGGGTTAATCAATGAATGGACAGTACAATACAAGGGTTAATCAATGAATGGACAGTACAATACAAGGGTTAATCAATGAATGGACAGTACAATACAAGGGTTAATCAATGAATGGACAGTACAATACAAGGGTTAATCAATGAATGGACAGTACAATACAAGGGTTAATCAATGAATGGACAGTACAATACGAGGGTTAATCAATGAATGGACAGTACAATACGAGGGTTAATCAATGAATGGACAGTACAATACAAGGGTTAATCAATGAATGGACAGTACAATACAAGTTTTAATGAATGGACAGTACAATACAAGGGTTAATCAATGAATGGACAGTACAATACAAGGGTTAATCAATGAATGGACAGTACAATACAAGGGTCAATCAATGAATGGACAGTACAATACAAGGGTTAATCAATGAATGGACAGTACAATACAAGGGTTAATCAATGAATGGACAGTACAATACAAGGGTTAATCAGTGAATGGACAGTACAATACAAGGGTTAATCAATGAATGGACAGTACAATACAAGGGTCAATCAATGAATGGACAGTACAATACAAGGGTCAATCAATGAATGGACAGTACAATACAAGGGTTAATCAATGAATGGACAATACAATACAAGGGTTAATCAATGAATGGACAGTACAATACAAGGGTTAATCAATGAATGGACAGTACAATACAAGGGTTAATCAATGAATGGACAGTACAATACAAGGGTTAATCAATGAATGGACAGTACAATACAAGGGTTAATCAATGAATGGACAGTACAATACAAGGGTTAATCAATGAATGGACAGTACAATACAAGGGTTAATCAATGAATGGACAGTACAATACAAGGGTTAATCAATGAATGGACAGTACAATACAAGGGTTAATCAATGAATGGACAGTACAATACAAGGGTCAATCAATGAATGGACAGTACAATACAAGGGTTAATCAATGATGGACAGTACAATACAAGGGTTAATCAATGAATGGATAGTACAATACAAGGGTTAATCAATGAATGGACAGTACAATACAAGGGTTAATCAATGAATGGATAGTACAATACAACGGTTAATCAATGAATGGACAGTACAATACAAGGGTTAATCAATGAATGGACAGTACAATACAAGGGTCAATCAATGAATGGACAGTACAATACAAGGGTTAATCAATGAATGGACAGTACAATACAAGGGTTAATCAATGAATGGACAGTACAATACAAGGGTTAATCAATGAATGGACAGTACAATACAAGGGTTAATCAATGAATGGACAGTACAATACAAGGGTCAATCAATGAATGGACAGTACAATACAAGGGTCAATCAATGAATGGACAGTACAATACAAGGGTTGATCAATGAATGGACAGTACAATACAAGGGTTAATCAATGAATGGACAGTACAATACAAGGGTTAATCAATGAATGGACAGTACAATACAAGGGTTAATCAATGAATGGACAGTACAATACAAGTGTTAATCAATGAATGGACAGTACAATACAAGGGTTAATCAATGAATGGACAGTACAATACAAGGGTTAATCAATGAATGGACAGTACAATACGAGGGTTAATCAATGAATGGACAGTACAATACGAGGGTTAATCAATGAATGGACAGTACAATACAAGGGTTAATCAATGAATGGACAGTACAATACAAGGGTTAATCAATGAATGGACAGTACAATACAAGGGTTAATCAATGAATGGACAGTACAATACAAGGGTTAATCAATGAATGGACAGTACAATACAAGGGTTAATCAATGAATGGACAGTACAATACGAGGGTTAATCAATGAATGGACAGTACAATACGAGGGTTAATCAATGAATGGACAGTACAATACGAGGGTTAATCAATGAATGGACAGTACAATACGAGGGTTAATCAATGAATGGACAGTACAATACGAGGGTCAATCAATGAATGGACAGTACAATACAAGGATCAATCAATGAATGGACAGTACAATACGAGGGTCAATCAATGAATGGACAGTACAATACGAGGGTCAATCAATGAATGGACAGTACAATACAAGGGTTAATCAATGAATGGACAGTGCAATACAAGGGTTTATCAATGAATGGACAGTACAATACAAGGGTTAATCAATGAATGGACAGTACAATACAAGGGTTAATCAATGAATGAACAGTACAATACGAGGGTTAATCAATGAATGGACAGTACAATACGAGGGTTAATCAATGAATGGACAGTACAATACAAGGGTTAATCAATGAATGGACAGTACAATACGAGGGTCAATCAATGAATGGACAGTACAATACAAGGGTTAATCAATGAATGGACAGTACAATACGAGGGTCAATCAATGAATGGACAGTACAATACAAGGGTTAATCAATGAATGGACAGTACAATACAAGGGTCAATCAATGAATGGACAGTACAATACAAGGGTCAATCAATGAATGGACAGTACAATACAAGGGTTAATCAATGAATGGACAGTACAATACAAGGGTCAATCAATGAATGGACAGTACAAAACTACAATACAAGGGTTAATCAATGAATGGACAGTACAATACAAGGGTTAATCAATGAATGGACTGTACAATACGAGGGTTAATCAATGAATGGACAGTACAATACAAGGGTTAATCAATGAATGGACAGTACAATACAAGGGTTAATCAATGAATGGACAATACAATACAAGGGTTAATCAATGAATGGACAGTACAATACAAGGGTTAATCAATGAATGGACAGTACAATACAAGGGTTAATCAATGAATGGACAGTACAATACAAGGGTTAATCAATGAATGGACAGTACAATACAAGGGTTAATCAATGAATGGACAGTACAATACAAGGGTTAATCAATGAATGGACAGTACAATACAAGGGTTAATCAATGAATGGACAGTACAATACAAGGGTTAATCAATGAATGGACAGTACAATACAAGGGTTAATCAATGAATGGACAGTACAATATAAGGGTCAATCAATGAATGGACAGTACAATACAAGGGTTAATCAATGATGGACAGTACAATACAAGGGTTAATCAATGAATGGATAGTACAATACAAGGGTTAATCAATGAATGGACAGTACAATACAAGGGTTAATCAATGAATGGACAGTACAATACAAGGGTTAATCAATGAATGGACAGTACAATACAAGGGTTAATCAATGAATGGACAGTACAATACAAGGGTCAATCAATGAATGGACAGTACAATACAAGGGTTAATCAATGAATGGACAGTACAATACAAGGGTTAATCAATGAATGGACAGTACAATACAAGGGTTAATCAATGAATGGACAGTACAATACAATGGTTAATCAATGAATGGACAGTACAATACAAGGGTCAATCAATGAATGGACAGTACAATACAAGGGTCAATCAATGAATGGACAGTACAATACAAGGGTTGATCAATGAATGGACAGTACAATACAAGGGTTAATCAATGAATGGACAGTACAATACAAGGGTTAATCAATGAATGGACAGTACAATACAAGGGTTAATCAATGAATGGACAGTACAATACAAGGGTTAATCAATGAATGGACAGTACAATACAAGGGTTAATCAATGAATGGACAGTACAATACAAGGGTTAATCAATGAATGGACAGTACAATACGAGGGTTAATCAATGAATGGACAGTACAATACGAGGGTTAATCAATGAATGGACAGTACAATACAAGGGTTAATCAATGAATGGACAGTACAATACAAGGGTTAATCAATGAATGGACAGTACAATACAAGGGTTAATCAATGAATGGACAGTACAATACAAGGATTAATCAATGAATGGACAGTACAATACAAGGGTTAATCAATGAATGGACAGTACAATACCAGGGTTAATCAATGAATGGACAGTACAATACGACGGTTAATCAATGAATGGACAGTACAATACGAGGGTTAATCAATGAATGGACAGTACAATACGAGGGTTAATCAATGAATGGACAGTACAATACGAGGGTCAATCAATGAATGGACAGTACAATACAAGGGTCAATCAATGAATGGACAGTACAATACGAGGGTCAATCAATGAATGGACAGTACAATACGAGGGTCAATCAATGAATGGACAGTACAATACAAGGGTTAATCAATGAATGGACAGTACAATACAAGGGTTAATCAATGAATGGACAGTACAATACAAGGGTTAATCAATGAATGGACAGTACAATACAAGGGTTAATCAATGAATGAACAGTACAATACGAGGGTTAATCAATGAATGGACAGTACAATACGAGGGTTAATCAATGAATGGACAGTACAATACAAGGGTTAATCAATGAATGGACAGTACAATACGAGGGTCAATCAATGAATGGACAGTACAATACAAGGGTTAATCAATGAATGGACAGTACAATACGAGGGTCAATCAATGAATGGACAGTACAATACAAGGGTTAATCAATGAATGGACAGTACAATACAAGGGTCAATCAATGAATGGACAGTACAATACAAGGGTCAATCAATGAATGGACAGTACAATACAAGGGTTAATCAATGAATGGACAGTACAATACAAGGGTCAATCAATGAATGGACAGTACAATTAGGGAGGTCAGACATTTTTCAATTTTATTTACACAATGGGAAATTCTGTAATTCTGTCTTACATTTGAAGACAGCTGCAGTGACAATGCACTAGAACACTATTATTTAAAGTGAATTATTTAAAAGGTGACATGTTGAAATAAATAAATAATGCACATGTTTGGAGAAAATTCTTCATATGTCACAATTTTTTTATATTTAAACTGGACAGAAGCGACCAAAATTGAATGGAAACTTTGGAAATGGCACTGCTATTTTGAAACTATTTCTTCCCTTAAACACATGTTGCTGACCAGTTAGACTGAAAGTAAAACTCTTCAGTAGTGGATAGTAGGCTAGGTTTTAATAATCTCATACAGTTTGTTGAGAAAATTCAAAATTTTTATTTATACGTTCAATTTTATGGGTAAAATTTATTCAATTTTGGTGCCGTTTTCAATTTTCCCATTGAAATGCATGGTAAAAAATAATTTTAAAAATGTGTTTGGAAACACATGTTGCTGATGAAACAAAGACTACAACTATGCAATTTCTTTTAGAACAATGTCTAAACTACATTTATCAAGTACAGTTTCATTAGATTTCATTATTGTTTTCAAATAATTTCTGATATTCTATTTCTTGGTAAAGACAGATAAAATTCAAAATGGCCACCATTATAAAATATAGGTGGTCATTTTCCGAACTTCAAATTGTCATAACTTTTGAACCGCTTAACAGATTTTAAAAAACTAAACACCACTGTAAATATCTTCAGGAGATCTGATCATTGGTGTGTACTTTAAGATATTTTAACACATTTTCAAAAAAAGTCTGACCCTCCTAGTACAATACAAGGGTTAATCAATGAATGGACAGTACAATACGAGGGTTAATCAATGAATGGACTGTACAATACGAGGGTTAATCAATGAATGGACAGTACAATACAAGGGTTAATCAATGAATGGACAGTACAATACAAGGGTTAATCAATGAATGGACAGTACAATACAAGGGTTAATCAATGAATGGACAGTACAATACCAGGGTTAATCAATGAATGGACAGTACAATACCAGGGTTAATCAATGAATGGACAGTACAATACGAGGGTTAATCAATGAATGGACAGTACAATACGAGGGTTAATCAATGAATGGACAGTACAATACGAGGGTCAATCAATGAATGGACAGTACAATACAAGGGTCAATCAATGAATGGACAGTACAATACGAGGGTCAATCAATGAATGGACAGTACAATACGAGGGTCAATCAATGAATGGACAGTACAATACAAGGGTTAATCAATGAATGGACAGTACAATACAAGGGTTAATCAATGAATGGACAGTACAATACAAGGGTTAATCAATGAATGGACAGTACAATACAAGGGTTAATCAATGAATGGACAGTACAATACGAGGGTTAATCAATGAATGGACAGTACAATACGAGGGTTAATCAATGAATGGACAGTACAATACAAGGGTTAATCAATGAATGGACAGTACAATACGAGGGTCAATCAATGAATGGACAGTACAATACAAGGGTTAATCAATGAATGGACAGTACAATACGAGGGTCAATCAATGAATGAACAGTACAATACAAGGGTCAATCAATGAATGGACAGTACAATACAAGGGTCAATCAATGAATGGACAGTACAATACAAGGGTCAATCAATGAATGGACAGTACAATACAAGGGTTAATCAATGAATGGACAGTACAATACAAGGGTCAATCAATGAATGGACAGTACAAATTACAATACAAGGGTTAATCAATGAATGGACAGTACAATACGAGGGTTAATCAATGAATGGACTGTACAATACGAGGGTTAATCAATGAATGGACAGTACAATACAAGGGTTAATCAATGAATGGACAGTACAATACAAGGGTTAATCAATGAATGGACAGTACAATACAAGGGTTAATCAATGAATGGACAGTACAATACAAGGGTTAATCAATGAATGGACAGTACAATACGAGGGTTAATCAATGAATGGACAGTACAATACAAGGGTTAATCAATGAATGGACAGTACAATACAAGGGTTAATCAATGAATGGACAGTACAATACGAGGGTCAATCAATGAATGGACAGTACAATACAAGGGTTAATCAATGAATGGACAGTACAATACGAGGGTCAATCAATGAATGGACAGTACAATACAAGGGTTAATCAATGAATGGACAGTACAATACAAGGGTCAATCAATGAATGGACAGTACAATACAAGGGTCAATCAATGAATGGACAGTACAATACAAGGGTTAATCAATGAATGGACAGTACAATACAAGGGTCAATCAATGAATGGACAGTACAATTAGGGAGGTCAGACATTTTTCAATTTTATTTACACAATGGGAAATTCTGTAATTCTGTCTTACATTTGAAGACAGCTGCAGTGACAATGCACTAGAACACTATTATTTAAAGTGAATTATTTAAAAGGTGACATGTTGAAATAAATAAATAATGCACATGTTTGGAGAAAATTCTTCATATGTCACAATTTTTTTATATTTAAACTGGACAGAAGTGACCAAAATTGAATGGAAACTTTGGAAATGGCACTGCTATTTTGAAACTATTTCTTCCCTTAAACACATGTTGCTGACCAGTTAGACTGAAAGTAAAACTCTTCAGTAGTGGATAGTAGGCTAGGTTTTAATAATCTCATACAGTTTGTTGAGAAAATTCAAAATTTTTATTTATGCGTTCAATTTTATGGGTAAAATTTATTCAATTTTGGTGCCGTTTTCAATTTTCCCATTGAAATGCATGGTAAAAAATAATTTTAAAAATGTGTTTGGAAACACATGTTGCTGATGAAACAAAGACTACAACTATGCAATTTCTTTTAGAACAATGTCCAAACTACATTTATCAAGTACAGTTTCATTAGATTTCATTATTGTTTTCAAATAATTTCTGATATTCTATTTCTTGGTAAAGACAGATAAAATTCAAAATGGCCACCATTATAAAATATAGGTGGTCATTTTCCGAACTTCAAATTGTCATAACTTTTGAACCGCTTAACAGATTTTAAAAAACTAAACACCACTGTAAATATCTTCAGGAGATCTGATCATTGGTGTGTACTTTAAGATATTTTAACACATTTTCAAAAAAAGTCTGACCCTCCTAGTACAATACAAGGGTTAATCAATGAATGGACAGTACAATACGAGGGTTAATCAATGAATGGACTGTACAATACGAGGGTTAATCAATGAATGGACAGTACAATACAAGGGTTAATCAATGAATGGACAGTACAATACGAGGGTTAATCAATGAATGGACAGTACAATACAAGGGTCAATCAATGAATGGACAGTACAATACGAGGGTTAATCAATGAATGGACAGTACAATACGAGGGTTAATCAATGAATGGACAGTACAATACGAGGGTCAATCAATGAATGGACAGTACAATACAAGGGTCAATCAATGAATGGACAGTACAATACGAGGGTCAATCAATGAATGGACAGTACAATACGAGGGTCAATCAATGAATGGACAGTACAATACAAGGGTCAATCAATGAATGGACAGTACAATACAAGGGTTAATCAATGAATGGACAGTACAATACAAGGGTTAATCAATGAATGGACAGTACAATACAAGGGTCAATCAATGAATGGACAGTACAATACAAGGGTCAATCAATGAATGGACAGTACAATACAAGGGTTAATCAATGAATGGACAGTACAATACAAGGGTCAATCAATGAATGGACAGTACAAATTACAATACAAGGGTTAATCAATGAATGGACAGTACAATACGAGGGTTAATCAATGAATGGACTGTACAATACGAGGGTTAATCAATGAATGGACAGTACAATACAAGGGTTAATCAATGAATGGACAGTACAATACAAGGGTTAATCAATGAATGGACAGTACAATACAAGGGTTAATCAATGAATGGACAGTACAATACCAGGGTTAATCAATGAATGGACAGTACAATACCAGGGTTAATCAATGAATGGACAGTACAATACCAGGGTTAATCAATGAATGGACAGTACAATACGAGGGTTAATCAATGAATGGACAGTACAATACGAGGGTCAATCAATGAATGGACAGTACAATACAAGGGTCAATCAATGAATGGACAGTACAATACGAGGGTCAATCAATGAATGGACAGTACAATACGAGGGTCAATCAATGAATGGACAGTACAATACAAGGGTTAATCAATGAATGGACAGTACAATACAAGGGTTAATCAATGAATGGACAGTACAATACAAGGGTTAATCAATGAATGGACAGTACAATACGAGGGTTAATCAATGAATGGACAGTACAATACGAGGGTTAATCAATGAATGGACAGTACAATACAAGGGTTAATCAATGAATGGACAGTACAATACGAGGGTCAATCAATGAATGGACAGTACAATACAAGGGTTAATCAATGAATGGACAGTACAATACGAGGGTCAATCAATGAATGGACAGTACAATACAAGGGTTAATCAATGAATGGACAGTACAATACAAGGGTCAATCAATGAATGGACAGTACAATACAAGGGTCAATCAATGAATGGACAGTACAATACAAGGGTTAATCAATGAATGGACAGTACAATACAAGGGTCAATCAATGAATGGACAGTACAATTAGGGAGGTCAGACATTTTTCAATTTTATTTACACAATGGGAAATTCTGTAATTCTGTCTTACATTTGAAGACAGCTGCAGTGACAATGCACTAGAACACTATTATTTAAAGTGAATTATTTAAAAGGTGACATGTTGAAATAAATAAATAATGCACATGTTTGGAGAAAATTCTTCATATGTCACAATTTTTTTATATTTAAACTGGACAGAAGCGACCAAAATTGAATGGAAACTTTGGAAATGGCACTGCTATTTTGAAACTATTTCTTCCCTTAAACACATGTTGCTGACCAGTTAGACTGAAAGTAAAACTCTTCAGTAGTGGATAGTAGGCTAGGTTTTAATAATCTCATACAGTTTGTTGAGAAAATTCAAAATTTTTATTTATACGTTCAATTTTATGGGTAAAATTTATTCAATTTTGGTGCCGTTTTCAATTTTCCCATTGAAATGCATGGTAAAAAATAATTTTAAAAATGTGTTTGGAAACACATGTTGCTGATGAAACAAAGACTACAACTATGCAATTTCTTTTAGAACAATGTCTAAACTACATTTATCAAGTACAGTTTCATTAGATTTCATTATTGTTTTCAAATAATTTCTGATATTCTATTTCTTGGTAAAGACAGATAAAATTCAAAATGGCCACCATTATAAAATATAGGTGGTCATTTTCCGAACTTCAAATTGTCATAACTTTTGAACCGCTTAACAGATTTTAAAAAACTAAACACCACTGTAAATATCTTCAGGAGATCTGATCATTGGTGTGTACTTTAAGATATTTTAACACATTTTCAAAAAAAGTCTGACCCTCCTAGTACAATACAAGGGTTAATCAATGAATGGACAGTACAATACGAGGGTTAATCAATGAATGGACTGTACAATACGAGGGTTAATCAATGAATGGACAGTACAATACAAGGGTTAATCAATGAATGGACAGTACAATACAAGGGTTAATCAATGAATGGACAGTACAATACAAGGGTTAATCAATGAATGGACAGTACAATACGAGGGTTAATCAATGAATGGACAGTACAATACAAGGGTTAATCAATGAATGGACAGTACAATACGAGGGTTAATCAATGAATGGACAGTACAATACGAGGGTTAATCAATGAATGGACAGTACAATACGAGGGTCAATCAATGAATGGACAGTACAATACAAGGGTCAATCAATGAATGGACAGTACAATACGAGGGTCAATCAATGAATGGACAGTACAATACGAGGGTCAATCAATGAATGGACAGTACAATACAAGGGTTAATCAATGAATGGACAGTACAATACAAGGGTTAATCAATGAATGGACAGTACAATACAAGGGTTAATCAATGAATGGACAGTACAATACGAGGGTTAATCAATGAATGGACAGTACAATACGAGGGTTAATCAATGAATGGACAGTACAATACGAGGGTTAATCAATGAATGGACAGTACAATACAAGGGTTAATCAATGAATGGACAGTACAATACAAGGGTTAATCAATGAATGGACAGTACAATACAAGGGTTAATCAATGAATGGACAGTACAATACGAGGGTTAATCAATGAATGGACAGTACAATACGAGGGTTAATCAATGAATGGACAGTACAATACAAGGGTTAATCAATGAATGGACAGTACAATACGAGGGTCAATCAATGAATGGACAGTACAATACAAGGGTTAATCAATGAATGGACAGTACAATACGAGGGTCAATCAATGAATGGACAGTACAATACAAGGGTTAATCAATGAATGGACAGTACAATACAAGGGTCAATCAATGAATGGACAGTACAATACAAGGGTCAATCAATGAATGGACAGTACAATACAAGGGTTAATCAATGAATGGACAGTACAATACAAGGGTCAATCAATGAATGGACAGTACAATTAGGGAGGTCAGACATTTTTCAATTTTATTTACACAATGGGAAATTCTGTAATTCTGTCTTACATTTGAAGACAGCTGCAGTGACAATGCACTAGAACACTATTATTTAAAGTGAATTATTTAAAAGGTGACATGTTGAAATAAATAAATAATGCACATGTTTGGAGAAAATTCTTCATATGTCACAATTTTTTTATATTTAAACTGGACAGAAGCGACCAAAATTGAATGGAAACTTTGGAAATGGCACTGCTATTTTGAAACTATTTCTTCCCTTAAACACATGTTGCTGACCAGTTAGACTGAAAGTAAAACTCTTCAGTAGTGGATAGTAGGCTAGGTTTTAATAATCTCATACAGTTTGTTGAGAAAATTCAAAATTTTTATTTATACGTTCAATTTTATGGGTAAAATTTATTCAATTTTGGTGCCGTTTTCAATTTTCCCATTGAAATGCATGGTAAAAAATAATTTTAAAAATGTGTTTGGAAACACATGTTGCTGATGAAACAAAGACTACAACTATGCAATTTCTTTTAGAACAATGTCTAAACTACATTTATCAAGTACAGTTTCATTAGATTTCATTATTGTTTTCAAATAATTTCTGATATTCTATTTCTTGGTAAAGACAGATAAAATTCAAAATGGCCACCATTATAAAATATAGGTGGTCATTTTCCGAACTTCAAATTGTCATAACTTTTGAACCGCTTAACAGATTTTAAAAAACTAAACACCACTGTAAATATCTTCAGGAGATCTGATCATTGGTGTGTACTTTAAGATATTTTAACACATTTTCAAAAAAAGTCTGACCCTCCTAGTACAATACAAGGGTTAATCAATGAATGGACAGTACAATACGAGGGTTAATCAATGAATGGACTGTACAATACGAGGGTTAATCAATGAATGGACAGTACAATACAAGGGTTAATCAATGAATGGACAGTACAATACAAGGGTTAATCAATGAATGGACAGTACAATACGAGGGTTAATCAATGAATGGACAGTACAATACGAGGGTTAATCAATGAATGGACAGTACAATACGAGGGTTAATCAATGAATGGACAGTACAATACGAGGGTTAATCAATGAATGGACAGTACAATACGAGGGTCAATCAATGAATGGACAGTACAATACGAGGGTCAATCAATGAATGGACAGTACAATACGAGGGTCAATCAATGAATGGACAGTACAATACAAGGGTCAATCAATGAATGGACAGTACAATACAAGGGTTAATCAATGAATGGACAGTACAATACAAGGGTTAATCAATGAATGGACAGTACAATACAAGGGTTAATCAATGAATGGACAGTACAATACGAGGGTTAATCAATGAATGGACAGTACAATACGAGGGTTAATCAATGAATGGACAGTACAATACAAGGGTTAATCAATGAATGGACAGTACAATACGAGGGTCAATCAATGAATGGACAGTACAATACAAGGGTTAATCAATGAATGGACAGTACAATACGAGGGTCAATCAATGAATGGACAGTACAATACAAGGGTTAATCAATGAATGGACAGTACAATACAAGGGTCAATCAATGAATGGACAGTACAATACAAGGGTCAATCAATGAATGGACAGTACAATACAAGGGTTAATCAATGAATGGACAGTACAATACGAGGGTCAATCAATGAATGGACAGTACAATACAAGGGTCAATCAATGAATGGACAGTACAATACAAGGGTTAATCAATGAATGGACAGTACAATACAAGGGTCAATCAATGAATGGACAGTACTACAATACAAGGGTTAATCAATGAATGGACAGTACAATACGAGGGTTAATCAATGAATGGACTGTACAATACGAGGGTTAATCAATGAATGGACAGTACAATACAAGGGTTAATCAATGAATGGACAGTACAATACAAGGGTTAATCAATGAATGGACAGTACAATACAAGGGTTAATCAATGAATGGACAGTACAATACCAGGGTTAATCAATGAATGGACAGTACAATACCAGGGTTAATCAATGAATGGACAGTACAATACGAGGGTTAATCAATGAATGGACAGTACAATACGAGGGTTAATCAATGAATGGACAGTACAATACGAGGGTCAATCAATGAATGGACAGTACAATACAAGGGTCAATCAATGAATGGACAGTACAATACGAGGGTCAATCAATGAATGGACAGTACAATACGAGGGTCAATCAATGAATGGACAGTACAATACAAGGGTTAATCAATGAATGGACAGTACAATACAAGGGTTAATCAATGAATGGACAGTACAATACGAGGGTTAATCAATGAATGGACAGTACAATACGAGGGTTAATCAATGAATGGACAGTACAATACAAGGGTTAATCAATGAATGAACAGTACAATACGAGGGTCAATCAATGAATGGACAGTACAATACAAGGGTTAATCAATGAATGGACAGTACAATACGAGGGTCAATCAATGAATGGACAGTACAATACAAGGGTTAATCAATGAATGGACAGTACAATACAAGGGTTAATCAATGAATGGACAGTACAATACAAGGGTTAATCAATGAATGGACAGTACAATACGAGGGTTAATCAATGAATGGACAGTACAATACGAGGGTTAATCAATGAATGGACAGTACAATACAAGGGTTAATCAATGAATGAACAGTACAATACGAGGGTCAATCAATGAATGGACAGTACAATACAAGGGTTAATCAATGAATGGACAGTACAATACGAGGGTCAATCAATGAATGGACAGTACAATACAAGGGTTAATCAATGAATGGACAGTACAATACAAGGGTCAATCAATGAATGGACAGTACAATACAAGGGTCAATCAATGAATGGACAGTACAATACAAGGGTTAATCAATGAATGGACAGTACAATACAAGGGTCAATCAATGAATGGACAGTACAATTAGGGAGGTCAGACATTTTTCAATTTTATTTACACAATGGGAAATTCTGTAATTCTGTCTTACATTTGAAGACAGCTGCAGTGACAATGCACTAGAACACTATTATTTAAAGTGAATTATTTAAAAGGTGACATGTTGAAATAAATAAATAATGCACATGTTTGGAGAAAATTCTTCATATGTCACAATTTTTTTATATTTAAACTGGACAGAAGCGACCAAAATTGAATGGAAACTTTGGAAATGGCACTGCTATTTTGAAACTATTTCTTCCCTTAAACACATGTTGCTGACCAGTTAGACTGAAAGTAAAACTCTTCAGTAGTGGATAGTAGGCTAGGTTTTAATAATCTCATACAGTTTGTTGAGAAAATTCAAAATTTTTATTTATACGTTCAATTTTATGGGTAAAATTTATTCAATTTTGGTGCCGTTTTCAATTTTCCCATTGAAATGCATGGTAAAAAATAATTTTAAAAATGTGTTTGGAAACACATGTTGCTGATGAAACAAAGACTACAACTATGCAATTTCTTTTAGAACAATGTCTAAACTACATTTATCAAGTACAGTTTCATTAGATTTCATTATTGTTTTCAAATAATTTCTGATATTCTATTTCTTGGTAAAGACAGATAAAATTCAAAATGGCCACCATTATAAAATATAGGTGGTCATTTTCCGAACTTCAAATTGTCACAACTTTTGAACCGCTTAACAGATTTTAAAAAACTAAACACCACTGTAAATATCTTCAGGAGATCTGATCATTGGTGTGTACTTTAAGATATTTTAACACATTTTCAAAAAAAGTCTGACCCTCCTAGTACAATACAAGGGTTAATCAATGAATGGACAGTACAATACGAGGGTTAATCAATGAATGGACTGTACAATACGAGGGTTAATCAATGAATGGACAGTACAATACCAGGGTTAATCAATGAATGGAGAGTACAATACCAGGGTTAATCAATGAATGGACAGTACAATACGAGGGTTAATCAATGAATGGACAGTACAATACGAGGGTCAATCAATGAATGGACAGTACAATACAAGGGTCAATCAATGAATGGACAGTACAATACGAGGGTCAATCAATGAATGGACAGTACAATACGAGGGTCAATCAATGAATGGACAGTACAATACAAGGGTTAATCAATGAATGGACAGTACAATACAAGGGTTAATCAATGAATGGACAGTACAATACAAGGGTTAATCAATGAATGGACAGTACAATACGAGGGTTAATCAATGAATGGACAGTACAATACGAGGGTTAATCAATGAATGGACAGTACAATACAAGGGTTAATCAATGAATGGACAGTACAATACGAGGGTCAATCAATGAATGGACAGTACAATACAAGGGTTAATCAATGAATGGACAGTACAATACGAGGGTCAATCAATGAATGGACAGTACAATACAAGGGTTAATCAATGAATGGACAGTACAATACAAGGGTCAATCAATGAATGGACAGTACAATACAAGGGTCAATCAATGAATGGACAGTACAATACAAGGGTTAATCAATGAATGGACAGTACAATACAAGGGTCAATCAATGAATGGACAGTACAATTAGGGAGGTCAGACATTTTTCAATTTTATTTACACAATGGGAAATTCTGTAATTCTGTCTTACATTTGAAGACAGCTGCAGTGACAATGCACTAGAACACTATTATTTAAAGTGAATTATTTAAAAGGTGACATGTTGAAATAAATAAATAATGCACATGTTTGGAGAAAATTCTTCATATGTCACAATTTTTTTATATTTAAACTGGACAGAAGCGACCAAAATTGAATGGAAACTTTGGAAATGGCACTGCTATTTTGAAACTATTTCTTCCCTTAAACACATGTTGCTGACCAGTTAGACTGAAAGTAAAACTCTTCAGTAGTGGATAGTAGGCTAGGTTTTAATAATCTCATACAGTTTGTTGAGAAAATTCAAAATTTTTATTTATACGTTCAATTTTATGGGTAAAATTTATTCAATTTTGGTGCCGTTTTCAATTTTCCCATTGAAATGCATGGTAAAAAATAATTTTAAAAATGTGTTTGGAAACACATGTTGCTGATGAAACAAAGACTACAACTATGCAATTTCTTTTAGAACAATGTCTAAACTACATTTATCAAGTACAGTTTCATTAGATTTCATTATTGTTTTCAAATAATTTCTGATATTCTATTTCTTGGTAAAGACAGATAAAATTCAAAATGGCCACCATTATAAAATATAGGTGGTCATTTTCCGAACTTCAAATTGTCATAACTTTTGAACCGCTTAACAGATTTTAAAAAACTAAACACCACTGTAAATATCTTCAGGAGATCTGATCATTGGTGTGTACTTTAAGATATTTTAACACATTTTCAAAAAAAGTCTGACCCTCCTAGTACAATACAAGGGTTAATCAATGAATGGACAGTACAATACGAGGGTTAATCAATGAATGGACTGTACAATACGAGGGTTAATCAATGAATGGACAGTACAATACAAGGGTTAATCAATGAATGGACAGTACAATACAAGGGTTAATCAATGAATGGACAGTACAATACAAGGGTTAATCAATGAATGGACAGTACAATACGAGGGTTAATCAATGAATGGACAGTACAATACGAGGGTTAATCAATGAATGGACAGTACAATACGAGGGTTAATCAATGAATGGACAGTACAATACGAGGGTTAATCAATGAATGGACAGTACAATACGAGGGTCAATCAATGAATGGACAGTACAATACAAGGGTCAATCAATGAATGGACAGTACAATACGAGGGTCAATCAATGAATGGACAGTACAATACGAGGGTCAATCAATGAATGGACAGTACAATACAAGGGTTAATCAATGAATGGACAGTACAATACAAGGGTTAATCAATGAATGGACAGTACAATACAAGGGTTAATCAATGAATGGACAGTACAATACGAGGGTTAATCAATGAATGGACAGTACAATACGAGGGTTAATCAATGAATGGACAGTACAATACGAGGGTTAATCAATGAATGGACAGTACAATACAAGGGTTAATCAATGAATGGACAGTACAATACGAGGGTCAATCAATGAATGGACAGTACAATACAAGGGTTAATCAATGAATGGACAGTACAATACGAGGGTCAATCAATGAATGGACAGTACAATACAAGGGTTAATCAATGAATGGACAGTACAATACGAGGGTCAATCAATGAATGGACAGTACAATACAAGGGTCAATCAATGAATGGACAGTACAATACAAGGGTTAATCAATGAATGGACAGTACAATACAAGGGTCAATCAATGAATGGACAGTACTACAATACAAGGGTTAATCAATGAATGGACAGTACAATACGAGGGTTAATCAATGAATGGACTGTACAATACGAGGGTTAATCAATGAATGGACAGTACAATACAAGGGTTAATCAATGAATGGACAGTACAATACAAGGGTTAATCAATGAATGGACAGTACAATACAAGGGTTAATCAATGAATGGACAGTACAATACCAGGGTTAATCAATGAATGGACAGTACAATACCAGGGTTAATCAATGAATGGACAGTACAATACGAGGGTTAATCAATGAATGGACAGTACAATACGAGGGTTAATCAATGAATGGACAGTACAATACGAGGGTCAATCAATGAATGGACAGTACAATACAAGGGTCAATCAATGAATGGACAGTACAATACGAGGGTCAATCAATGAATGGACAGTACAATACGAGGGTCAATCAATGAATGGACAGTACAATACAAGGGTTAATCAATGAATGGACAGTACAATACAAGGGTTAATCAATGAATGGACAGTACAATACAAGGGTTAATCAATGAATGGACAGTACAATACAAGGGTTAATCAATGAATGGACAGTACAATACGAGGGTTAATCAATGAATGGACAGTACAATACGAGGGTTAATCAATGAATGGACAGTACAATACAAGGGTTAATCAATGAATGAACAGTACAATACGAGGGTCAATCAATGAATGGACAGTACAATACAAGGGTTAATCAATGAATGGACAGTACAATACGAGGGTCAATCAATGAATGGACAGTACAATACAAGGGTTAATCAATGAATGGACAGTACAATACAAGGGTCAATCAATGAATGGACAGTACAATACAAGGGTCAATCAATGAATGGACAGTACAATACAAGGGTTAATCAATGAATGGACAGTACAATACAAGGGTCAATCAATGAATGGACAGTACAATTAGGGAGGTCAGACATTTTTCAATTTTATTTACACAATGGGAAATTCTGTAATTCTGTCTTACATTTGAAGACAGCTGCAGTGACAATGCACTAGAACACTATTATTTAAAGTGAATTATTTAAAAGGTGACATGTTGAAATAAATAAATAATGCACATGTTTGGAGAAAATTCTTCATATGTCACAATTTTTTTATATTTAAACTGGACAGAAGCGACCAAAATTGAATGGAAACTTTGGAAATGGCACTGCTATTTTGAAACTATTTCTTCCCTTAAACACATGTTGCTGACCAGTTAGACTGAAAGTAAAACTCTTCAGTAGTGGATAGTAGGCTAGGTTTTAATAATCTCATACAGTTTGTTGAGAAAATTCAAAATTTTTATTTATACGTTCAATTTTATGGGTAAAATTTATTCAATTTTGGTGCCGTTTTCAATTTTCCCATTGAAATGCATGGTAAAAAATAATTTTAAAAATGTGTTTGGAAACACATGTTGCTGATGAAACAAAGACTACAACTATGCAATTTCTTTTAGAACAATGTCTAAACTACATTTATCAAGTACAGTTTCATTAGATTTCATTATTGTTTTCAAATAATTTCTGATATTCTATTTCTTGGTAAAGACAGATAAAATTCAAAATGGCCACCATTATAAAATATAGGTGGTCATTTTCCGAACTTCAAATTGTCACAACTTTTGAACCGCTTAACAGATTTTAAAAAACTAAACACCACTGTAAATATCTTCAGGAGATCTGATCATTGGTGTGTACTTTAAGATATTTTAACACATTTTCAAAAAAAGTCTGACCCTCCTAGTACAATACAAGGGTTAATCAATGAATGGACAGTACAATACGAGGGTTAATCAATGAATGGACTGTACAATACGAGGGTTAATCAATGAATGGACAGTACAATACGAGGGTCAATCAATGAATGGACAGTACAATACGAGGGTCAATCAATGAATGGACAGTACAATACAAGGGTTAATCAATGAATGGACAGTACAATACAAGGGTTAATCAATGAATGGACAGTACAATACAAGGGTTAATCAATGAATGGACAGTACAATACAAGGGTCAATCAATGAATGGACAGTACAATACAAGGGTCAATCAATGAATGGACAGTACAATACAAGGGTTAATCAATGAATGGACAGTACAATACAAGGGTTAATCAATGAATGGACAGTACAATACAAGGGTCAATCAATGAATGGACAGTACAATACAAGGGTTAATCAATGAATGGACAGTACAATACCAGGGTTAATCAATGAATGGACAGTACAATACCAGGGTTAATCAATGAATGGACAGTACAATACCAGGGTTAATCAATGAATGGACAGTACAATACGAGGGTTAATCAATGAATGGACAGTACAATACGAGGGTCAATCAATGAATGGACAGTACAATACAAGGGTCAATCAATGAATGGACAGTACAATACGAGGGTCAATCAATGAATGGACAGTACAATACGAGGGTCAATCAATGAATGGACAGTACAATACAAGGGTTAATCAATGAATGGACAGTACAATACAAGGGTTAATCAATGAATGGACAGTACAATACAAGGGTTAATCAATGAATGGACAGTACAATACGAGGGTTAATCAATGAATGGACAGTACAATACGAGGGTTAATCAATGAATGGACAGTACAATACAAGGGTTAATCAATGAATGGACAGTACAATACGAGGGTCAATCAATGAATGGACAGTACAATACAAGGGTTAATCAATGAATGGACAGTACAATACGAGGGTCAATCAATGAATGGACAGTACAATACAAGGGTTAATCAATGAATGGACAGTACAATACAAGGGTCAATCAATGAATGGACAGTACAATACAAGGGTCAATCAATGAATGGACAGTACAATACAAGGGTTAATCAATGAATGGACAGTACAATACAAGGGTCAATCAATGAATGGACAGTACAATTAGGGAGGTCAGACATTTTTCAATTTTATTTACACAATGGGAAATTCTGTAATTCTGTCTTACATTTGAAGACAGCTGCAGTGACAATGCACTAGAACACTATTATTTAAAGTGAATTATTTAAAAGGTGACATGTTGAAATAAATAAATAATGCACATGTTTGGAGAAAATTCTTCATATGTCACAATTTTTTTATATTTAAACTGGACAGAAGCGACCAAAATTGAATGGAAACTTTGGAAATGGCACTGCTATTTTGAAACTATTTCTTCCCTTAAACACATGTTGCTGACCAGTTAGACTGAAAGTAAAACTCTTCAGTAGTGGATAGTAGGCTAGGTTTTAATAATCTCATACAGTTTGTTGAGAAAATTCAAAATTTTTATTTATACGTTCAATTTTATGGGTAAAATTTATTCAATTTTGGTGCCGTTTTCAATTTTCCCATTGAAATGCATGGTAAAAAATAATTTTAAAAATGTGTTTGGAAACACATGTTGCTGATGAAACAAAGACTACAACTATGCAATTTCTTTTAGAACAATGTCTAAACTACATTTATCAAGTACAGTTTCATTAGATTTCATTATTGTTTTCAAATAATTTCTGATATTCTATTTCTTGGTAAAGACAGATAAAATTCAAAATGGCCACCATTATAAAATATAGGTGGTCATTTTCCGAACTTCAAATTGTCATAACTTTTGAACCGCTTAACAGATTTTAAAAAACTAAACACCACTGTAAATATCTTCAGGAGATCTGATCATTGGTGTGTACTTTAAGATATTTTAACACATTTTCAAAAAAAGTCTGACCCTCCTAGTACAATACAAGGGTTAATCAATGAATGGACAGTACAATACGAGGGTTAATCAATGAATGGACTGTACAATACGAGGGTTAATCAATGAATGGACAGTACAATACAAGGGTTAATCAATGAATGGACAGTACAATACAAGGGTTAATCAATGAATGGACAGTACAATACAAGGGTTAATCAATGAATGGACAGTACAATACGAGGGTTAATCAATGAATGGACAGTACAATACGAGGGTTAATCAATGAATGGACAGTACAATACGAGGGTTAATCAATGAATGGACAGTACAATACGAGGGTTAATCAATGAATGGACAGTACAATACGAGGGTCAATCAATGAATGGACAGTACAATACAAGGGTCAATCAATGAATGGACAGTACAATACGAGGGTCAATCAATGAATGGACAGTACAATACGAGGGTCAATCAATGAATGGACAGTACAATACAAGGGTTAATCAATGAATGGACAGTACAATACAAGGGTTAATCAATGAATGGACAGTACAATACAAGGGTTAATCAATGAATGGACAGTACAATACGAGGGTTAATCAATGAATGGACAGTACAATACGAGGGTTAATCAATGAATGGACAGTACAATACGAGGGTTAATCAATGAATGGACAGTACAATACAAGGGTTAATCAATGAATGGACAGTACAATACGAGGGTCAATCAATGAATGGACAGTACAATACAAGGGTTAATCAATGAATGGACAGTACAATACGAGGGTCAATCAATGAATGGACAGTACAATACAAGGGTTAATCAATGAATGGACAGTACAATACGAGGGTCAATCAATGAATGGACAGTACAATACAAGGGTCAATCAATGAATGGACAGTACAATACAAGGGTTAATCAATGAATGGACAGTACAATACAAGGGTCAATCAATGAATGGACAGTACTACAATACAAGGGTTAATCAATGAATGGACAGTACAATACGAGGGTTAATCAATGAATGGACTGTACAATACGAGGGTTAATCAATGAATGGACAGTACAATACAAGGGTTAATCAATGAATGGACAGTACAATACAAGGGTTAATCAATGAATGGACAGTACAATACAAGGGTTAATCAATGAATGGACAGTACAATACCAGGGTTAATCAATGAATGGACAGTACAATACGAGGGTCAATCAATGAATGGACAGTACAATACAAGGGTTAATCAATGAATGGACAGTACAATACGAGGGTCAATCAATGAATGGACAGTACAATACAAGGGTTAATCAATGAATGGACAGTACAATACAAGGGTCAATCAATGAATGGACAGTACAATACAAGGGTCAATCAATGAATGGACAGTACAATACAAGGGTTAATCAATGAATGGACAGTACAATACAAGGGTCAATCAATGAATGGACAGTACAATTAGGGAGGTCAGACATTTTTCAATTTTATTTACACAATGGGAAATTCTGTAATTCTGTCTTACATTTGAAGACAGCTGCAGTGACAATGCACTAGAACACTATTATTTAAAGTGAATTATTTAAAAGGTGACATGTTGAAATAAATAAATAATGCACATGTTTGGAGAAAATTCTTCATATGTCACAATTTTTTTATATTTAAACTGGACAGAAGCGACCAAAATTGAATGGAAACTTTGGAAATGGCACTGCTATTTTGAAACTATTTCTTCCCTTAAACACATGTTGCTGACCAGTTAGACTGAAAGTAAAACTCTTCAGTAGTGGATAGTAGGCTAGGTTTTAATAATCTCATACAGTTTGTTGAGAAAATTCAAAATTTTTATTTATACGTTCAATTTTATGGGTAAAATTTATTCAATTTTGGTGCCGTTTTCAATTTTCCCATTGAAATGCATGGTAAAAAATAATTTTAAAAATGTGTTTGGAAACACATGTTGCTGATGAAACAAAGACTACAACTATGCAATTTCTTTTAGAACAATGTCTAAACTACATTTATCAAGTACAGTTTCATTAGATTTCATTATTGTTTTCAAATAATTTCTGATATTCTATTTCTTGGTAAAGACAGATAAAATTCAAAATGGCCACCATTATAAAATATAGGTGGTCATTTTCCGAACTTCAAATTGTCATAACTTTTGAACCGCTTAACAGATTTTAAAAAACTAAACACCACTGTAAATATCTTCAGGAGATCTGATCATTGGTGTGTACTTTAAGATATTTTAACACATTTTCAAAAAAAGTCTGACCCTCCTAGTACAATACAAGGGTTAATCAATGAATGGACAGTACAATACGAGGGTTAATCAATGAATGGACTGTACAATACGAGGGTTAATCAATGAATGGACAGTACAATACAAGGGTTAATCAATGAATGGACAGTACAATACAAGGGTTAATCAATGAATGGACAGTACAATACAAGGGTTAATCAATGAATGGACAGTACAATACGAGGGTTAATCAATGAATGGACAGTACAATACGAGGGTTAATCAATGAATGGACAGTACAATACGAGGGTTAATCAATGAATGGACAGTACAATACGAGGGTTAATCAATGAATGGACAGTACAATACGAGGGTCAATCAATGAATGGACAGTACAATACAAGGGTCAATCAATGAATGGACAGTACAATACGAGGGTCAATCAATGAATGGACAGTACAATACGAGGGTCAATCAATGAATGGACAGTACAATACAAGGGTTAATCAATGAATGGACAGTACAATACAAGGGTTAATCAATGAATGGACAGTACAATACAAGGGTTAATCAATGAATGGACAGTACAATACGAGGGTTAATCAATGAATGGACAGTACAATACGAGGGTTAATCAATGAATGGACAGTACAATACGAGGGTTAATCAATGAATGGACAGTACAATACAAGGGTTAATCAATGAATGGACAGTACAATACGAGGGTCAATCAATGAATGGACAGTACAATACAAGGGTTAATCAATGAATGGACAGTACAATACGAGGGTCAATCAATGAATGGACAGTACAATACAAGGGTTAATCAATGAATGGACAGTACAATACGAGGGTCAATCAATGAATGGACAGTACAATACAAGGGTCAATCAATGAATGGACAGTACAATACAAGGGTTAATCAATGAATGGACAGTACAATACAAGGGTCAATCAATGAATGGACAGTACTACAATACAAGGGTTAATCAATGAATGGACAGTACAATACGAGGGTTAATCAATGAATGGACTGTACAATACGAGGGTTAATCAATGAATGGACAGTACAATACAAGGGTTAATCAATGAATGGACAGTACAATACAAGGGTTAATCAATGAATGGACAGTACAATACAAGGGTTAATCAATGAATGGACAGTACAATACCAGGGTTAATCAATGAATGGACAGTACAATACCAGGGTTAATCAATGAATGGACAGTACAATACGAGGGTTAATCAATGAATGGACAGTACAATACGAGGGTTAATCAATGAATGGACAGTACAATATGAGGGTCAATCAATGAATGGACAGTACAATACAAGGGTCAATCAATGAATGGACAGTACAATACGAGGGTCAATCAATGAATGGACAGTACAATACGAGGGTCAATCAATGAATGGACAGTACAATACAAGGGTTAATCAATGAATGGACAGTACAATACAAGGGTTAATCAATGAATGGACAGTACAATACAAGGGTTAATCAATGAATGGACAGTACAATACAAGGGTTAATCAATGAATGGACAGTACAATACGAGGGTTAATCAATGAATGGACAGTACAATACGAGGGTTAATCAATGAATGGACAGTACAATACAAGGGTTAATCAATGAATGAACAGTACAATACGAGGGTCAATCAATGAATGGACAGTACAATACAAGGGTTAATCAATGAATGGACAGTACAATACGAGGGTCAATCAATGAATGGACAGTACAATACAAGGGTTAATCAATGAATGGACAGTACAATACAAGGGTCAATCAATGAATGGACAGTACAATACAAGGGTCAATCAATGAATGGACAGTACAATACAAGGGTTAATCAATGAATGGACAGTACAATACAAGGGTCAATCAATGAATGGACAGTACAATTAGGGAGGTCAGACATTTTTCAATTTTATTTACACAATGGGAAATTCTGTAATTCTGTCTTACATTTGAAGACAGCTGCAGTGACAATGCACTAGAACACTATTATTTAAAGTGAATTATTTAAAAGGTGACATGTTGAAATAAATAAATAATGCACATGTTTGGAGAAAATTCTTCATATGTCACAATTTTTTTATATTTAAACTGGACAGAAGCGACCAAAATTGAATGGAAACTTTGGAAATGGCACTGCTATTTTGAAACTATTTCTTCCCTTAAACACATGTTGCTGACCAGTTAGACTGAAAGTAAAACTCTTCAGTAGTGGATAGTAGGCTAGGTTTTAATAATCTCATACAGTTTGTTGAGAAAATTCAAAATTTTTATTTATACGTTCAATTTTATGGGTAAAATTTATTCAATTTTGGTGCCGTTTTCAATTTTCCCATTGAAATGCATGGTAAAAAATAATTTTAAAAATGTGTTTGGAAACACATGTTGCTGATGAAACAAAGACTACAACTATGCAATTTCTTTTAGAACAATGTCTAAACTACATTTATCAAGTACAGTTTCATTAGATTTCATTATTGTTTTCAAATAATTTCTGATATTCTATTTCTTGGTAAAGACAGATAAAATTCAAAATGGCCACCATTATAAAATATAGGGTGGTCATTTTCCGAACTTCAAATTGTCACAACTTTTGAACCGCTTAACAGATTTTAAAAAACTAAACACCACTGTAAATATCTTCAGGAGATCTGATCATTGGTGTGTACTTTAAGATATTTTAACACATTTTCAAAAAAAGTCTGACCCTCCTAGTACAATACAAGGGTTAATCAATGAATGGACAGTACAATACGAGGGTTAATCAATGAATGGACTGTACAATACGAGGGTTAATCAATGAATGGACAGTACAATACGAGGGTCAATCAATGAATGGACAGTACAATACGAGGGTCAATCAATGAATGGACAGTACAATACAAGGGTTAATCAATGAATGGACAGTACAATACAAGGGTTAATCAATGAATGGACAGTACAATACAAGGGTTAATCAATGAATGGACAGTACAATACAAGGGTCAATCAATGAATGGACAGTACAATACAAGGGTCAATCAATGAATGGACAGTACAATACAAGGGTTAATCAATGAATGGACAGTACAATACAAGGGTTAATCAATGAATGGACAGTACAATACAAGGGTCAATCAATGAATGGACAGTACAATACAAGGGTTAATCAATGAATGGACAGTACAATACAAGGGTTAATCAATGAATGCTCATAGTTAACTGACTAAAAAGTATTTAAAATCTGTTGGTTAAAGACGATGTATATGGCATGGTGATATGAAGATTAAATTTTGTATTAATGACTACCCCATTGTCGTTTGAATTCAAGTCCTAGAGATATAAATTTAACATATGCTAGGATAGACAGTGGTTCATTAAAAAATACTCTTTAGTGAGCTACAATTTGTATACAGGCACATGTCAATCTTAATGAAAGCAGTTCTCTCATTTGCTCCCCTGAACTGATGTCATGGCATGCGAATGACCTTATGTCATCAATGTATAATTATGTGACAAATAGAATTATGACATTTTTCGTCCAATCAGATTGCTTGTACAGTTGTAGTATGCAAAATAGTTTAGTAACACTCAGTCTTGCAATCTCCATATTCATTGGATAGTACTTAGGTTCAATCGTGTGTGACCCTTAATAGGGTTTCCTCAGATCTCCCACGACACAACATATCAGTAAAGAGGAGCAAGTGAGAGATTTGATTTTAATCATATTGAATATCATGTGTGTATGGGCTGTCGTGATCGTATGGTAGTTGGATTTACTACCTGTGCAATCAGTGCCCATCACCACTAAAGTTGTGAGTTGGAACCCTATTCATGGCGAGGTGTACTCGATACAACATTATGTGATAAGTTTGTCAGTGCGGTTTCCTCCGCCAATAAAACTGATCTGCCATGATATAGCTGAAATATTGTTGAAAGTGGCATTAAGCACCATAAACCAAACCAAACCACCTAGTATTATATTTATGTCTATATTTTGGCTATTTTCAGAAACAAAAAGGCAGCTGCAGAAACAGCGTTTGAAAACAGAAATGAGGAAGAATTAAATTTTGTTTTGTCTAAATGTGGACATGCTGACAGACAATTAGTAGAGACTGTCAAATCCTTGAAACAACAGTTAGGAGCTAAAAGATAGCAACAAAAAAGTTGAACATTAATTTATAATTCCATATTATGTGCAATAAACAAAATAATATCAACCGTATCGTTGGTGTAATGGTTAGCGTGCTCGCCTAGAGAGTGTGGTAGATCGTGGGTTAGCGTGCTCGCCTAGAGAGTGTGGTAGATCGTGGGTTAGTGTGCTCACCTAGAGAGTGTGGTAGATCGTGGGTTAGCGTGCTCGCCTAGAGAGTGTGGTAGATCATGGGTTCAAGCCCCGGTCGGGTCAAACCATAGACTATGAAATTGGCATTTGCTGCTTCTCCACTAAGCAAGCAGCATTAAGGAGAAAGAGCAGACTGGTTGGATTGGAATCAGGATAGTGTCTGAGTGGGGTGACATGTTTATCCACTGACTGTTGTTTCAGTGAGCTAACACTATAAAATTCCCACTATGTGTGCTGGTCTAGTACAAAGTGGACCACATCATCATCTCGTTGAAAATTAACTTGTTCTCGCCATGATATACAGTACACTCAAGGACATATTGTGATAGATGTACGACTTGACTTGTCGGATTTGACATGTCAGACAACAGGTCGGATGGAGACAGGTGCAATAAAAAGGGTCATAAAACTAGAGAGTTGAGCCAACAGGTGTAGTTAACAAGATTAAATGTTTAATTGCCTTTAATTGTTACCTGTGACAGGATATGACCTGATTAGGTTAATTTTGAATAAAATTTCTTTTTCATGTAATGTGGTTTGGATAAAATGAGACATTCATGGGTCATCAATATTTATTAGAATCAAACTATTCTTGTTTGTGGAAGCATGTAGAAAATAATTTATTTCTGTCGAATTTTATGAAAATCAGTAGTCCTTCACTAAATATATTTTACAATTTGTTCTATTTTCGTGGTTTTTTTCCAACTCTAAGCTCATCTCTTGAATATTCATTTTTTACTTGGAATCTATCTATTTTTAGACCTTATTTAGCGGTCTTTTCTCACTGAATCTACACTACTCCATTGTGGCAAAATTTGCTGACATTTAGAAGTACGATCGTTTTTTGTTTGTTTTATATGTGTGTTGTTTGTGTTTTCAATATTTTCAACCTTCAGCTGAATTGTGTTTTTTCGTGCACATAATTTTACGAGTGTGTGAAATATGATTTAAAATTTCGATGTGTATTTGTTCCATTCGCATCCCATCTCTTGAATATTCATTATTTACCTGGAATCTATCTATTTCAAGATTTAATCTTGCGGTGTTACTTCCATTGTGGCAAAATTTGCTGACTTTCAGAAGTATGATCGTTTTTTTGTTTTACAGGTGTGTCATTTGCGTCAAACATTTAAACCTACAGCTGAATCGTGTATTTTCGTTCACATAACTTTACAAGAGTGTAAAATGTGACCTAAATTTATATGTACATTTTTTCCGTTCGCAACTAAATTTCAGCAGATTTTATCTTAAAAATACAAAACTTATTGATTTACCCAACCGATATAATAACAAGTAACAACAAAATACCGATCACCAAGGAAGCTGTCTAGAGTGACAAAAATAATACAAAATACGGAAAAAAATCGAAGTCTGTGAAACAGACAAATTCGGGAATCAACAACCAAAATTGAAACAAGTTTTCCCTGAAAGATCCAGAAACAGATCACTTAAGTACTTTGCAGAAAAGCTTCAGCAACCAGAATTCCAGGCAAAGATCACTGGCATCAAACAGCAGTAACAACGTTTACAGAAAACGGCCCTTTTCAGGGCTACACAAATATTTCAAAAAGTAACAAAAGTTGTTGTCAATTCTCAAATTAATGTTAGCTTTTCCCCAGCCCCCATGGCCATCTGACTGTCTCTTTCTCTTTTAAATTTGAAATACTATTTGACGTACCAAAAAAAAATTGTTTGAATAAATCATTTTGTCTGACTATGGTCCTTTATTTTGCAATTATATGTGTACATGAATGTGTAAAAAAAACAACATATTTATTAAACTTCTATAGGTAGTGAGTTCAGGGAGAAAATGTCACCAGACTATGTCTCTTTGATTTTGTGGTGTTTGGATAGATCAAGCAATTCTGAAACTAAAACACCAAACTTTTTGAAAATCGGACCAGGTTTGATGAAGTTATGGGATTTTAAATACGACAAGGTTTCGTAAATTTTGTACCACTTTGCAATATAAGCATATAGTACTTATATGGCCTCAATTAGACACTTTTCTAGCATGTTTTAAGCCTATCTTTTGAGACAAACCATGTTTTTGTGTGTCATTGTGAGGTTTATGATATATATGTATATATATAGGTTTTGTGATTGGTAAATATGTCCACTTAAAAAATCAGGAAAAAAAAACAGTAGCGCTTGAAAGAATCCAAGATGGCCACCATTCAAAATGGCCACCGTCCGTTCAAATTAATGAATTAATAATGTTATGACATCATTTATTGTCAGAATTTGCTGTTTTCATACTTTAGTCATTATTTCATTAAGTTTAATTACAAATCATTTCATAAGAAAGACGTCCATTTTGAATGGCAGCCATCTTGAATGGTGGCCATTTTGGTTTTTTTCGTAATTACTTTTTGAACTTCTGAATGTATGCATTCATCTGGCATGTAATATATCAAATTGAAGGTAATTTAAAGCAGATTTCAGTTATTGTTATTTAAATTGATCCTATCTATCCATAACATTATTTGATCAGAAAATAATAAAATAGAACATGTGTATTGCTGAAAAGAATCCAAGATGGCCACCATTCAAAATAGTTGTCGTCCTACAAACTAATGAATACATAGTGTAGTCAAATTTTGTCATCAAATTTTGTCATAAGTGGCTACATTTACACACTTCTGTCACCATATTAAAAAAGTACACTAAACTTGCTAAAACATCCAGCAACTTTGGATGGCAGCCATCTTGAATGGCTGGCATTTTGATTTTTGAACATCAATTTTTAGGTACCTGCATACATCTACATGAACATGGCATGTTATATATCAAATTGAAGATAATTTAAAGGAGATTTTAGTTACTTTAATTTAAAAATGATAATAATATTGTTAAATCATATAATATAAAAACAAATTGCAGCAAGTAGATCTTGACACCAGGTAAACAAGTCAATTTTTTCAACCTGATTTTATGTTGGTTTACTATTTTGCATGTCTAAAACTGTGATTTTTTTTTTATAAGTTCAAAACAATTACCAATCAGAAATCACCATCTTGGATTTTTTAATTTACTATTACATACTGTTCTACTTGCATTTATCTCAAAATGGAGACTTCATTGTCATAACATCAAAATTCATCTTTAAAAATAATTATTATCTTGACTTCGGTTCAATAAAAGTTTTGCCGTTGCTAGACGTTAGCAATATTTAGGAAATTATTGAGTGTTTTAACTCGCCACAACAAATTTGGGCAGGGGTTCCCCTAGAAAAATAGGTTTTTCCCCCTTCCCTTGTCCAGGGCCTTGAAAGCTGATATAATGAAGATAAAAGTTGCAGAAAAGGTGGGGCAGGTTCTCCTTATCCTAAAAGAACCATCCTCCTCTGCATAGCCAAATCTTGCCAGAAATAGTTAATTTATTATCCTTTCAGTCTTACTCTTGCCCCTGACACTGGGCTTGGCTTTGTTCTGCACTTCATCCTCTGCTCTGCCCCTGTCCCTGACACTGCCTTTTGCTTAGGCCTTACCTTACTAGTTTATTATGACAATTATGTCTGATTTGTCCTTTGATCCTGACATCCAGGTATCTGTCTGATAGATGGATTTTACCGGGCCGGGGACAGGGCCAGGGGAAAAGGGGGGTACTGACATTACTGTAGGCTACGACGGGGAGGGGGGGTGAAACAGGTCGTAAAGCCAGGGATTTGCAAGTTACATTAACTTCACTAGTGACTAGCAACAATCGGTCATAATTTCAAGGGGCAAATAACTCGTGACACCCGACGACATTAAATAATTCGCCCGGAGATCGTCTGAAAAATTGACGATTTCGCACCCTTTCCAAATTGAGAATCAAAATGACACTTCGTGGTTGTTGATTTAAGATATTTTTCTGAATAAATACAGGTATTTTTTGTTTATAATCACTTTAAAACCACTCTAATATTTCATCTGAAACCTTCGCTTTCATGTCACATTTATAATTTTTCATTTTTCGTTAATAAAACACCTATCAAAATGATCGTCTGTCCACCGACAACATGCTGTTGCCATTTTTAATTACCCGTAATGCTTTGTTATCACGCGATTTAGGGAATTTCCACACCCACTGACCAATGAAAACGTGCTTATTTGCGTGCCAAGATTAGACTGGGAAAACTCCCAACAACATTCCGATTCGCTCCACTTCAACTTGTATAAACAATAAGTAAACGATCGTGCTGGACAAATCTGACCTGCTATTCTTTTACCTAAATCATTTTAAGATTTAACTTAAGTATTTTTATTGTGAACTGACTTTGACAATGCTATAAATAAGCAGAATTTCCTCTGGTGTATGATTTCCACGATAAATTATCCATTAGACAAATGGGGAGGTCACGTGACTTGAACAGGCTACTATAGGACTAGTTTTGAAGTGATAAATTAAGTGGATTATATGATTTTTAACCATATTAGTTTTTCTGTGCAATCAATTTTGATAAATCATTCTTTACTATTTAAAGTAAATACACATTCATTGCTTTAATTTTTAATAATCATCTTTATTTATTCATTCTTCATTATTAGAAAAAATACAAATTATTTTACACATTTAGTAGCATTACCTGTAAAAAAACATCTGTAACTTGTTTTAAGACAGCTTGATTAATTTGAAACTAATAATTCTTTTAATGTAAATGATCAAAGTAAGGTGATAAAAATGTAAAAATTCAAGTAGTATATTGATGTTAAAATTGTCTTTTATCAGTATTTATAAATATTGAATTACATTTTTTTTTTCAGTAAAAAGAAAACAAATGAGAATAACTAATTTTATTTTCTTCATCTTTTTTCACAAACATGGCCATGAATACTTGAAAAAAAAAAGAAAAAAAATTATTTGTCTAAAATTATTGAATTAAAATTGTAATGTGTGATTAAATAAATACAAGAACAGGTACATGTAAGTCATAGCTTTATCACCTTCAGGTACAAATTTACGACCCCCAATTTAGCCACTATCAGATATTCACACAACAGGTGTGCAATCAACAAACACCTGTAGACTCCAAGTCAGACATGACAGGCAGTCCGTCTCTGAAGGTGATCCACCACAATATGTCCTCGAGTGTACTGTAACTGAAAAATTGTCGAGTTTACACTAAATAACAAAATCCCTCACTCATTCTTTCATTAGATTACAAATTATATGTTGAATTTCCACTTACAATTACAAATCATTTCTCTGTAGCATTAGGAAGGCACATTTTTGAAAATAAAAAATTAAAATGTGAAAAAGTTTAATTTATTTATTTATTTATTTATTTATTCAAATTGCATATTACACCCATATGGGTCAAGCAATTACAATTCAAAAGCATGCAAACATATAAAAGAAAAACAACACAAACATAATAAATATGTAAATGTAGGAGAAATATTTGACCGGCGTGAACCCTATCATCTCAAGTCTAGTGATTGTTTTATGAAGGTGCAAACAACTGATAAAAGATCTGAAGTTGGATTGAGTATGCAATCAAGTCTATTCATGGGTGACATATTAGTAAAAGAAGGACATTTATTTTCAATAGTATTTATTAGTAAATTTCTAGGTTGCTGGTTTAAATGACAATTTAATAAGAAGTGATATTCATCTTCTAAGATATTACAAGTAGTGCAAAGTCTTTGTTGACGGGGTATATTAATATATCGACCAGTTTCAATTTGCAAACAATGGTCACTTGTCCGAAATTTAGCTATGAGTTGTCTATTTTTAAAGTTTTTTTCCTTTATCAAATACTCTTCCAAAACAATATCATGTTTTATTTTATTATACAAATAAAGTTTTGAATTATCTGTTAATTTTGAAAGTTTGTCTTTAGTTTTCTGAATGTAATTATTGTGGACAACCTTTTTAAATTGAACTTTTATATTATGGAAATACTTATCCATATTAGAAAAATCTTCAGCATCCAAATCAAATTCTTGAAAGACATTTAATGCCAAAGTATACCATGTGTAGAAGCCTTCATCATGTAAAGATTTATTAACATTAAGGGATTCTTTAATTAATGGGTTTATATTATTAGTATTTATTCTTACAAAATACATCATAACTTGAGTTTTAATAAAGGAAGCAATAGGGAGTCGCCCCAACTCTGATAATGTCGAAAATGTTACATGCAGTTTTTTTAAGGCCTAAAACTGTTTTACAATATTTTGTATGTATTTTTTCATATGATGATTTTTCCTGTAGGGCTAAAGTATTATTTCTGGTTGCTCGAAGCATGGCTCTATATAAGGGGAGGTATTCGTCCATATACCATATTTCACAATTATAGCTTAAAATGGGACGGATCAGCATGTCAAAGAGTTTACACGAGAGGTTGACAGGTAGTTGTTCAAAATTTGAGAAAAGTTTTCGCAAAGAAAATAAAACTTTTAAAACCTTTTTTGACAATTCTTGTATTTCCCTTTTGAAACAACCCTTATGATCAATGACAGTTCCAAGAAAATTGTATTCTTTAGTTTCTGTGAGTGGTTTATGTTCATAAAAAAGCATGGGGGTAGGTGAAAAAGTCTTCTGAAAAGTCAATGTTTTTGTTTTATTTATATTAACAGCCAATCAAAACAATATTTTTGTAACTTATACAAAGCATTCTGCAGTCCTTTATGAGATTCTGAAAATATTACAAGGTCTTCAGCAAAGCTTAAACTAGATAATAAAGTGTGATCAAGTTTAAGTGGATCACAAGATTGATCAAATATATCATTAATGAAATAATTAAATAACATGGGGCTTAGACTATCTCCTTGCTTTACTCCTTTTTCTAAATTGAAATAGTTGGAATGTTTATTATCAATTTTAACAGCAGATTGACATAAATTATACATATTTTGAATAATATTGAAAAATTTATGACCAATTTTATTTGTCCGTAGCTTATACAACAGACCATTGTGAAACAGTATCGAATGCTTTGCGTAGATCGACAAAGCAAGAAAATATTTTTGTTTTCTTTTTTAAAACATATTTAGATATTAGGGTTTTTAAAATAAATAAACTATCTGTAGTTCTATGATGAGGCCTAAAACCAAACTGCTGTGATGAAAATAAATTTTCGTAATGTGACACAAGTCTCTTGTTTAGTGCAGAACTAAATAGTTTAGCAATGCAGTTTTGAAGAAGAGAGATGCCTCTGTAATTATTTAAATCACTTTTATCCCCCGACTTGTGTATAAGGATAATAAATGATTTTCTCCATGCAGATGGGTATTTTCCAGAATCTAGTATTAAATTGTATAACTTCACTATAGATTTACAAGTTGCTACAGAGCTATACTTAATTATCTCATTGGTTATAAGGTCAGGTCCTGCCCTTTTTTTGGTTTTAAGTATATTAATGCACTGTTTTATTTCAGAGATAGTAAATGGTTTATCGGTAATGGAATTTTCTGTTAGTAAATTTTTATATTGAATCATATGATTTTCAACTTTATTTTTTAAATTTACATTATAATTTTTACAACTACCTTGTGATTTAAAATGCTCAATTATCTTTTCAAAATTAACTTGAATTTCAGGATTTTTACTCGAGTTGTCACCATTTTTGAGTGAATTTAAAACTTGCCAGTATTGTTTTGGATCTGTTTCTTTCCAGTTCAAAAGTTTTTCATACAATCCCTTCGTATATTGATATTTTTTATTTTTAACCATCTTTTTCAATTCTTTACAATGTGTAAAATAATTAACTCTTAAGTTGTAAATTAAAAGGTTGTTTTTTAACTTCAGACCCTAAATTTAGTACAGTTTTCTTTAAGTCTTTAAATTCTGTGTCAATCCATGGTTTCTTCTTCTTGACTTTTTTCTTATTCAAATGAACAAATCGACAAGACTTTTTCGCCAAATTTTGAAAAATATTATTCAAATCATCAGATGCTTCATCTATTCCTGTACTGTTCTTTTCAAAACTTGAATTTTCAAAGGATACTATTTGTTCTAGTATTGAATTTTCAGACATAGCATCTAAAAGTTTATGTTTTGACATTTCCCCCCATATAGGAATATTTTAATAAATTTGAATGTAAAGCATTATCAGATTTTTCGTTTAGTGAGATATTACAATATAAGTGAACAACAATCTGTACATGATCTGATAAATAAGAAGGATCAGAGACTTGAAAAAAGTTAATATTTTTGAGTAGGTAAAAAGACCCCATTCACAGTCTTCGAAATTAGGTGGTAGTCCGAGGCCCGTGGCGTGTAAAATTGTACACGGGCGTATAAAATGAGTAGTTCCACAAGTCTGACGGGCCTGTGAAAAAAAAGTTATATACGGTAGTTTCAAAAGTTGATTTCATAAGATATTGTGTGTAGATATTTAGTTTATTGTTCTCCGTTTTCAGTTGCTGCCGAGTCAATGCAAAAAATGGGTAGGCAAACAAGTCCTTTTTAAGAATTTCCGATATTCGAAATATATTTAGGTGTGTCTGTTTTTTGCACAGGCGCATGGGGCATGGATTTCGTTTCCTCCTCCCCCCTTTTCTTTATTACCCCCCTTTTTCAAAATTTTCATATAAATCATTCCTTTTTCAAAATTTTCATAATCATTCCTTTTTCTTCATTTGACAATATCAGTAGATGTCATACATCATGAATAATACGTGTATTCTGTGTCCACAGTTTTTCGACTGATACAGTATAGAGAGAAGGTAAGCAACTAAATTTTCATATTTCGCCCCATGCGCCTGTGGTTTTTTGCAATTTGATTGGTTGATATTTTTACCATCATGTAGGTTTTAAAAAAGGACGCGAAGCAGGGCTCGCGTTAGAGGGCGAAGTAGTTGCCTTGTGAAGGTCGACTTCGATTTCTCGTTGGTCAAAAGCGAAGTTCAAGTAGCTTTGTAATTTTGAAGAGTCACCTTATGTTGCCCGCGTACTTTTGCCACGTGCCATTTATGAAAATATTGACATCGTGTTTATTGAATTCTATGGTATTCATTAAGTATTTTGAAAGTGACTTTCTTGAAAAGTAATCCATTTCGGTTTAAAGAAACTTTAATTTCGTTCAATATCAAATAAAAATGGCACCACGAGAAAGACACTGTGCTACGGGAAATGTTGATCGAAACTACTTTTAACCAAGCAAACTTTTGATTAATTTTTTCTCAATCCTGTGACATAAAGTCTGAGTTCTCATATATAATATGTTCATATTTGAGAAGGTTGGTCATTCAAATTTCGTTGAAATGCACGGAGTGCATCTAAAGCAAAATTTAACCTCGATGGTTATGACTTATTCCCAGAGAAATTTCCTATACAAGATACAACAAAAAACTTAACAAAAAAATGCGAAGTCCACAGCATAACTCAGGAATGTGCTGAAATCGACCTTGACCCTCAAAATTGTAGTCCTAACATTGTGTTTGTAAGACACTGTTTGTTGTTTTAGGGGGTGTTTTTTCCAATTTCCTAATAACTTAGAAAAAAATCTAAACAAGTCCTTTAGGAAATCTTATTTTCTCACATTTTGATGAAACTTACACTGATGATTTATAATGGAACAAGAAGTCTACTGATTTTAAGATCGAAATAAAACCAACAGGTTTAAGAAAAGAATTTGGTTTCCACAGAGATGTGTATTCACATCTCTGGTTTCCATAGCATAACTTCAGTTCCGCTCGACAAATTGTATCAAGGCTCCAGGAATTTTTCAGATCAAAAATTCAGATTTCCTTGGCATAAGATGAAGTTTACTATTAATTGATTGTTTTGTCCGTATAGATCAAAGCAACACAGATCGTGAACTGTTTTACACAACCACGTGTCACACTGGTGAACCGTCATACAAAGTAACTGAACAAATGGGGGAAAAAACACCCACAACACAACAAAAAACCATAATCCACAGTTTATTACTTCAAACTGGTAATCTGCCTCGTAGTTCGTGTGTTTCCATTAGAATCTTTAATTTGATTTCACAAATACAATGTAGATATCGAGTGGTGTAGACTGTTGTTTCATAGGCTACTCGGAGATCGTTTCGTGGTGTGGGTTTCCACATATTGAAGACCATGGGGTGACTTTGTTGACCGTCGCTTCCTGGAGAGGGGATTTGGTATCAAACAAATATATTTCTTCCTTTCTATGAATCTCAGAAATTTACATAACACACAAGAAGCAGGAAAGTGGTGAGATTTTTTATATGAAATCCTGATTTTTTTTTTCCATAGCCAAAACTTCCCGTAAATTTTAAAGGTTTTTCAATCCGCCACTGGCATTTTGTGGATTGTTGTCTCATGTAAAAAAAATCGATTTTTTATTTATTGATGATTTCTTTGGTTTGGTTTGGTTTCTGCTTTATCTTGTTTCGTTTCGTTTCGTTTCTTGTTTTACAATCACCCATAAGAACTACGGTTCCGCAGCTAGAATATTTTAATACACTAATCGATAATCAATCATCAAAATTGGTAACAAAAATTAAAGCTCCACATACAAAAAAGCCACACCTTTTTGTGCATGACAGATAGAACTTTGTGTACTAATCGTTCTCTTGTATTTTTACTTTTCATTTTATCTCTGAAATATTATTAAAATTTATATTCAAAGAAAAACACAAAGCAGAACAAAACGTTTTCTTCATTATGTTTAAATCTCAAACACTGACAGATATTAATCATGATTCCCTGATAAATAAACAAACCTGCCGTTATGGTCGTGATCGTATGGTAGTTGGATTTACAATTACCTGTGCAATTAGAGCCCATATCACTAAAAGTTGTGAGTTCGAACCCCGTTCATGGAGAGGTGTACTCGATACACTATTATGTGATAAGAAGAGTTTGAAGATGCCAAAGGGTTAATCAGAAATACCATAAACCATAACCCAAACCGACTATTCCGATCCTTTATCTTGTTCACTGTCCTTCTTTGCAAGTGCCAGTATAAAATCAAGCATCTCTCTGGGTGAAGCATTCTCATCATCTAACTGATGAAGAGCATTGTCAAAGAAATCATTCATGGGATCGGTAGACGGTACTTCCTTTTGTCGTTCAAAAACGTGTTTCTCGTCAACTACGTGAAAAAGTTCTTCCGATAAAAAATCCTCTGGTTTATCTAAAATTTTGTCAATTGTCTGAATCAAAGTCAATTTAATTGATGGTTTTTCTTTTAATTCTTGTTGTTCGTCTGCCATTAGTCTTTTGTATTCCCATATTTCAGACATTATATTAACTCCCGGTAAAAAGAAATGCGGACATGTTTCCGTTTCAAGACACTCTTTAAGCCTTTGAAAGAACATTGTAAAACATGAATCAGGGGACTCCAACCATGCTTTCCGATCTAAAGATTCGGACATCCACATAAAAATAGTTTTCATATGATATGTTGTTAATCCGGACTTGGGCTCTCCGCTTTCGAAAGTCCCAAAATCTAGATACTTTCGTTTTATTAATTTTAGCAATATAAATAAAAACCTTTGGTGAAATGAAAATTGTAATGCTAATCGTTGCTCTGCTACAGAAAATGTAATTTTCCATTCCAGATTATACGTTTCTCCATTACTAGGTTGATGGATTAACAAGCAGCCATCTTTAATTACGTCATTTATCACGGATATGTCTGGCCACTTCCTTTCACGTTTTTGGAATTCCAAGGCTTCGGTTGGCCAGGGGGCTCTAATTGCTGCCACTTTGTCCATTAAAATACTAAAGATGTATACATCATCACCAGATTTTAAAGATAAAACATCCGTTTTATATGTTCTGTACAAAGGAAGCAAAAGAGGTGGTCCGAAAGTTTCTATTTCTCTTTCTCGGAGTATTGTTCTTTCATAACCTCTCGGTATGGATGATTTGTAAACACTTGATTTAAGGTATACTTTTCCGCCTTTTGTCGTTTCAAATAAATTATTTCTGTCAAAGTCCTTTATTTCACCTTCTAGAGCAACAACTTCTAAAAGACATGTGTATGCAGCATGCCTATCGCCATGTGAAATAACTCTCATTTCTTGTACGAGATGAGCAACTGGTATTTTTTCGTTAGCCTCTACCATGACAGGGAGGGCTATATTTTGCATTTCCCTTACATACAAAATATCCAATTCAAGCTGATACGAGTCGTCTGGTAGCTTTTCTGGGAAATACAAATTATTACCAAGGCTACCGACAATATCTACAGTATCGAATTTTCTCTTCTTCCGGTACTTTTCTAATTTACGATGGACATGAGAAACAATTGGTTCCATTTTATTTACGTGCATTTCCGCTTTCTTCGTAAGATCAAGCAATGTTTTCTTGAGGTCATTAGAGCCCACGTCAACACTACCAAATGAGAAACGGGTGTGTGATTTCTGTGCCATTTTATAAAAGTACCAGGCGGCTACGACAGTACCTACCGGAAGAATATACTTGAAAGACGAGTATAAACACCGGAAACACATTATAAGTCAATAATTCGCAATGTTTGTATATACGTATTAATCCATATGGCATTCTGGCATAGTCGCACTTTTATCCCACATGGGATAAAACGATTTTAAGTTAATAAAAATGTACCAAATGAGTGTTTTTTCAATCCTTGTCTCTTGGATGCTTGAAAATGGCGTTTCTAATAAAACAAATGTAATTCGGGTAGGGATACGAAATATATCCGGATATCTTTTTACAGGTAAAAAATACGATTGTCAATATTTCAACAGTTATTAAAAAAATTATATTTTCTATATTCTTTTCTTTTATCTCCCTAAAAGAAAACCCTTTTAAATCACTGTTATGATTGAATAAAAGTATGCTATATAATAGTCAAGCTTTTATCCCATTATAGCTCTTCCTATATCACTGTCGTCAAAGAGCTCCGGTCGGAAATGCTCTGTCATCTTCTGGTACAAGTCAAATAGGCATGTTTGACATACAGGCGACGACAAAAAGTAAGTATTATGATCATATAGTATTATTATATCTTGAATCCAGAAGATGTCGTTATCGGTCGATTATTTTTGCTTGTTTTTACCTATATATTACTGTAGTTATCTTTATCGATTACTCAGATATAGATAAAATGATGGACATAAAACAATGAAAAATGCTAATAATGAGATTGAAATCATCAAATAAAGCTATAAAAGTAGTTTATATGTGTAATTAAAGTACACAAACCCTTTGTAATGCTTATATACAGGATAATTTGCACTGGCGTGCTACCATGAATAGTTTTAGACTTGCTACAGTGAAAAACACAATGCTTATTTACGTATATTCGTTCCGGCTCTGTCAGCCACTACTTTCCGGTTGGGTCGCAAAAATTGTGTTTAAGTAGAACCGGTTTTGTCTATGTAAAAAATTTAAAGAATAGCGAAAACAGCTCAATATCACAATTATGTTTCTTTCTGTAATTTATTTAAGGTTCATTATAACACTTGTCAAGGGTATGTTCGACTTGCAAATTGATAAAAAGAAAAAAAACAAAAAAATGTCTTCAATGAATAAAAGTTGTGAAAAAAAAAAACAACAGCACATATTAAAAATATTTTACATGTGGATGTTTTGTATAACATTAATAGGAAGAAATACAAAACGGTTTGTGCAGAATTGGCATTCGCCAAGTCACCTTCGACAGAATGGTCATGATTTTGTATAGAACTTTTAATTATTTTTCTTTATTTGCTATGCAGTTGAATTATTGCAATATTCAAAGAGTGTTTGATCAAAAGTAGGAACTCTCACTGTTTATATAGATATCAAGTAACTCTTATTGTTTTGGATTAATTTTTGTTTTCAAATAATATATTGAAGGACAATAAAAAATATTTGATTAAAAAAATTAATAAAAATTAAATAAAAATAGGGAACCGCATCGGTAGCGTAATGGTTAGCTTGCTCGCCTCAAGTGCGATAGATTGTGGGTACGAGCCGTGGTCTTGTCAAACAAAAGACTATAAAATTGGTATTTGTTGCTTCTCCTCTAAGAACGCAGCATTAAGGAGAAATAGCAGAGACTGGTTAGCTCGGAATCAGAATAATGTGTCCGAGTGGAGCGACATATCTACCCAATGACTGTTATTAGCTCATCTTGCCAAAGACAATGTGAGCTTTTACCATCACTTAGCGCCCGTCGTCCGTCGTCTTTCGTCCATTAACTATTCACATTTTAATCTTCTCCTCTGAAACGCCTCAATCAAATGAAGTGGAGCTTAGTAGGAAGCATCAAGCGGTTCTTGTTTCTAATTGGTCGATTTTATCAAATCTTCTCCTCTCAAACTGCTTAGCCAAATGAATATGGGTAATAACAAAATTACCGAACTCCACTGCAATCTTCCAAAGGGAAAGTCAAAACTCATAAGTATATAAACAGACAAAATCTGTACACATTATTTCACTAAAGCTAGATACAATAAAAACCGAAACTTGGTAGGATGCAACTATGGAAGGTCTTCTATAAAGATTGCTCATTTCTTCCCGATCCGTTGACAAACATGGTCGCCACAGACTCCTCAACGGCTATTATACTGATAGGATTCATCTGTAAAGAAAATTTAATGTATAGCAGATACTAGTAAGTGAATGTTGAATGGAAAGATACACAAACATCTGTATGGCGCTCACAATATAATATAAATGTAGCAATCAAATTGTCTGAAGCTTATACAAATAAAATGAGGATAATCGCAAGATTGAAACATAAGATGTTTTAATAGTATTTCTTCGCTGCCCAGTTAATGTTATTTTTTTATCCTGCACTTGTTCTATTCGAGTAATCACATTGCATTGACCAGATATTTTTTTGCTATACATTTGTATTTGGTTTCTGACCAAGATATCTTTTTCTGGTACTTGATTCATGTTGAGCGACGGTAAGAAACAGTAACAGGATTTATGCTTATAAACTTATAAGCGCGGACTTCACAGAGGACACAATCAAAAACGATAAGAACAACGCTTGTTTCTGCTCTTTTTAGACAATTTGACAGTTTCTTTGGGGCGATAGATACAATATACGTACATTGTCGGAAAATATATAATTCATTTCCACTCGCTGCGAAATAGGTAAGAAAAAAATCGTCAAAACTCGTCTATATAAATTTTATATTTTCGACAATGTATATATATATTGTCTATTTTTTTCTCTCCCTCGTTTCACTCCTCAGAAAATATTTTTTTATTAACTAAAATAACGTAATATAAATAAGACTCGAGACAGTGTAGGATAGTGCGTTCGTTACAAGATCGCATAGCATTTATTATAAATATATATCAACATAACAAATTCATTGAGTCTGTCATTTCTATTTCCTCCCCGAAAAAAAATGCAAAACATATACGAGTGATTGAAATTCTTTTGGCATTAATATTGGTGGATGGGCGGGTGTCTATAACATCCAAAGAACGAACTTTTGTCGTATTACAACTTGTAACGAACGTTGCATTAATCGAGTACACATAACATTTTCTTTGTATACAAACTGCCAAAATCGTCCGTGCGGAAAGGAATTCAATACTACAGCCTTTGTTAATTTGCTTATCTGTAATGTTAATGTAAACATTATACTGTGAAGAAACTTAAATATCGTATCCATGAAGTTATTTCCACAGAGTGACTTACTTCGTTATCAACGAGTATAAAATCAAAATATTACCTTATAAAAAAAATCTCCCACTACTCAATCGATGCGCCTGGACAGCTACTTAAAGTGAGTGTAGCGTATTGAGCACCAACCGTGATGTCAGTGCCACAAAAAGCATAAAAAAATCAAGTGTTCGCGACAGTAGCAATTTAACATAGAAATAACGATTTGTTTTATTGTACAAAGTAGCTGAAATTAGCAGCCATGGCAAATATTCATACTATTGATCAGTATTTATCGCCTTTGAGATATTTCCTAACCGTAACTATCGTTAAACTGCAATATAATGCTCAATAACAATAAGATCAGTGGTATTTACATACTGACAAACCCGGCTATTTTTAAATGACCCAACCAGTTTGTATACATGTTTACATTTTGACCAATCCGGATTTCAAAAACATCTGTTGACATCATGTTTTAGGGTATAACTAGTTACTAATTGACTTTTCATCAACAAAATAGTATTTTTAAGTAAAATCAATCATTCATCAATATTTTTTTCTTTTTGGGCAACATTTAATTCATTCGTAAATGCAAGATATAGCGATATTTCAGTTGATTGTAATGATTTTGAAGCCGGATTCCCTATAAATTATAGAAAAATCTAATTTTACACTGCAAAAATAAATGATATTTGGACAAAAAATGAAATTAATAATAATAACAATCATAAAGCATCATAATTCAAAACATTATATACACAGTATATTCATAAATACTTACGATAATTATCTGTGTCTTCTTTAAAAATATCGCTTTAAAATATCCCGGATGTTGACCAAGCATTTTCGATCGGAGCTCTTTGACGACAGTGTATATATATAGTCAAGCTTTTATCCCACCATATTCATTTATATTTTCTATATTCTTTTCTTTTAAAGCCCCCAAAGCATACCATGCCCATTTTTGCTATATAAATCTCCCCAAAAGAAAAACCCTTTTAAATCACTGTTATGATTGAATAAAAGTATGCTATATAATAGTCAAGCTTTTATCCCATTATAGCCCTTCCTATATATATAGTCAAACTTTTATCCCACCAAATTCTTTTATAATTTCCATATTCTTTTCTTTTAAAGCCCCCAGAACTTGCCATGCCCCTTTTTGCTATATAAATCTCCCCAAAAGAAAACCCTTTTAAATACACTAATGCTGATATACAAAATGTCTTCCCATATATATAGTCAAGCTTTTATTCCACCATATTCATTTATATTTTCTATATTCTTTTCTTATAAAATAATAATATATATAAAAGATTGACTATATATATATAGGAAGAGCTATAATGGGATAAAAGCTTGACTATTATATAGCATACTTTTATTCAATCATAACAGTGATTTAAAAGGGTTTTCTTTTGGGGAGATTTATATAGCAAAAAGGGGCATGGCATGTTTTGGGGGCTTTAAAAGAAAAGAATATAGAAAATATAAATGAATATTGTGGGATAAAAGCTTGACTATATATATAGGAAGAGCTATAATGGGATAAAAGCTTGACTATTATATAACATACTTTTATTCAATCATAACAGTGATTTAAAAGGGTTTTCTTTTGGGGAGATTTATATGGTGACCAACAGAAGTGTATGTTAACAGCCCCTCTCACAGTTTTAAACATAAGGTGCCCATCAGTAGTTTATGTCAACAGCTTCTTTCACAGTTTTAAGCATAAGTCCATCAGTAGTTTATGTTGACAACCCCTCTCACAGTTTTAAACATAAGGTACCCATCAGTAGTTTATGCTAACAGTCCCTTTCACAGTTTTATGCATTTAATGTATCCACCAGTAGTTTATCTTGACAGCCCCTCTCACAGTTTTAAGCATAAGGTGTATATCAGTAGTCAGATTAACAGGCCCTCTCACAGTTTTAGCATAAGGTGACCATCAGTAGTTTATGTTAACAGCCCCTCTCACAGATTTAAACATAAGGTGTCCATCAGTAGTTTATGTTAACAGCCCCTCTCACAGATTTAAACATAAGGTGTCCATCAGTAGTTTATGTTAACAGCCCCTCTCACAGATTTAAACATAAGGTGTCCATCAGTAGTTTATGTTAACAGCCCCTCTCACAGATTTAAACATAAGGTGTCCATCAGTAGTTTATGTTAACAGCCCCTCTCACAGATTTAAACATAAGGTGTCCATCAGTAGTTTATGTTAACAGCCCCTCTCACAGATTTAAACATAAGATGTCCATCAGTAGTTTATGTTAACAGCCCCTCTCACAGATTTAAACATAAGGTGCCCATCAGTAGTTTATGTCAACAGCTTCTTTCACAGTTTTAAGCATAAGTCCATCAGTAGTTTATGTTGACAACCCCTCTCACAGTTTTAAACATAAGGTACCCATCAGTAGTTTATGCTAACAGTCCCTTTCACAGTTTTATGCATTTAATGTATCCACCAGTAGTTTATCTTGACAGCCCCTCTCACAGTTTTAAGCATAAGGTGTATATCAGTAGTCAGATTAACAGGCCCTCTCACAGTTTTAGCATAAGGTGACCATCAGTAGTATATGTTAACAGCCCCTCTCACAGATTTAAACATAAGGTGTCCATCAGTAGTATATGTTAACAGCCCCTCTCACAGATTTAAACATAAGGTGTCCATCAGTAGTATATGTTAGCAGCCCCTCTCACAGATTTAAACATAAGGTGTCCATCAGTAGTATATGTTAACAGCCCCTCTCACAGATTTAAACATAAGGTGTCCATCAGTAGTATATGTTAACAGCCCCTCTCACAGATTTAAACATAAGGTGTCCATCAGTAGTATATGTTAACAGCCCCTCTCACAGATTTAAACATAAGGTGTCCATCAGTAGTATATGTTAACAGCCCCTCTCACAGATTTAAACATAAGGTGTCCATCAGTAGTATATGTTAACAGCCCCTCTCACAGATTTAAACATAAGGTGTTCATCAGTAGTATATGTTAGCAGCCCCTCTCACAGATTTAAACATAAGGTGTCCATCAGTAGTATATGTTAGCAGCCCCTCTCACAGATTTAAACATAAGGTGTCCATCAGTAGTATATGTTAACAGCCCCTCTCACAGATTTAAACATAAGGTGTTCATCAGTAGTTTATGCTAACAGGCCCTCTCACAGATTTAAACATAAGGTGTTCATCAGTAGTTTATGCTAACAGGCCCTCTCACAGTTTAAAAAATAATGTAACCATCATTAGTTTATTTTAAAATCTTTTCCAAAGTTTTAAGCATAAGGTGCACGTGTCCATCAGTAGTTTATGCTAACATCCCTTCTCACAGTTTTAAACATAAGGTGCCCATCAGTAGTTTATGTTAACAGCCCCTCTCACAGATTTAAACATAAGGTGTCCATCAGTAGTTTATGCTAACAGGCCCTCTCACAGATTTAAACATAAGGTGTCCATCAGTAGTTTATGCTAACATCCCTTCTCACAGTTTTAAGCATAAGGTGTTCATCAGTAATTTATGATAACAGACCCTGTCACAGTTTTAAACATAAGATGTCCATCAGTAGTTTATGTTAACAGCCCCTCTCACAGTTTTCAACCTAAGGTGTCCATCAGTAGTTTATGTTAATAGCCCCTCTCACAGTTTTCAACATAAGGTGTCCTTCAGTAGTTTATGCTAACAGGCCCTCTCACAGTTTTAAACATAAGGTGTCCTTCAGTAGTTTATGCTAACAGGCCCTCTCACAGTTTTAAACATAAGGTGCCCATCAGTAGTTTATGTTAACAGCCCCTCTCACAGATTTAAACATAAGGTGTCCTTCAGTAGTTTATGCTAACAGGCCCTCTCACAGATTTAAACATAAGGTGCCCATCAGTAGTTTATGTTAACAGCCCCTCTCACAGATTTAAACATAAGGTGTCCTTCAGTAGTTTATGCTAACAGGCCCTCTCACAGATTTAAACATAAGGTGCCCATCAGTAGTTTATGTTAACAGCCCCTCTCACAGATTTAAACATAAGGTGTTCATCAGTAGTATATGTTAGCAGCCCCTCTCACAGATTTAAACATAAGGTGTCCTTCAGTAGTTTATGCTAACAGGCCCTCTCACAGATTTAAACATAAGGTGCCCATCAGTAGTTTATGTTAACAGCCCCTCTCACAGATTTAAACATAAGGTGTCCATCAGTAGTTTATGCTAACATCCCTTCTCACAGTTTTAAACATAAGGTGCCCATCAGTAGTTTATGTTAACAGCCCCTCTCACAGATTTAAACATAAGGTGTCCATCAGTAGTTTATGCTAACAGGCCCTCTCACAGATTTAAACATAAGGTGTCCATCAGTAGTTTATGCTAACATCCCTTCTCACAGTTTTAAGCATAAGGTGTTCATCAGTAATTTATGATAACAGACCCTGTCACAGTTTTAAACATAAGATGTCCATCAGTAGTTTATGTTAACAGCCCCTCTCACAGTTTTCAACCTAAGGTGTCCATCAGTAGTTTATGTTAATAGCCCCTCTCACAGTTTTCAACATAAGGTGTCCTTCAGTAGTTTATGCTAACAGGCCCTCTCACAGTTTTAAACATAAGGTGTCCTTCAGTAGTTTATGCTAACAGGCCCTCTCACAGTTTTAAACATAAGGTGCCCATCAGTAGTTTATGTTAACAGCCCCTCTCACAGATTTAAACATAAGGTGTCCTTCAGTAGTTTATGCTAACAGGCCCTCTCACAGATTTAAACATAAGGTGTCCTTCAGTAGTTTATGCTAACAGGCCCTCTCACAGATTTAAACATAAGGTGCCCATCAGTAGTTTATGTTAACAGCCCCTCTCACAGATTTAAACATAAGGTGTTCATCAGTAGTATATGTTAGCAGCCCCTCTCACAGATTTAAACATAAGGTGTCCTTCAGTAGTTTATGCTAACAGGCCCTCTCACAGATTTAAACATAAGGTGCCCATCAGTAGTTTATGTTAACAGCCCCTCTCACAGATTTAAACATAAGGTGTTCATCAGTAGTATATGTTAGCAGCCCCTCTCACAGATTTAAACATAAGGTGTCCTTCAGTAGTTTATGCTAACAGGCCCTCTCACAGATTTAAACATAAGGTGCCCATCAGTAGTTTATGCTAACATCCCTTCTCACAGTTTTAAGCATAAGGTGTTCATCAGTAATTTATGATAACAGACCCTGTCACAGTTTTAAACATAAGATGTCCATCAGTAGTTTATGTTAACAGCCCCTCTCACAGTTTTCAACCTAAGGTGTCCATCAGTAGTTTATGTTAACAGCTCCTCTCACAGATTTAAACATAAGGTGTTCATCGGTAGTTTATGTTAACAGACCCTGTCACAGTTTTAAACATAAGGTGCCCATCAATAGTTTATGCGTAAGGTGTCCATCAGTAGTTTATGTTAACAGCCCCTCTCACAGTTGTAAACCTAAGGTGTCCATCGGTAGTTTATGTTAACAGCCCCTCTCACAGTTTTAAACATAAGGTGTTCATCAGTAGTTAATGTTAACAGACCCTGTCACAGTTTTAAACATAAGGTGTCCATCAGAAGTTTATGTTAACAGCCTCTCTCCTAGTTGTAAGCATACGGTGTCCATCGGTAGTTAATGTCAATAGCCCCTCTCACAGTTTTAAGCATAAGGTATCCACCAGTAGTTTATGTTAACAAACCATCTAACCGTTTTAAGCGGTATAAGGTGTCAATCAATAGTTTATGTTAACAGCCCCATGCAAAGTTTTAAGCATATGGTATGTTTCCGTAGAAAAGCTCGAGAATGCCTCAACAGCACCAGTTGAAAAAGCTGCACTTCAACATATTTGTTGTTTTTATTATGTCCCCCGCCTTCAGTAACCCGAATAATCCAGTCGTTATATTACGCTCCCGCTGGTCGCCTTATCTATCTATAGTGCCGTTAGAGGGCGCAGTATTATTCGAGTTACGCCTTTAGGCGACGAGGGCATTCAATTTTACCGTCCGTACGTCAAGAAGTGATTTCCGTGCGATAACTTGAAAACACCTCAAAATAATCATTTTAAAATCACTTGTTTAGAAATGTTGTTTAGGACATCACATACACATCACTAAGTTCGAATTTCATTTTGCGGGTGTATTTTGCATTTTTCGGTTTCTCCGTGGCCATTGTTGCCAGGCATATAGTGTATGGCCCTACTTCAGTCTCGTAGGCAGGGCATTCGTTTCATAGTTATTTTTGTTTTCATATTTATATAATTTTAACTTTTCTTGTATGACTGTGTTGATTTTCGAGTGTAAATAGCATGCGATGACCTAAATATTTGTTTTCGGTAGATTCTTGTGGTTCTGACATCGCCACTGAATAAGCTAGTTGTTGTATTCCCGCAGTATTGCGACGGGGCATACCTTCGTGCGTCCGTACGTCCCGAATTGCTATGGCGTACGCTAACTCAAGTTTGCCTTAAACGAATCATAATTTTTACACAATGTTCAAGGAATAATCAACTAGTTTTTTGCGAATTCCCGTTATGTTTTTCTCGAGTTATGACCTTTGATAACCTAAAATCGGTCCCAAATTCCTTTGTCACACAATAACTCAAGCTTGCTTTGACGGATTTGCACTTTTTTTTTTAAATTGAATTTATCAACCAAAGCTCCTTTTCCTTTTGGACGAATTTCCATTGTCGTACTGTTGAATTTATTTCGATTTGCTGTTTTCATTGAACACCTATATGTATATAACCACTACATTCTTTCTTTTTAAAGGCATGAAAACTATATATATATATGTCAGTTGGATGGTATTTTTGATTACTAAAACAAACACTTTAATTACATGTGTTGGATCATTTTCATAGCCAAAATATCCTTGCAATTTCAAATAAAGCTTCAAGGGAGGCTAACGGCAGGGCTCTGTCCTGGACCTACTGGGGACCTAGACAGTCCCCAGACCCCTTAATTTGTCTCACTGGAAATGAGACCCTAGATGCGGCTTTGGAACTTGCTGTGTTGCCCGACACTGTGCAGAGTTTTCCAGCGGAACAAAATACATTCGATTAAAGAATCCGGTTCCATACCTAGAAGAAGAAGAATTTGAATTTTCAAATACCTTTAATATCACAGACAATTGATCACAATAGCCATTAGGTATTCAGAAATTCATTTAACATAAAATACAATATATCGAAATGGTTACATTAGTTATAGACAAGCTTTCTATACAAAAAATAAAAATAAAAAAAGAAGAAGAAGAAGAAGAAGAAGAAGAAGAAGAAGAAGAAGAAGAAGAAGAAGAAGAAGAAGAAGAAGAAGAAGAAGAAGAAGAAGAAGAAGAAGATACTGTAGTGTTTTGTAGATCATGGAGACCTTTTATCTTTTTTCCTTTTCGTCATTGTATTTTCTGTCCTTCGATTTACGGTTTTCACAGTTTTCCGGTTGTTGACTGATTTTGTCTGTTTATATACTTATGAGTTTTGACTTTCCCTTTGTAAGATTGTTCGGAGTTCGGTAATTTTGTTATTACCCTTATTTCTGATTGTATTTACCTCTTAGGTATCTTCAAACTTTTCCTTGCACAAGGAAGAATTACGAGAAGCCTCGAACGGTAATCTTATCCAGGTTGACTGGTACGTTTCCTTCCCCGACACTATAATATCCCGTACATGTGAAATTATCTGTGCATATGCAAACCTCGAGTGCTGGGATCGTTGAATTGAGATTTTTTTAGTTAGCCAGATTATAAAGATGACTGATTGTGGAAACGGAAATTCTATCGAAGTAGACGAAGATAAACGACCACAATTCGGGAATCGGCTTCTTACAGACCAGGACAAAGTTTTTGAACACAATGCTTGGTTAGATTTTTTTGTGTTTCACAGCCACACAGCCAGGATCGGTAGAGTTGTTTGACAAGTGAAACTGGCAGAACCCAGATCTCTAATACTACAACACAAGGCAGATATCACTTCCGATAATGCTAATTTTCAAATTGGTTTAATTTTTTACAGAAGTTTCCCTCTGCGATGTATAGTTTGTATGCACAGCCAGGTTCAGTTTAACATTACATGATGAAAAATGTCCAAATCACTATATATCCTTGATATATGAACGTTCGTTACCTTAACGCTTTGAAGAACCATTGTGATCGTATGGTAGTTGGATATACAACTACCTGTTCAATCGGCACCACGATTAGTCCGAGATTCCTCTGCCGTCCGACGACTTTTTTTCTCGACTTGCTGGAGCCGTGGGACAAGTCGAAGAAAAAGCCATCGGACGGCAGAGGAATCTCGGACTGCGCCACAATATAACTGAAATAATGTTGAAAGTGGAGTTAAACACCATAGCTCTAACCCTAGCCCTTAACACTTCGTGGATAATTATAATTTCTATTATGAAAGTAAAGTTTGATTATATTTAATTTTTAATTTATCAAATATAATTTAAGTATTCTTTTCCTGCAATTATGACACATTTTTCGTGCATTTTTTAAAGATTATAAAATTAAATCAAATTGAATCCTTTACCGTTTCTGTTTCTGTCTGGTAATTTAAGCTTGCCACAGTCAGGAATAAAATTTACAACTGCTATGGTGTTTATATATATACAATAAGACTAAGCAATTGCTGCTGTAGTGTACTGTGTATCAAGGGTGTGGGTTCAAATCATGTTGAGGGTAAAACAAAACAATTTGTCAGCTAAAAAGTCTAATTATATGAACTTAAGATCTTTGCCATGACAGCCCCCAAAAAACAAAGGGAAAGGCAATACACCAGTTTAAACTATGTTTTTTTTTTAACAAGTGACTACACTTACGATGCACCTATCTGTTCTTTCAGTTACTTTTCGTGTTCTTGGAATTAAAAATAAAAGGTGTATACAAAGTTTATATTTGACTGTGCAAAGATCTTTGACGGAGAACAAGAAACAAAGACCAACGGGTGGAGGGAGGCCATTGGTTAATCAAAATGATGTCTTTAAGTTTAATAATTGGTAAGGGTCTTATATATTATCCAGTGTGTTACTAGTTTTACATGATCATGAGACATGTGTGGATGATTTATTTATAACATCACTATCGCTCTACACACACCATGTATTGTATCTATTGTAGCTGTGCAATCGTTGCTTTTGACAGCCTTTTTTTTTTTTTTTCTTTGACCATAGAAAAAATATGTTAAGAGCTATGGTTCTGCAACTAGTATCCATTGGCATTGTACATGTAAGAAGAGAACACATGTTTGAATAAATATATAACAGATTATAAATGAAAATTGTACAGATACAGTGTATATACAAATGTAGTTCAATTTGTGTTCAGTTTCCTAAGTTTTTTTTCTTTGAATCACATGGAATTGATCCTGGCTACTAGATATGTTACCTGTACTAGCATCCCACTAATAAAATTTGCTTACTATCAAAGTACAACCCACTGTTCATAATTTTTCAGTGGGTTGCTCCATAAATACACCGATATTATAATAATGAACAAATTAAGTAGCTAGTACATTTAATATTATACCAACATGTTTCAGCACACTGAGTTGACATGGCGATGATCCTATGGTAGTTAGAGTTACATCTACCTATGCAATCAATGTCTATCACCACGTAACAGCACTAATGGGTTGTGAATTTGATTTCTGCTTAAAGCAAGGTGTACTTGATGCAACTTTAAATGAAAATGTGTGTCACTAATTTGTGGCAGCTCTGTGATTTTCTTGTCATACTCTACATTCTGTGTTCCTCCACCAAACTAACCACCAGTATATAACTGTTGTAAGTCCTCTAGCACCCATAATCTATGATATTTCCTGTTTAGGACATTGATACTACAGTCATGTACATTGTACAGTCAGAGACATGGCATGATAAATCACTGTGATAGACGTATCACTCTTCTTAGTGATACTAATACATGTTTTGGTCTGTTGAATCTATTTACTTATTTTGAAATACCTTTTGGGTGATAGTAACTAACATTCTAAAGGTAAAAGAAATTTTGAAGACATATTTAATAGAACAAAAGATACATGTACAAATGTATATCCAAATCACCAGGATGAGTGATACATTTGTATGTCTATCACAGTGATTTATCATAGTATGTCTCTGACTGTACTGTAAGTGATGCAGAGACCGATGGCCATGACTTTATGTTAGGGATGGACATTTTTATAGACAAAGAGTCTTAATGTCCCATGGTAACCCCAGTTCTGTTGTAGTTGGGATTGGGTGACAAAGCCCCTGTATGCCCCTGAGAAATAGACATAAGAAGATGTAAATGGTTACAAAGAAAATACAGTTAATAACATAGTATTATCTGATTTAACATCAGATAACCAGCAGACTTTCCCCTACCATTGTTTTCTTGAACTGCAGCTGGGTAATGCATGTTATAATTTAATTAAAAAAAATATCCCATGTATACTGATACACCATCATCCATGTTTATATCTTACAGGGATAATGTAATTTGGGATGAAGAACAGGAGAAGTCAGCTCAGTCAATAGCAGAAAAACAGCTGAAAGCTAGACTTCCACAAGAAAAACTAGGTAAGTTTGAGATGCAGTACACTACAGGAGAAATCAGCTCAGTCAATAGCAGAGAAGCAGTTGAAAGCTAGACTTCCACAAGAAAAACTTAGGTAAGTTTGGGATGGAGAACAGGAGAAGTCAGCGATAGTCAATAGCAGAGAAGCAGTTGAAAGCTAGACTTCCACAAGAAAAGCTTGGTACATTTAAAAGGAATAACCTATATCCATAGATACAACTGTTAATGTTTCATCTTTTTGTTCTCTGTTGAGAAGAATTCTGATTATAACAACATAATGTAATATACTGTAGGAGTTAAAAAAAAAGTTTGGAAATATTAAAGGGGTAACCAGAAGATGTAAATCAAAGAAGGACAGGAAATACAATGGCCAAAAGAAAAAGAAGGACAGGAAATACAATGGCCAAAAGAAAAAGAAGGACAGGAAATACAATGGCCAAAAGAAAAAGAAGGACAGGAAATACAATGGCCAAAAGAAAAAGAAGGACAGGAAATACAATGGTCAAAAGAAAAAGAAGGACAGGAAATACAATGGTCAAAAGAAAAAGAAGGACAGGAAATACAATGGCCAAAAGAAAAAGAAGGACAGGAAATACAATGGCCAAAAGAAAAAGAAGGACAGGAAATACAATGGCCAAAAGAAAAAGAAGGACAGGAAATACAATGGCCAAAAGAAAAAGAAGGACAGGAAATACAATGGCCAAAAGAAAAAGAAGGACAGGAAATACAATGGCCAAAAGAAAAAGGAGGACAGGAAATACAATGGCCAAAAGAAAAAGGACAGGAAATACAATGGCCAAAAGAAAAAGAAGGACAGGAAATACAATGGCCAAAAGAAAAAGAAGGACAGGAAATACAATGGCCAAAAGAAAAAGAAGGACAGGAAATACAATGGCCAAAAGAAAAAGGAGGACAGGAAATACAATGGCCAAAAGAAAAAGAAGGACAGGAAATACAATGGCCAAAAGAAAAAGAAGGACAGGAAATACAATGGTCAAAAGAAAAAGGAGGACAGGAAATACAATGGCCAAAAGATAAAGAAGGACAGGAAATACAATGGCCAAAAGAAAAAGAAGGACAGGAAATATAATGGCCAAAAGAAAAAGAAGGACAGGAAATACAATGGCCAAAAGAAAAAGGACAGGAAATACAATGGCCAAAAGAAAAAGGAGGACAGGAAATACAATGGCCAAAAGAAAAAGAAGGACAGGAAATACAATGGCCAAAAGAAAAAGGAGGACACGAAATACAATGGCCAAAAGAAAAAGGAGGACAGGAAATACAATGGCCAAAAGAAAAAGAAGGACAGGAAATACAATGGCCAAAAGAAAAAGGAGGACAGGAAATACAATGGCCAAAAGAAAAAGAAGGACAGGAAATACAATGGCCAAAAGAAAAAGAAGGACAGGAAATACAATGGCCAAAAGAAAAAGAAGGACAGGAAATACAATGGCCAAAAGAAAAAGGAGGACAGGAAATACAATGGCCAAAAGAAAAAGGAGGACAGGAAATACAATGGCCAAAAGAAAAAGGACAGGAAATACAATGGCCAAAAGAAAAAGAAGGACAGGAAATACAATGGCCAAAAGAAAAAGAAGGACAGGAAATACAATGGCCAAAAGAAAAAGGAGGACAGGAAATACAATGGCCAAAAGAAAAAGGAGGACAGGAAATACAATGGCCAAAAGAAAAAGGACAGGAAATACAATGGCCAAAAGAAAAAGAAGGACAGAAAATACAATGGCCAAAAGAAAAAGAAGGACAGGAAATACAATGGCCAAAAGAAAAAGGAGGACAGGAAATACAATGGCCAAAAGAAAAAGAAGGACAGGAAATACAATGGCCAAAAGAAAAAGAAGGACAGGAAATACAATGGCCAAAAGAAAAAGGAGGACAGGAAATACAATGGCCAAAAGAAAAAGAAGGACAGGAAATACAATGGCCAAAAGAAAAAGAAGGACAGGAAATACAATGGCCAAAAGAAAAAGAAGGACAGGAAATACAATGGCCAAAAGAAAAAGAAGGACAGGAAATACAATGGCCAAAAGAAAAAGGAGGACAGGAAATGCAATGGCCAAAAGAAAAAGGACAGGAAATACAATGGCCAAAAGAAAAAGAAGGACAGGAAATACAATGGCCAAAAGAAAAAGGAGGACAGGAAATACAATGGCCAAAAGAAAAAGGACAGGAAATACAATGGCCAAAAGAAAAAGAAGGACAGGAAATACAATGGCCAAAAGAAAAAGGAGGACAGGAAATACAATGGCCAAAAGAAAAAGGACAGGAAATACAATGGCCAAAAGAAAAAGAAGGACAGGAAATACAATGGCCAAAAGAAAAAGAAGGACAGGAAATACAATGGCCAAAAGAAAAAGAAGGACAGGAAATACAATGGCCAAAAGAAAAAGGAGGACAGGAAATACAATGGCCAAAAGAAAAAGGACAGGAAATACAATGGCCAAAAGAAAAAGAAGGACAGGAAATACAATGGCCAAAAGAAAAAGGAGGACAGGAAATACAATGGCCAAAAGAAAAAGGACAGGAAATACAATGGCCAAAAGAAAAAGAAGGACAGGAAATACAATGGCCAAAAGAAAAAGAAGGACAGGAAATACAATGGCCAAAAGAAAAAGGACAGGAAATACAATGGCCAAAAGAAAAAGGACAGGAAATACAATGCCCAAAAGAAAAAGAAGGACAGGAAATACAATGGCCAAAAGAAAAAGGAGGACAGGAAATACAATGGCCAAAAGAAAAAGAAGGACAGGAAATACAATGGTCAAAAGAAAAAGAAGGACAGGAAATACAATGGCCAAAAGAAAAAGGAGGACAGGAAATACAATGGCCAAAAGAAAAAGAAGGACAGGAAATACAATGGCCAAAAGAAAAAGGAGGACAGGAAATACAATGGCCAAAAGAAAAAGAAGGACAGGAAATACAATGGCCAAAAGAAAAAGGACAGGAAATATAATGGCCAAAAGAAAAAGAAGGACAGGAAATACAATGGCCAAAAGAAAAAGGACAGGAAATACAATGGCCAAAAGAAAAAGGAGGACAGGAAATACAATGGCCAAAAGAAAAAGGAGGACAGGAAATACAATGGCCAAAAGAAAAAGAAGGACAGGAAATACAATGGCCAAAAGAAAAAGAAGGACAGGAAATACAATGGCCAAAAGAAAAAGGAGGATAGGAAATACAATGGCCAAAAGAAAAAGGAGGACAGGTAATACAATGGCCAAAAGAAAAAGAAGGACAGGAAATACAATGGCCAAAAGAAAAAGAAGGACAGGAAATACAATGGCCAAAAGAAAAAGAAGGACAGGAAATACAATGGCCAAAAGAAAAAGAAGGACAGGAAATACAATGGCCAAAAGAAAAAGAAGGACAGGAAATACAATGGCCAAAAGAAAAAGAAGGACAGGAAATACAATGGCCAAAAGAAAAAGAAGGACAGGAAATACAATGGCCAAAAGAAAAAGGAGGACAGGAAATACAATGGCCAAAAGAAAAAGAAGGACAGGAAACACAATGGCCAAAAGAAAAAGAAGGACAGGAAATACAATGGCCAAAAGAAAAAGGAGGACAGGAAATACAATGGCCAAAAGAAAAAGAAGGACAGGAAATACAATGGCCAAAAGAAAAAGAAGGACAGGAAATACAATGGCCAAAAGAAAAAGGAGGACAGGAAATACAATGGCCAAAAGAAAAAGGACAGGAAATACAATGGCCAAAAGAAAAAGAAGGACAGGAAATACAATGGCCAAAAGAAAAAGGAGGACAGGAAATACAATGGCCAAAAGAAAAAGGAGGACAGGAAATACAATGGCCAAAAGAAAAAGGAGGACAGGAAATACAATGGCCAAAAGAAAAAGGAGGACAGGAAATACAATGGCCAAAAGAAAAAGGAGGACAGGAAATACAATGGCCAAAAGAAAAAGGAGGACAGGAAATACAATGGCCAAAAGAAAAAGAAGGACAGGAAATACAATGGCCAAAAGAAAAAGGAGGACAGGAAATACAATGGCCAAAAGAAAAAGGACAGGAAATACAATGGCCAAAAGAAAAAGAAGGACAGGAAATACAATGGCCAAAAGAAAAAGGACAGGAAATACAATGGCCAAAAGAAAAAGGACAGGAAATACAATGGCCAAAAGAAAAAGAAGGACAGGAAATACAATGGCCAAAAGAAAAAGAAGGACAGGAAATACAATGGCCAAAAGAAAAAGAAGGACCGGAAATACAATGGCCAAAAGAAATAGGAGGACAGGAAATACAATGGCCAAAAGAAAAAGGACAGGAAATACAATGGCCAAAAGAAAAAGAAGGACAGGAAATACAATGGCCAAAAGAAAAAGGAGGACAAGAAATACAATGGCCAAAAGAAAAAGGACAGGAAATACAATGGCCAAAAGAAAAAGAAGGACAGGAAATACAATGGCCAAAAGAAAAAGAAGGACAGGAAATACAATGGCCAAAAGAAAAAGAAGGACAGGAAATACAATGGCCAAAAGAAAAAGGAGGACAGGAAATACAATGGCCAAAAGAAAAAGGACAGGAAATACAATGGCCAAAAGAAAAAGAAGGACAGGAAATACAATGGCCAAAAGAAAAAGAAGGACAGGAAATACAATGGCCAAAAGAAAAAGAAGGACAGGAAATACAATGGCCAATAGAAAAAGGAGGACAGGAAATACAATGGCCAAAAGAAAAAGGACAGGAAATACAATGACCAAAAGAAAAAGAAGGACAGGAAATACAATGGCCAAAAGAAAAAGGAGGACAGGAAATACAATGGCCAAAAGAAAAAGAAGGACAGGAAATACAATGGCCAAAAGAAAAAGGAGGACAGGAAATACAATGGCCAAAAGAAAAAGAAGGACAGGAAATACAATGGCCAAAAGAAAAAGAAGGACAGGAAATACAATGGCCAAAAGAAAAAGGAGGACAGGAAATACAATGGCCAAAAGAAAAATGAGGACAGGAAATACAATGGCCAAAAGAAAAAGGACAGGAAATACAATGGCCAAAAGAAAAAGAAGGACAGGAAATACAATGGCCAAAAGAAAAAGGACAGGAAATACAATGGCCAAAAGAAAAAGAAGGACAGGAAATACAATGGCCAAAAGAAAAAGAAGGACAGGAAATACAATGGCCAAAAGAAAAAGAAGGACAGGAAATACAATGGCCAAAAGAAAAAGGAGGACAGGAAATACAATGGCCAAAAGAAAAAGGAGGACAGGAAATACAATGGCCAAAAGAAAAAGGAGGACAGGAAATACAATGGCCAAAAGAAAAAGAAGGACAGGAAATACAATGGCCAAAAGAAAAAGAAGGACAGGAAATACAATGGCCAAAAGAAAAAGGAGGACAGGAAATACAATGGCCAAAAGAAAAAGGAGGACAGGAAATACAATGGCCAAAAGAAAAAGGAGGACAGGAAATACAATGGCCAAAAGAAAAAGGAGGACAGGAAATACAATGGCCAAAAGAAAAAGGACAGGAAATACAATGGCCAAAAGAAAAAGAAGGACAGGAAATACAATGGCCAAAAGAAAAAGAAGGACAGGAAATACAATGGCCAAAAGAAAAAGAAGGACAGGAAATACAATGGCCAAAAGAAAAAGGAGGACAGGAAATACAATGGCCAAAAGAAAAAGAAGGACAGGAAATACAATGGCCAAAAGAAAAAGGAGGACAGGAAATACAATGGCCAAAAGAAAAAGGAGGACAGGAAATACAATGGCCAAAAGAAAAAGAAGGACCGGAAATACAATGGCCAAAAGAAAAAGGACAGGAAATACAATGGCCAAAAGAAAAAGAAGGACAGGAAATACAATGGCCAAAAGAAAAAGGAGGACAGGAAATACAATGGCCAAAAGAAAAAGAAGGACAGGAAATACAATGGCCAAAAGAAAAAGGAGGACAGGAAATACAATGGCCAAAAGAAAAAGAAGGACAGGAAATACAATGGCCAAAAGAAAAAGAAGGACAGGAAATACAATGGCCAAAAGAAAAAGAAGGAGAGGAAATACAATGGCCAAAAGAAAAAGGAGGACAGGAAATACAATGGCCAAAAGAAAAAGGACAGGAAATACAATGGCCAAAAGAAAAAGAAGGACAGGAAATACAATGGCCAAAAGAAAAAGAAGGACAGGAAATACAATGGCCAAAAGAAAAAGAAGGACAGGAAATACAATGGCCAAAAGAAAAAGGAGGACAGGAAATACAATGGCCAAAAGAAAAAGGAGGACAGGAAATACAATGGCCAAAAGAAAAAGAAGGACAGGAAATACAATGGCCAAAAGAAAAAGAAGGACAGGAAATACAATGGCCAAAAGAAAAAAGAGGACAGGAAATACAATGGCCAAAAGAAAAAGAAGGACAGGAAATACAATGGCCAAAAGAAAAAGAAGGACAGGAAATACAATGGCCAAAAGAAAAAGGACAGGAAATACAATGGCCAAAAGAAAAAGGAGGACAGGAAATACAATGGCCAAAAGAAAAAGAAGGACAGGGAATACAATGGCCAAAAGAAAAAGGAGGACAGGAAATACAATGGCCAAAAGAAAAAGAAGGACAGGAAATACAATGGTCAAAAGAAAAAGAAGGACAGGAAATACAATGGCCAAAAGAAAAAGGAGGACAGGAAATACAATGGCCAAAAGAAAAAGGAGGATAGGAAATACAATGGCCAAAAGAAAAAGGACAGGAAATACAATGGCCAAAAGAAAAAGGACAGGAAATACAATGGCCAAAAGAAAAAGAAGGACAGGAAATACAATGGCCAAAAGAAAAAGAAGGACAGGAAATACAATGACCAAAAGAAAAAGAAGGACAGGAAATACAATGGTCAAAAGAAAAAGAAGGACAGGAAATACAATGGCCAAAAGAAAAAGGACAGGAAATACAATGGCCAAAAGAAAAAGGAGGACAGGAAATACAATGGCCAAAAGAAAAAGAAGGACAGGAAATACAATGGCCAAAAGAAAAAGGAGGACAGGAAATACAATGGCCAAAAGAAAAAGGAGGACAGGAAATATAATGGCCAAAAGAAAAAGGAGGACAGGAAATACAATGGCCAAAAGAAAAAGGAGGACAGGAAATACAATGGCCAAAAGAAAAAGGAGGACAGGAAATACAATGGCCAAAAGAAAAAGAAGGACAGGAAATACAATGACCAAAAGAAATAGAAGGACAGGAAATACAATGGCCAAAAGAAAAAGGAGGACAGGAAATACAATGGCCAAAAGAAAAAGAAGGACAGGAAATACAATGGTCAAAAGAAAAAGGAGGACAGGAAATACAATTGCCAAAAGAAAAAGGAGGACAGGAAATACAATGGCCAAAAGAAAAAGGAGGACAGGAAATACAATGGCCAAAAGAAAAAGGACAGGAAATACAATGGCCAAAAGAAAAAGAAGGACAGGAAATACAATGGCCAAAAGAAAAAGAAGGACAGGAAATACAATGGCCAAAAGAAAAAGGAGGACAGGAAATACAATTGCCAAAAGAAAAAGGAGGACAGGAAATACAATGACCAAAAGAAAAAGAAGGACAGGAAATACAATGGTCAAAAGAAAAAGAAGGACAGGAAATACAATGGCCAAAAGAAAAAGGAGGACAGGAAATACAATGGCCAAAAGAAAAAGGAGGACAGGAAATACAATGGCCAAAAGAAAAAGAAGGACAGGAAATACAATGGTCAAAAGAAAAAGAAGGACAGGAAATACAATGGCCAAAAGAAAAAGGAGGACAGGAAATACAATGGCCAAAAGAAAAAGGAGGACAGGAAATACAATGGCCAAAAGAAAAAGGACAGGAAATACAATGGCCAAAAGAAAAAGGAGGACAGGAAATACAATGGCCAAAAGAAAAAGAAGGACAGGGAATACAATGGCCAAAAGAAAAAGGAGGACAGGAAATACAATGGCCAAAAGAAAAAGAAGGACAGGAAATACAATGGTCAAAAGAAAAAGAAGGACAGGAAATACAATGGCCAAAAGAAAAAGGAGGACAGGAAATACAATGGCCAAAAGAAAAAGGAGGATAGGAAATACAATGGCCAAAAGAAAAAGGACAGGAAATACAATGGCCAAAAGAAAAAGGACAGGAAATACAATGGCCAAAAGAAAAAGAAGGACAGGAAATACAATGGCCAAAAGAAAAAGGAGGACAGGAAATACAATGACCAAAAGAAAAAGAAGGACAGGAAATACAATGGTCAAAAGAAAAAGAAGGACAGGAAATACAATGGCCAAAAGAAAAAGGACAGGAAATACAATGGCCAAAAGAAAAAGGAGGACAGGAAATACAATGGCCAAAAGAAAAAGAAGGACAGGAAATACAATGGCCAAAAGAAAAAGGAGGACAGGAAATACAATGGCCAAAAGAAAAAGGAGGACAGGAAATATAATGGCCAAAAGAAAAAGGAGGACAGGAAATACAATGGCCAAAAGAAAAAGGAGGACAGGAAATATAATGGCCAAAAGAAAAAGGAGGACAGGAAATACAATGGCCAAAAGAAAAAGAAGGACAGGAAATACAATGACCAAAAGAAATAGAAGGACAGGAAATACAATGGCCAAAAGAAAAAGGAGGACAGGAAATACAATGGCCAAAAGAAAAAGAAGGACAGGAAATACAATGGTCAAAATAAAAAGGAGGACAGGAAATACAATGGCCAAAAGAAAAAGGAGGACAGGAAATACAATGGCCAAAAGAAAAAGGACAGGAAATACAATGGCCAAAAGAAAAAGAAGGACAGGAAATACAATGGCCAAAAGAAAAAGAAGGACAGGAAATACAATGGCCAAAAGAAAAAGGAGGACAGGAAATACAATTGCCAAAAGAAAAAGGAGGACAGGAAATACAATGACCAAAAGAAAAAGAAGGACAGGAAATACAATGGTCAAAAGAAAAAGAAGGACAGGAAATACAATGGCCAAAAGAAAAAGGAGGACAGGAAATACAATGGCCAAAAGAAAAAGGAGGACAGGAAATACAATGGCCAAAAGAAAAAGAAGGACAGGAAATACAATGGTCAAAAGAAAAAGAAGGACAGGAAATACAATGGCCAAAAGAAAAAGGAGGACAGGAAATACAATGGCCAAAAGAAAAAGGAGGACAGGAAATACAATGGCCAAAAGAAAAAGGACAGGAAATACAATGGCCAAAAGAAAAAGGAGGACAGGAAATACAATGGCCAAAAGAAAAAGAAGGACAGGGAATACAATGGCCAAAAGAAAAAGGAGGACAGGAAATACAATGGCCAAAAGAAAAAGAAGGACAGGAAATACAATGGTCAAAAGAAAAAGAAGGACAGGAAATACAATGGCCAAAAGAAAAAGGAGGACAGGAAATACAATGGCCAAAAGAAAAAGGAGGATAGGAAATACAATGGCCAAAAGAAAAAGGACAGGAAATACAATGGCCAAAAGAAAAAGGACAGGAAATACAATGGCCAAAAGAAAAAGAAGGACAGGAAATACAATGGCCAAAAGAAAAAGGAGGACAGGAAATACAATGACCAAAAGAAAAAGAAGGACAGGAAATACAATGGTCAAAAGAAAAAGAAGGACAGGAAATACAATGGCCAAAAGAAAAAGGACAGGAAATACAATGGCCAAAAGAAAAAGGAGGACAGGAAATACAATGGCCAAAAGAAAAAGAAGGACAGGAAATACAATGGCCAAAAGAAAAAGGAGGACAGGAAATACAATGGCCAAAAGAAAAAGGAGGACAGGAAATATAATGGCCAAAAGAAAAAGGAGGACAGGAAATACAATGGCCAAAAGAAAAAGGAGGACAGGAAATATAATGGCCAAAAGAAAAAGGAGGACAGGAAATACAATGGCCAAAAGAAAAAGAAGGACAGGAAATACAATGACCAAAAGAAATAGAAGGACAGGAAATACAATGGCCAAAAGAAAAAGGAGGACAGGAAATACAATGGCCAAAAGAAAAAGAAGGACAGGAAATACAATGGTCAAAATAAAAAGGAGGACAGGAAATACAATTGCCAAAAGAAAAAGGAGGACAGGAAATACAATGGCCAAAAGAAAAAGGAGGACAGGAAATACAATGGCCAAAAGAAAAAGGACAGGAAATACAATGGCCAAAAGAAAAAGGACAGGAAATACAATGGCCAAAAGAAAAAGAAGGACAGGAAATACAATGGCCAAAAGAAAAAGGAGGACAGGAAATACAATGGCCAAAAGAAAAAGGAGGACAGGAAATACAATGACCAAAAGAAAAAGAAGGACGGGAAATACAATGGTCAAAAGAAAAAGAAGGACAGGAAATACAATGGCCAAAAGAAAAAGAAGGACAGGAAATACAATGGCCAAAAGAAAAAGGAGGACAGGAAATACAATGGCCAAAAGAAAAAGAAGGACAGGAAATACAATGGTCAAAAGAAAAAGAAGGACAGGAAATACAATGGCCAAAAGAAAAAGGAGGACAGGAAATACAATGGCCAAAAGAAAAAAGAGGACAGGAAATACAATGGCCAAAAGAAAAAGGACAGGAAATACAATGGCCAAAAGAAAAAGAAGGACAGGAAATACAATGGCCAAAAGAAAAAGGAGGACAGGAAATACAATGACCAAAAGAAAAAGGAGGACAGGAAATACAATGGCCAAAAGAAAAAGAAGGACAGGAAATATAATGGCCAAAAGAAAAAGAAGGACAGGAAATACAATGGCCAAAAGAAAAAGGAGGACAGGAAATACAATGACCAAAAGAAAAAGGAGGACAGGAAATACAATGGCCAAAAGAAAAAGGACAGGAAATACAATGGCCAAAAGAAAAAGAAGGACAGGAAATACAATGGCCAAAAGAAAAAGAAGGACAGGAAATACAATGGCCAAAAGAAAAAGGAGGACAGGAAATACAATGGCCAAAAGAAAAAGAAGGACAGGAAATACAATGGTCAAAAGAAAAAGAAGGACGGGAAATACAATGGCCAAAAGAAAAAGGAGGACAGGAAATACAATGGCCAAAAGAAAAAGGAGGACAGGAAATACAATGGCCAAAAGAAAAAGGAGGACAGGAAATACAATGATGTAAAGAAAAAGGAGGACAGGAAATACAATGGCCAAAAGAAAAAGGACAGGAAATACAATGGCCAAAAGAAAAAGAAGGACAGGAAATACAATGGCCAAAAGAAAAAGGAGGACAGGAAATACAATGGCCAAAAGAAAAAGGAGGACAGGAAATACAATGGCCAAAAGAAAAAGGAGGACAGGAAATACAATGGCCAAAAGAAAAAGAAGGACAGGAAATACAATGGCCAAAAGAAAAAGAAGGACAGGAAATACAATGGTCAAAAGAAAAAGAAGGACAGGAAATACAATGGCCAAAAGAAAAAGGAGGACAGGAAATACAATGGCCAAAAGAAAAAGGAGGACAGGAAATACAATGGCCAAAAGAAAAAGGAGGACAGGAAATACAATGATGTAAAGAAAAAGGAGGACAGGAAATACAATGGCCAAAAGAAAAAGGACAGGAAATACAATGGCCAAAAGAAAAAGAAGGACAGGAAATACAATGGCCAAAAGAAAAAGTAGGACAGGAAATACAATGGCCAAAAGAAAAAGGAGGACAGGAAATACAATGGCCAAAAGAAAAAGGAGGACAGCAGCATGCCCATTCACGTACTGTAGTACGTGTTTCACGTAGAATAAAAGTCATGCACGTATGAATTGAAAGAACCCTACGTGCGTGCACATAGAGAACCCGTTGCGAGCACTGTATAAAAAATACCTTTTGTTTACAATTCACTTCAATGTACGTATAATAAAGTTGTTCTGATTAGTTAATTTCGGTAATATTATCCGATCAGAGCGTTCCTTGCATATTTTAAGTGAGATGGTATGATTTATAGATCGCCCAATTCTATTGGCTCCTTATTTTTTATTTGTTCAATCATAAGAACTGCTACTGTTAAATCCCGTAATCAGAGTTGGCGAAAATCGTCGGACCGGCAGAATAACGGTCGGTCCGATTAATTAATGAACCGTGTCTGTCCCAATGTCCGTCACGAAAATATTACTTTGTGGTCGTCCAGTTGTCGATTGAAATTTATTCACTCCCAGTTTCCACTGCCAATGGCATTAAATTCCGTTTTCAGTTTTATTAAAATGTCAGACAGAGACTTGAAATTTGCTTATTTATTCTGTCAGACCGACACGTTCCTATTTGTAATCGAAACTCCTATACGTAAATGTAAACATCCTTTTAGTAGGAGCGAGCACCTGCAAAACGTGGAACATTAAAACTGAAATATATTACTGAGCACAGAAATAAGTTGACTTCCACACTTCCCAAGTATCAAAGATTGTTTGTGTTTAAATAAATATGTTTTGAGATGCTTATATATTGAAGATGACAACAGATTCATATTCTTAACTGAAATTAAAAAATGTAGGTAAACCGGAAACTGACTTTGATGTATAATATTCGGAACGTGATCGGACCATTAGATACGGATTGTTGGCCATATCTGCCTTATCTTTTTAGATAAAAATATGTATACAGAAAAACATTTAATTGAGTTGTTTAATGATCATGACTATATATAGGTAATCTTGCATTCAGTTCTGTATAAAAAACAAAATTTGACAGGTTATATATAACATTACAAAAAAAAAATGGTGGGACAGACACAAAGACCATGGATCAGACAGAACCCCACTTTCTGTCTGACCCAACGTCAGACAGAAAAAAAGTTTTCGCCAACTCTGTGTAATATTTACAAAAAACAGCATGGTGCACGACCTTGTGTGGAGAAAATGCAGTTAATTTTCTTTGTACCCCCAAATGAAGAGTTAGAGATTGCACCCCCAAAAATTTGGATGTACCCCCAAAAATGAAGGTAAAAGGGTACATGTACCCCCAGATGAAAAAACCTGTGGGCATGCTGGACAGGAAATACAATGGCCAAAAGAAAAAGGAGGACAGGAAATACAATGGCCAAAAGAAAAAGAAGGACAGGAAATACAATGGCCAAAAGAAAAAGAAGGACAGGAAATACAATGGCCAAAAGAAAAAGGAGGACAGGTAATACAATGACCAAAAGAAAAAGGAGGACAGGAAATACAATGGCCAAAAGAAAAAGGAGGACAGGAAATACAATGGCCAAAAGAAAAACAAGGACAGGAAATACAATGGTCAAAAGAAAAAGAAGGACAGGAAATACAATGGCCAAAAGAAAAAGGAGGACAGGAAATACAATGGCCAAAAGAAAAAGGAGGACAGGAAATACAATGGCCAAAACAAAAAGGAGGACAGGAAATACAATGGTCAAAAGAAAAAGAAGGACAGGAAATACAATGGCCAAAAGAAAAAGGAGGACAGGAAATACAATGGCCAAAAGAAAAAGGACAGGAAATACAATGGCCAAAAGAAAAAGGAGGACAGGAAATACAATGGCCAAAAGAAAAAGGACAGGAAATACAATGGCCAAAAGAAAAAGAAGGACAGGAAATACAATGGCCAAAAGAAAAAGGAGGACAGGAAATACAATGGCCAAAAGAAAAAGGAGGACAGGAAATACAATGACCAAAAGAAAAAGGACAGGAAATACAATGGTCAAAAGAAAAAGAAGGACAGGAAATACAATGGCCAAAAGAAAAAGAAGGACAGGAAATACAATGGCCAAAAGAAAAAGGAGGACAGGAAATACAATGGTCAAAAGAAAAAGAAGGACCGGAAATACAATGGCCAAAAGAAAAAGGACAGGAAATACAATGGCCAAAAGAAAAAGAAGGACAGGAAATACAATGGCCAAAAGAAAAAGGAGGACAGGAAATACAATGGCCAAAAGAAAAAGGAGGACAGGAAATACAATGGCCAAAAGAAAAAGGACAGGAAATACAATGGCCAAAAGAAAAAGGACAGGAAATACAATGGCCAAAAGAAAAAGGACAGGAAATACAATGGCCAAAAGAAAAAGGAGGACAGGAAATACAATGGCCAAAAGAAAAAGGAGGACAGGAAATACAATGGTCAAAAGAAAAAGAAGGACAGGAAATACAATGGCCAAAAGAAAAAGAAGGACAGGAAATACAATGGCCAAAAGAAAAAGGAGGACAGGAAATACAATGGTCAAAAGAAAAAGAAGGACAGGAAATACAATGGCCAAAAGAAAAAGGAGGACAGGAAATACAATGGCCAAAAGAAAAAGGAGGACAGGAAATACAATGGCCAAAAGAAAAAGAAGGACAGGAAATACAATGGCCAAAGGAAAAAGAAGGACAGGAAATACAATGGCCAAAAGAAAAAGAAGGACAGGAAATACAATGGCCAAAAGAAAAAGAAGGACAGGAAATACAATGACCAAAAGAAAAAGAAGGACAGGAAATACAATGGCCAAAAGAAAAAGAAGGACAGGAAATACAATGGCCAAAAGAAAAAGGAGGACAGGAAATACAATTGCCAAAAGAAAAAGGAGGACAGGAAATACAATGGCCAAAAGAAAAAGAAGGACAGGAAATACAATGGCCAAAAGAAAAAGGACAGGAAATACAATGGCCAAAAGAAAAAGAAGGACAGGAAATACAATGGCCAAAAGAAAAAGGAGGACAGGAAATACAATGGCCAAAAGAAAAAGGAGGACAGGAAATACAATGGCCAAAAGAAAAAGGAGGACAGGAAATACAATGGCCAAAAGAAAAAGGAGGACAGGAAATACAATGGCCAAAAGAAAAAGGAGGACAGGAAATACAATGGCCAAAAGAAAAAGAAGGACAGGAAATACAATGGCCAAAAGAAAAAGGAGGACAGGAAATACAATGGCCAAAAGAAAAAGGACAGGAAATTCAATGGCCAAAAGAAAAAGAAGGACAGGAAATACAATGGCCAAAAGAAAAAGAAGGACAGGAAATACAATGGCCAAAAGAAAAAGAAGGACAGGAAATACAATGGCCAAAAGAAAAAGGAGGACAGGAAATACAATGGCCAAAAGAAAAAGGACAGGAAATACAATGGCCAAAAGAAAAAGAAGGACAGGAAATACAATGGCCAAAAGAAAAAGGAGGACAGGAAATACAATGGCCAAAAGAAAAAGGAGGACAGGAAATACAATGACCAAAAGAAAAAGAAGGACAGGAAATACAATGGTCAAAAGAAAAAGAAGGACAGGAAATACAATGGCCAAAAGAAAAAGAAGGACAGGAAATACAATGGCCAAAAGAAAAAGGAGGACAGGAAATACAATGGTCAAAAGAAAAAGAAGGACAGGAAATACAATGGCCAAAAGAAAAAGGAGGACAGGAAATACAATGGCCAAAAGAAAAAGGAGGACAGGAAATACAATGGCCAAAAGAAAAAGAAGGACAGGAAATACAATGGCCAAAAGAAAAAGAAGGACAGGAAATACAATGGCCAAAAGAAAAAGAAGGACAGGAAATACAATGGCCAAAAGAAAAAGAAGGACAGGAAATACAATGACCAAAAGAAAAAGAAGGACAAGAAATACAATGGCCAAAAGAAAAAGAAGGACAGGAAATACAATGGCCAAAAGAAAAAGGAGGACAGGAAATACAATTGCCAAAAGAAAAAGGAGGACAGGAAATACAATGGCCAAAAGAAAAAGAAGGACAGGAAATACAATGGCCAAAAGAAAAAGGACAGGAAATACAATGGCCAAAAGAAAAAGAAGGACAGGAAATACAATGGCCAAAAGAAAAAGGAGGACAGGAAATACAATGGCCAAAAGAAAAAGAAGGACAGGAAATACAATGGCCAAAAGAAAAAGGAGGACAGGAAATACAATGGCCAAAAGAAAAAGAAGGACAGGAAATACAATGGCCAAAAGAAAAAGGAGGACAGGAAATACAATGGCCAAAAGAAAAAGAAGGACAGGAAATACAATGGCCAAAAGAAAAAGGAGGACAGGAAATACAATGGCCAAAAGAAAAAGGACAGGAAATTCAATGGCCAAAAGAAAAAGAAGGACAGGAAATACAATGGCCAAAAGAAAAAGAAGGACAGGAAATACAATGGCCAAAAGAAAAAGAAGGACAGGAAATACAATGGCCAAAAGAAAAAGGAGGACAGGAAATACAATGGCCAAAAGAAAAAGGACAGGAAATACAATGGCCAAAAGAAAAAGAAGGACAGGAAATACAATGGCCAAAAGAAAAAGAAGGACAGGAAATACAATGGCCAAAAGAAAAAGGAGGACAGAAAATACAATGGCCAAAAGAAAAAGAAGGACAGGAAATATAATGGCCAAAAGAAAAAGAAGGACAGGAAATACAATGGCCAAAAGAAAAAGAAGGACAGAAAATACAATGGCCAAAAGAAAAAGGACAGGAAATACAATGGCCAAAAGAAAAAGAAGGACAGGAAATACAATGGCCAAAAGAAAAAGAAGGACAGGAAATACAATGGTCAAAAGAAAAAGAAGGACCGGAAATACAATGGCCAAAAGAAAAAGAAGGACAGGAAATACAATGGCCAAAAGAAAAAGAAGGACAGGAAATACAATGGTTAAAAGAAAAAGAAGGACAGGAAATACAATGGCCAAAAGAAAAAGGAGGACAGGAAATACAATGGCCAAAAGAAAAAGGAGGATAGGAAATACAATGGCCAAAAGAAAAAGGACAGGAAATACAATGGCCAAAAGAAAAAGGACAGGAAATACAATGGCCAAAAGAAAAAGAAGGACAGGAAATACAATGGCCAAAAGAAAAAGGAGGACAGGAAATACAATGGCCAAAAGAAAAAGGAGGACAGGAAATACAATGACCAAAAGAAAAAGAAGGACAGGAAATACAATGGTCAAAAGAAAAAGAAGGACAGGAAATACAATGGCCAAAAGAAAAAGAAGGACAGGAAATACAATGGCCAAAAGAAAAAGGAGGACAGGAAATACAATGGTCAAAAGAAAAAGAAGGACAGGAAATACAATGGCCAAAAGAAAAAGGAGGACAGGAAATACAATGGCCAAAAGAAAAAGGAGGACAGGAAATACAATGGCCAAAAGAAAAAGTAGGACAGGAAATACAATGGCCAAAAGAAAAAGAAGGACAGGAAATACAATGGCCAAAAGAAAAAGGACAGGAAATACAATGGCCAAAAGAAAAAGAAGGACAGGAAATACAATGGCCAAAAGAAAAAGAAGGACAGGAAATACAATGGCCAAAAGAAAAAGAAGGACAGGAAATACAATGGCCAAAATAAAAAGGAGGACAGGAAATACAATGGCCAAAAGAAAAAGAAGGACAGGAAATACAATGGCCAAAAGAAAAAGGAGGACAGGAAATACAATGGCCAAAAGAAAAAGGAGGACAGGAAATACAATGGCCAAAAGAAAAAGGACAGGAAATACAATGGCCAAAAGAAAAAGGACAGGAAATACAATGGCCAAAAGAAAAAGAAGGACAGGAAATACAATGGCCAAAAGAAAAAGGAGGACAGGAAATACAATGGCCAAAAGAAAAAGGAGGACAGGAAATACAATGACCAAAAGAAAAAGAAGGACAGGAAATACAATGGTCAAAAGAAAAAGAAGGACAGGAAATACAATGGCCAAAAGAAAAAGAAGGACAGGAAATACAATGGCCAAAAGAAAAAGGAGGACAGGAAATACAATGGTCAAAAGAAAAAGAAGGACAGGAAATACAATGGCCAAAAGAAAAAGGAGGACAGGAAATACAATGGCCAAAAGAAAAAGGAGGACAGGAAATACAATGGCCAAAAGAAAAAGAAGGACAGGAAATACAATGGCCAAAAGAAAAAGAAGGACAGGAAATACAATGGCCAAAAGAAAAAGAAGGACAGGAAATACAATGGCCAAAAGAAAAAGAAGGACAGGAAATATAATGGCCAAAAGAAAAAGAAGGACAGGAAATACAATGGCCAAAAGAAAAAGGAGGACAGGAAATACAATGACCAAAAGAAAAAGAAGGACAGGAAATACAATGGCCAAAAGAAAAAGGACAGGAAATACAATGGCCAAAAGAAAAAGAAGGACAGGAAATACAATGGCCAAAAGAAAAAGAAGGACAGGAAATACAATGGCCAAAAGAAAAAGAAGGACAGGAAATACAATGGCCAAAAGAAAAAGAAGGACAGGAAATACAATGGCCAAAAGAAAAAGGAGGACAGGAAATACAATGGTCAAAAGAAAAAGAAGGACAGGAAATACAATGGCCAAAAGAAAAAGGAGGACAGGAAATACAATGGCCAAAAGAAAAAGGAGGACAGGAAATACAATGGCCAAAAGAAAAAGAAGGACAGGAAATACAATGGCCAAAAGAAAAAGGACAGGAAATACAATGGCCAAAAGAAAAAGGACAGGAAATACAATGGCCAAAAGAAAAAGAAGGACAGGAAATACAATGGTCAAAAGAAAAAGAAGGACAGGAAATACAATGGCCAAAAGAAAAAGAAGGACAGGAAATACAATGGCCAAAAGAAAAAGGAGGACAGGAAATACAATGGCCAAAAGAAAAAGAAGGACAGGAAATACAATGGCCAAAAGAAAAAGGAGGACAGGAAATACAATGGCCAAAAGAAAAAGGAGGACAGGAAATACAATGGCCAAAAGAAAAAGGACAGGAAATACAATGGCCAAAAGAAAAAGGACAGGAAATACAATGGCCAAAAGAAAAAGAAGGACAGGAAATACAATGGCCAAAAGAAAAAGGAGGACAGGAAATACAATGGCCAAAAGAAAAAGGAGGACAGGAAATACAATGACCAAAAGAAAAAGAAGGACAGGAAATACAATGGTCAAAAGAAAAAGAAGGACAGGAAATACAATGGCCAAAAGAAAAAGAAGGACAGGAAATACAATGGCCAAAAGAAAAAGGAGGACAGGAAATACAATGGTCAAAAGAAAAAGAAGGACAGGAAATACAATGGCCAAAAGAAAAAGGAGGACAGGAAATACAATGGCCAAAAGAAAAAGGAGGACAGGAAATACAATGGCCAAAAGAAAAAGAAGGACAGAAAATGCAATGGCCAAAAGAAAAAGAAGGACAGGAAATACAATGGCCAAAAGAAAAAGAAGGACAGGAAATACAATGGCCAAAAGAAAAAGAAGGACAGGAAATATAATGGCCAAAAGAAAAAGAAGGACAGGAAATACAATGGCCAAAAGAAAAAGGAGGACAGGAAATACAATGACCAAAAGAAAAAGAAGGACAGGAAATACAATGGCCAAAAGAAAAAGGACAGGAAATACAATGGCCAAAAGAAAAAGAAGGACAGGAAATACAATGGCCAAAAGAAAAAGGAGGACAGGAAATACAATGGCCAAAAGAAAAAGGAGGACAGGAAATACAATGACCAAAAGAAAAAGAAGGACAGGAAATACAATGGTCAAAAGAAAAAGAAGGACAGGAAATACAATGGCCAAAAGAAAAAGAAGGACAGGAAATACAATGGCCAAAAGAAAAAGGAGGACAGGAAATACAATGGTCAAAAGAAAAAGAAGGACAGGAAATACAATGGCCAAAAGAAAAAGGAGGACAGGAAATACAATGGCCAAAAGAAAAAGGAGGACAGGAAATACAATGGCCAAAAGAAAAAGAAGGACAGGAAATACAATGGCCAAAAGAAAAAGAAGGACAGGAAATACAATGGCCAAAAGAAAAAGAAGGACAGGAAATACAATGGCCAAAAGAAAAAGAAGGACAGGAAATATAATGGCCAAAAGAAAAAGAAGGACAGGAAATACAATGGCCAAAAGAAAAAGGAGGACAGGAAATACAATGACCAAAAGAAAAAGAAGGACAGGAAATACAATGGCCAAAAGAAAAAGGACAGGAAATACAATGGCCAAAAGAAAAAGAAGGACAGGAAATACAATGGCCAAAAGAAAAAGAAGGACAGGAAATACAATGGCCAAAAGAAAAAGAAGGACAGGAAATACAATGGCCAAAAGAAAAAGAAGGACAGGAAATACAATGGCCAAAAGAAAAAGGAGGACAGGAAATACAATGGTCAAAAGAAAAAGAAGGACAGGAAATACAATGGCCAAAAGAAAAAGGAGGACAGGAAATACAATGGCCAAAAGAAAAAGAAGGACAGGAAATACAATGGCCAAAAGAAAAAGAAGGACAGGAAATACAATGGCCAAAAGAAAAAGGACAGGAAATACAATGGCCAAAAGAAAAAGGACAGGAAATACAATGGCCAAAAGAAAAAGAAGGACAGGAAATACAATGGCCAAAAGAAAAAGAAGGACAGGAAATACAATGGCCAAAAGAAAAAGAAGGACAGGAAATACAATGGCCAAAAGAAAAAGGAGGACAGGAAATACAATGGCCAAAAGAAAAAGAAGGACAGGAAATACAATGGCCAAAAGAAAAAGGAGGACAGGAAATACAATGGCCAAAAGAAAAAGGACAGGAAATACAATGGCCAAAAGAAAAAGGACAGGAAATACAATGGCCAAAAGAAAAAGAAGGACAGGAAATACAATGGCCAAAAGAAAAAGGAGGACAGGAAATACAATGGCCAAAAGAAAAAGGAGGACAGGAAATACAATGACCAAAAGAAAAAGAAGGACAGGAAATACAATGGTCAAAAGAAAAAGAAGGACAGGAAATACAATGGCCAAAAGAAAAAGAAGGACAGGAAATACAATGGCCAAAAGAAAAAGGAGGACAGGAAATACAATGGTCAAAAGAAAAAGAAGGACAGGAAATACAATGGCCAAAAGAAAAAGGAGGACAGGAAATACAATGGCCAAAAGAAAAAGGAGGACAGGAAATACAATGGCCAAAAGAAAAAGAAGGACAGGAAATGCAATGGCCAAAAGAAAAAGAAGGACAGGAAATACAATGGCCAAAAGAAAAAGAAGGACAGGAAATACAATGGCCAAAAGAAAAAGAAGGACAGGAAATATAATGGCCAAAAGAAAAAGAAGGACAGGAAATACAATGGCCAAAAGAAAAAGGAGGACAGGAAATACAATGACCAAAAGAAAAAGAAGGACAGGAAATACAATGGCCAAAAGAAAAAGGACAGGAAATACAATGGCCAAAAGAAAAAGAAGGACAGGAAATACAATGGCCAAAAGAAAAAGAAGGACAGGAAATACAATGGCCAAAAGAAAAAGGAGGACAGGAAATACAATGGCCAAAAGAAAAAGAAGGACAGGAAATACAATGGTCAAAAGAAAAAGGAGGACAGGAAATACAATTGCCAAAAGAAAAAGGAGGACAGGAAATACAATGGCCAAAAGAAAAAGGAGGACAGGAAATACAATGGCCAAAAGAAAAAGGACAGGAAATACAATGGCCAAAAGAAAAAGAAGGACAGGAAATACAATGGCCAAAAGAAAAAGGAGGACAGGAAATACAATGGCCAAAAGAAAAAGAAGGACAGGAAATACAATGGCCAAAAGAAAAAGGACAGGAAATACAATGGCCAAAAGAAAAAGGAGGACAGGAAATACAATGGCCAAAAGAAAAAGAAGGACAGGAAATATAATGGCCAAAAGAAAAAGGAGGACAGGAAATACAATGGCCAAAAGAAAAAGGAGGACAGGAAATACAATGACCAAAAGAAAAAGGAGGACAGGAAATACAATGGCCAAAAGAAAAAGAAGGACAGGAAATACAATGGCCAAAAGAAAAAGGACAGGAAATACAATGGCCAAAAGAAAAAGAAGGACAGGAAATACAATGGCCAAAAGAAAAAGAAGGACAGGAAATACAATGGCCAAAAGAAAAAGAAGGACCGGAAATACAATGGCCAAAAGAAAAAGAAGGACCGGAAATACAATGGCCAAAAGAAAAAGAAGGACCGGAAATACAATGGCCAAAAGAAAAAGGACAAACAATGATATGCAACACACTACATAGAAAACTAAAGGTCCAGCAACATAGGAACCCTACAAAACGTGCTACTATCAGTCCATCCATCCAATGGAGGGTTAAGTAATTATTAATTTGAGCCTACAATTGTACATGTATGTTCAGAGCAATTATATAAATTGACATTTGTAATATCTTGATTTGTAGAATAATATTGTACTACTTATCTCTAGCTCTTTCAATTTCAAGATTGCTGCCACTGCAGGACATTGTTTAACATTGGACTCAGTATATAAGAAAATTAATTTAAAAAAAGCTATTTCTCAGAATTTGTTAATTTGATTTAGATTGAGTTTAGATATTTTGAGAAATCACTACCTGTTCTGAAATGTATTTGTTCTTGGTTATATATTTCTTGCATTGAAATTGAAAGTCATGCAAGGACTAGCTTGTAACATGTCATACTATGTATAAAAGTTTGATACTGGTAGTTTATATCTAGGCCAAGGTGACTAGTAGGAAAAAGGTTGAAACCGGGTCATGATTTCATCACTATGGTACATGTAAGAATGGTTCAACCTTTAATAATTGCATGTTTTTGTAAAATTTGCAAAACTTTTTTAAGATTCTATGATGAATTTTGTTTTTTTCCAGATGAATTTGAACAGAAAGCTGACAGCTACTGGGATAAATTTTATGGAATACATCAAAATAGATTCTTCAAAGACAGACATTGGCTGTTTACAGAATTCCCAGAGTTACTTCCCCCTGACAGTGATCAGAGTGAGGCTGATGAAGGAGCTTCCTGTAGTGCTGGACATGATATTAATTACAGTATTTTAGAGGTGCATCATAGAGTGGACAAAGGAAATCTTATAAAAATTAGAGAACCACATCACTGGTCAGCTTGCTCGCCTCGAGTGCGGTAGATTGTGGGTTCGAGTCAAACCAAACACTATAAAATTGGTATTTGTTGCTTCTCCGCTAAGCACGCAGCATTCAGGAGAAAGAGCAAAGACTGGTTGACTCGGAATCAGGATAATGTGTTCGAGTGGGGTGACATGTCTATCCACGGACTGTTGTTTCAGTGAGCTAGCACTATAAAAATCCTACTAATCGTGTTGGTCTAGTACAAAGCATACCTCATCATTATTTCATTCTCGCCATGATATAGCTGAAAAATTGCTGAGTTGGCATTAAACAACAATCACTCACTCATTATAAAAAATAGATCTTTGATTGCTCCTCTTTTTCTGCTATGTCATGAATAAAGATCTAAGACAAGTTGTAAGTTCAAATCCCACTCATGGTGAGGTGTACTTGATACAACTTTATGTGATAAAGTGTGTCAGTGACTTACGGCAGGGCAGTGGTTTTCTCTGGGTACTCTGGATTCCTCCACTAATAAAACTGACCGCCACGATACAACATGAATATTGTTGAAAGTGGTATTAAACACCATAATCCTAACCTGTTATTTTTCAGGTAGGATGTGGAGTTGGAAATACAGTGTTCCCAGTTCTAAAAACTAATAAGTAAGTTATAGTTCTGCATAATTCTCAAATTTATCTTGGGTTTTTTTTGTGTTTTTTTTAGCTCATCTGTCCCGAAGGGTCATGTGAGCTGTTGCCATCACTTGGCATCCGTCGTCCGTCCGTAAAATTTCAATCTTCTTCTAGAGAACCACTGCAGCAAATGGGACCAAACGTGGCAGGAATGTTCATTTGCATGCTCTAACTAAGTGTTGTTACTTTCGTTACAATCGGTTATCCAACATGGCTGCCAGGGGTCATAAAAGTCTCTGATTGGCTGAAATTTTTAATGATCGTCTTCTTCGATACTACATGGAGGATGGAATTGAAAATTGTCATGAATGATCATTGCAAGCTGCTAACCAAGTGTAGTTACTTTTTGGACCGATTGAAAATCCAAGATGGCCACCAGCGGGGGACATAATTTAACATAGCGACCCTATGGGAAATATGTAAAACAAACTTCTCAAGAACCACTGGATGGATTGGAACCATACTTGGCAGAAATGTTCCTGACAAGGTTCTGATCAATTGTTGTTACTTTTTGTTCCGATCGGTTATCCAATATGGCTGCCAGGGGCCATAATAGTCTCTGATTGGCTGAAATTTCAAAGATCTTTTTCTCCGATACTACATGGAGGATGGAATTGAAAATTGTCATGAATGATCATTGCAAGCTGCTAACTAAGTGTTGTTACTTTTTGGACCGATTGAAAATCCAAGATGGCCACCAGCGGGGACATAAGTTAACATAGCGACCCTATGGGAAATATGTAAAACAAACTTCTTCTCAAGCACCACTGGATGGATTGGAACCATTCTTGGCAGAAATGTTCCTTGCAAGGTCCTTATCAAGTGTTGTTCCTTTTTGTTCCGACCGTCCTCCGTTCAAGATGGCTGCTGTTACTAAAAATAGAAATTTCTTCAATTGTCCATGGCTGCTTTAGTATAAGTCAAAATGAACTCAAATTTTAACTGCACTACATGGCAAGGAGTAGTTTAGCATATATTCCAGGTTTTTCTGTGAAATTTTTCTTTCAGCCGATTTATACCGATTATGCAAATTAGGCATATTTTGATAAAAGATCACATTTAATCTTCTCCTCTGAAACCGCAGAACCAAATTAAAGCAAATTTGGCTGGGATGGTCGTTGGGTGGTCCCTTTTCAATATTGTGTCCGACAGCGCCGCCCTCCATTCAAAATGGCTGCTGTTACCAAAAATAGAAATTTCTTTAGTTGTCAATTTCTGCTTTATTACAAATCATAATGAACTCCAATTTTAACTGCAGCTACATGGCAATGAGTAGTTTAGCATATATTCTGGGTTTTTCTGTGAGATTTTTTCAGCCAGTTTATTCCGTTTAGGAATATTATGAGATAAAAATCACATCAAAATCTTTTGCTTAGAAATTTGAGTTAAAATGATCTTTGGATGGCCCACTTTCAAAATTATGTGTAACACCCCCATTTTCTATCAACTTTCGATGTCAAATTGAAAACCAGGTGAGCGATTACAGGCTCCTGGGAGCCTCTAGTTTTTGGTTTTTTTTTTAGCTCGCCTTGCCAAAGGCAATGTGAGCTTTTGCCTAACTTGGCATCCGTCATCCGTCGTCCGTTAACTTTTCACCTTTTAATCTTCTCCTCTGAAACCCCTCAGCCAAATGAACTGAAACTTGGTAGGAAGCATCTATGGAAGATCTTCTATAAAGATTGCTCATTTTGTCCCGATCCATTAACAAACATGGCCACCACAGGCCATTCTTGTTTCTGATTGGCCGATTTAAAAAAATCTTCTCCTCTGAAACCGCATGGCCAAATGAACCGAAACTTGGTGGGAAGCACCTATGGCAGGTTCTGTATTAAGTTTCCTCAAAGCAGAATGAAAGTTGAGTGACACAGGTTCAGCCCACTGAGCCTCTAATTTTGTTTTTGTTTGTACAGGTCATCCAGATATGATTATTGTCATTTTCATGATACAATACTTACATTTCGGTCATTAAAATATTAAAATTATTTGAATGTGAATTGCAATTATAAACATTAAATTCTAATATGGTGTGCTGCTTTCGCTTTGTCAACAAACCTATTCTCTAAATAGCACAAATATTTTTAGGACATGCACGAAGTCCTATCGGTGGTTTCCAGTGTTTTTCATTATCTGATCGCGTAAACCAGTAATTAAAGTAATAAAAATAGAAATTAATAATGTTTTCTTTGAATCTCAATGGAATATTTGTCTTAACTATGTTTAAAAAGTCATATTTTCCTGAATGGGGCAGTCCTCCACTAACGGTTTTTACGACTGTTCCGCTAACTTCGCAACACTTTGAAAAAGCACATGTTGTTGAAGCATAAAATTCTCGAATTGTTTCTTGACATATATTTTTTTCCGGAAAAAATGCTTAAGACAACCATCTATCGACTTTGACTTTTGTAATTTGTCGTCATCCGGTGACGTAGTATACAAGGAACGCTGGTGACATTGACACAAGCTGGTAACTGATTTATTTTACGATTTTGTGAGCATTTTACTTGTTTAAGTAGCTATATGCAAAATGCCATCAAATTGGAAAATATCAGTAACTTAATTACATCACTGTCTAGTTATCAATGTAAACTACTGTAAACATGAAGGTTGGTGGATTTTGTTATTACATGCATTTTCATTTACTGACTTCCATTCAAAATATAAGTTAGATTTTTCGTTCTAGAATCGAAATAATTCATGGAAGCCATAGTTTTTATAACGTTTTAAACATACATGTAGGTAACATTATTTTCGTTTAATTTAGTCATTATTCAAGGAATCAATCTGTAAATGCAGGCATAAAATAATAAGAATAATATGGAAGATAAACGGCCACAGTTCACAAAAATGGCAAGATCTGGCAAGATTAACAGAATGCCGATTGATGAGATTTGGACAAATCTGTGCACCTTTGGTAGCAAAGGATGCCAAAAATTTCCCTTGGTTAAATCAAGAAAGAACGAGGGACACGCTCTCCAAATACGACGTCTCATATTCGCATCACCCCTTGGTTACCCTACATTCAAGGGAGTGAAGAAAATCAATTTAAAATGTCAATATTTATTTGTAATTTAAACAATTAACCTGGTAAGCTCAAACTGGAACCAGTTCAGAACCGACCCCTCATGGTGGACATGAGATGGCCTTGCCCCAACTTCCTGCGGTAACGCAAGAAAGTTATACTATAATATGATCCGACGTAGAATAACGGAAATAATCGTGACCCCAGATCCCGCCAATCAGGCAACTGACAAGACAATTTATTTTAAAATACAATATATTGAAAATAACACAAATATGAAGAAGCTTAGACAAATAAAGTACAATCAATATCAATGGATTTGACAAATTCTTAAAAAGATAATTCTTATTTCATTTATCTATGGCGATTTGTCAGTCATTATGAAAATAAAACACGGTAGCTATAGTTTATTACTCCTGACCAATTCGGGAAAATAACATAAAAATCCTGACGCTAAATGAAAGCACAATTGTTAGTTACATCTGATAAAATACATTCTGGGCTGAATTCCTTGATCAAGGCATCACACCAGTTACAACTGCCCATCTGCAAAATGTACACCAAGCTCCCTTCAGCTGATCCATCAAATGCCGACAATATGCCAAAATCCATATATATTAGCTGTAGAATCCGCATATGTAAATCCATGGAATTCCCATTAGATTTACTACGATCTGCCTGATAAAAATAATAAAACAGCAGCAAAAATTGTTGGTAGAAAGGAGGGGAGGGGGGAGGGAATAAAAAATTTCGACTTAGTTTTTCAATTAAGTTTTTTAAAGGATGGAAATAATGTCACATGATGCATAAAGTTTTGGGTCGGACCCGAGAAAAATAGACTGTTCCAGAATTTCTCTTTCATTAAATTGGTTTATCTTTTCAAAATGATAAACCTTATTACTGTTTCTGTAATTCATCGTAGAATGTGAAATTTCCATTCGGGGAGGTAATCGTAACAGCCAAATCCTTGGGTATCCATAAGGCTGCATTGATTTACAAAATTACTGTAAATGCCCTATTAGAATCGAAATAATTCTCCCATGTCATGTTTTATGCTCATTTTAACATGGTAAGGCATTATATTTGTCTAAATTTTACACCTCACTTTCGCTCGGTGTAAAATATCGACAAATATAATGCCTCCCCATGTTAAAATGAGCATAAAACATGACATGAGATAATTATTTCTTAAATATACAATGTATCTAGATTACTATCAATACAAATTATCACTACAGATTGATAAACTTGCATGTAGTATAATCTTTTTTATTATTTTTGTTTTACAGCAATCCTAATCTAAAAGTTTACTGTTGTGATTTTTCACCGACTGCCATACAGATTGTAAAGGTTTGTAATTTAATAAGGAAAAAAGGGGAAAAAAAACCTGATGTTCCTCTAAACCTGCCAACCATATTTTTTAGTGCCTATTCTGAAATGTTTAATGCCAATTACCTTCCACATGTGTCTGACAAAAAATTATCACAGAAAGTTGTATTGAGTAGACCTTGGTGTGAGCAGGAATTGTACTCCCAACTTAAGCGGTGATTGGCACTGATTACATATGGTAGATGTAAATTCATATTCCCTACAGACATGATTTTAGTTGCGCCTTAAAGCGGAATTTCCGATTTCCAGAAAGTCTGAATCTGAATTTCCCTGCCAATTCTGTTTTTATGAAATTCCTTCACATTCAGATATTAAGTGGTTAACAATATTTATCTAGTTTTTTCGCAAATAAAACCACTATCGATCCTCACGTTCCGCTATATAGATGATGTTCTTTCACTAAATAAATCTAGGTTTGGTGATTTCGTTGATCGCATCTATCATATTGAACTTGAAATAAAGGATACCACAGATACAGATCAGTCTGCTTTATACCTCGACCTACACCTCGAAATTGACAGTGAGGGGCGGTTAAGAACGAAACTTTACAACAAAAGAGATGATTTAAATTTTCCATTGTGAACTTTCCATTCATATGTAGCAACATTCCAGCAGCACCTGCATATGGAGTATTTATCTCTCAGTTGATACGATATTCCAGAGCTTGTGGTTCCGATCAGGATTTCCTTGATAGAGGGTTGCTGCTAACAAGGAAGCTACTGAACTAAAGGTTCCACTTAGTTAAGTTGAAGTCATCACTTTGAAAGTTTTGCAGTCGCCACCATGACTTGGTTGACCATTATCTATGTCACAAAGGACCACGGATATGTTCCACTTGTCCTAAACACTTCCCGGTCTTTTCCTCGTTCATGACTTATCACAGGGTTTGTAACTATATTAACATGACGGATGTCACTAGTGGAGCAGGAACTGCTTACCCTTCCGGAGCACATGAGTTCACACCCGGTTTTTAGTGGGGTTTGTGTTACTGGATCTTTAGTTTTATAATTATGTATGTTTTGTAGATCGTTGTTTGTCCTTTTGTACTTTTTCTTTTGGCCATTGTGTTGTCTGTTCTTCTTCGATATACAGATTCTGATTACCACTTTGGTATCTTCAAACTCTTCTTTATTTAATATGGAAAAGAAACAATAATTGATAGCTTGTGTTACTTCTTAGAAAAAGGAAATATAAATGTCTGTCCATATTTACATTAATTCTGATACATGAGCACTCATAGTCCAAAGGGTTAAACTTCAGATAACTGTAAGCTAATTTTTAATACACAGCATTTAGCTGAATTTGTCACTAAGTTCATTCTGATTATTTATTATTTTGTATGAAAATTATTTACTCGAAATATTATCATAAGAAATATTACTTGTGTATATATCTGTTTCCTTGTTGTAGGAACACCAGGATTACACCCCTGACACTTGTGTATATATCTTTTCCTTGTTGTAGGAACACCAGGATTACACCCCTGACACTTGTGTATATATCTGTTTCCTTGTTGTAGGAACACCAGGATTACACCCCTGACACTTGTGTATATATCTGTTTCCTTGTTGTAGGAACACCAGGATTACACCCCTGACACTTGTGTATATATCTGTTTCCTTGTTGTAGGAACACCAGGATTACACCCCTGACACTTGTGTATATATCTGTTTCCTTGTAGGAACACCAGGATTACACCCCTGACACTTGTGTATATATCTGTTTCCTTGTTGTAGGAACACCAGGATTACACCCCTGACACTTGTGTATATATCTGTTTCCTTGTTGTAGGAACATCAGGATTACACCCCTGACACTTGTGTATATATCTGTTTCCTTGTTGTAGGAACACCAGGATTACACCCCTGACACTTGTGTATATATCTGTGTCCTTGTAGGAACACCAGGATTACACCCCTGACACTTGTGTATATATCTGTGTCCTTGTAGGAACACCAGGATTACACCCCTGACACTTGTGTATATATCTGTTTCCTTGTTGTAGGAACACCAGGATTACACCCCTGACACTTGTGTATATATCTGTTTCCTTGTTGTAGGAACACCAGGATTACACCCCTGACACTTGTGTATATATCTGTTTCCTTGTTGTAGGAACACCAGGATTACACCCCTGACCGCTGCAATGCTTTTGTCTGTGATATAACTGATGATACAGCACCTGTACCATTCTCTAGTAATTCACTAGATATTATCATCTTGATCTTCGTGTTATCTGCCATTTCTCCTGAAAAGTGAGTAATCTACAGTCATGCCAAAAGTATCCGGTCACTGTAATTTTTTACTATATATTTCATATAAAACCACAATTTTTGAAAATATTATTCCAAAGTCAATTCTTGTTCGATTTTGATGAAATTTTTGCCAACAGAAGCGAGAACGTACGTAGTTTTCTGTGATTATTTTAAAATATTTTTTGGGAGCACAGATTTTAAATGTTCATGATTTAAACCCAAACTTAAATTATTTGTCTTCAAATATACTATCATTGTATTGTATTTTTGACGTTCAAAATTTAGTTTTGTGTTTAAATCGTGAACTCATAAAAATTATAGATTATAAATTTATGCTAAAATTACAGTGTAAAATTACATTTAATTCTGTTTTTGTTGGTAAAAATTTCATCAAAATCGAACAAGAATTGACTTTGGAATAATGTTTTCAAAAATTGTGGTTTTATATGAAATATATAGTAAAAAAATTACAGTGACCGGATACTTTTGGCATGACTCTGTAGTTGATGCAGTACTAATAATGTTTTTGTTAGAATAACAATAACTCAAATTTGCATGGACCAAATTTTAAGAAAATGTTTATATAGCTTTAAAAATAAAAATGCTTTATGATTAAGAAATAATTCATGGAAACCATAGTTTGTATCCAGTTTTAACATGGATAACATTATTTTCGTAAATATTTTATCCCGAGCGAGGGATAAAATGCAACGAAAATAATGTTACGCATATGTTAAGACGTTATACAAACTATGGCTTCCATGAATTATTTCAATTCTAGTAGGAAAAGTCTTACTTATTTTTTTAAGTGGAAGTTGGTAATGGAAATGCATATCATAACAAAATTCACTCACCTTCGTGTTTACAGTTGTTTTTCTTTTATGGATTGTAATTTGTTCGTCAATATGCAAATTAAGATATACAGTGCTCCCTCGTTTAACCGCCACCTTCTGTGCAGTCGGTAGTTTGGCGGTATAACGAGTTTGGCGATAAACTGAGGGACATTGAAAACCGGAAGTCATGTGATCAAATGAAAAGATATACTTTCTCAAATTGTTTCAACTCGACTGACATACATTTTGCACTTGTACAAAGACATAAGTATAAATAATACATGTTAAATAAATAAATTAGAATAGGTCCGATTAGTTTTCGTTATTAATGTATCGTTGTTTACTTCCGTCGTCTGGTACTGTAAAAATGGATTACGAAGAAAACAAGGAAAATGCTCGTTATGCAATGAATGATGACACTCCTTTATGAACCAAAGATTGAATCATCTTGTGTTGTATAAAAAGTGTAACTGTATTATTATGTCTCTAAATACATATAATAAAAACGTAGATATAATATGACATTATTGCATCATATCCCAAATAAAGCTACATGGTTTCTGAAAGCGATCTAAGGACGACATTTGTATGACAACTAATTAAATTACATTTTTACTCAGGATTAAAAGTAATCTCTAGAAAAGAAAATACAGGTAATTATTCTAATCAAAACAACTCACCTGTTCCGACCCTCAAACTATGAGATCAATGACCGTGTCCGATGACCAGTCTTGACATTCCATAATTACCGATCAATACACAGCTGTCAAAAGGTAATTGTGGGCGGTACTAACGGGGGAATTTAAATTGGTTTTTACGACTTTTGTGTCTGAAAACCTGTAGCGGATGGCGGTAGCTGAGTTTGGCAGTATAACGGGGTATTTTTAATGGGGGAAATCGGGACAGATGAGAATTTTGGCGATAGGCGAGGTTGGCGATAAAACGGGGGGCGATAGACCGAGGGAGCACTGTACATTGAGTTTTATCATTGTATTATTTGTATAGCCAATGAAGGACATCATGTTAGAATTCATGTTAGAAATTTTCCTCACTGATGTTGATTAACAGTGTATTTATTTGTTGTTTTTAATTGATCTAAGTTGTTGTATGTCAAAATATATCTTTAATGGTAGGATGCAGAACGTAGTCAACAGATTAGCAGGGTACTTAAAACCTGGTGGAACCATTATATTTAGAGATTATGGCAGATATGATATGGCTCAGTTAAGATTCAAAGAAGGTAATATATGATGAGAAGCTTTAATAGGTAGACATAAAGGATAAAAGAACTAAATGAAGAAGAAAAAACTACCAAGAATTATCACGGATCTTAAATTTTATCTGAAGGAGAGCGGAATTAACAATAATATGTTCAGAAAGGAACGTGATGTTTGAATGACTGGTATATATACAGTGCTGTTCCACTATTGTTGTTTATATGTGTTAAATGACTACCGTGAACGTCATTCATGATTGCGGTTGATCAAAATTTGAATTGATACAATCCAAGCAAATACCAAAAATGGTATATTGTCTATCAAGAGGGGACATTGCAAAAAATCACAATGAAATAGACAAAATAACACCAGTAAATTTTAAATTAAAAAATTAAATTCCATAACATCGGACTACACAAAATCTCTCACAAAAAAAACAGAGGCCAGATACTACGGAACAGTAGTCTTCCTCTCTATACACTACATCAAGAAACTTTTTCATTTAGGAAGCTGGTATACAGTTGCTTTTGTAATTTGTTTATTTTTCAAAGAACAGATTTATACATACATGCTTGTATATACACAATGTGTCAGTACACAAAAGTTACAATGTAAAAAACGAGTTGATCTTCATAACATACTGTTTTCTAAATAACTTTTGAAATTCAAAGTTAGCATTTTAAGTTATATATCTATTTTGATATTATAGAGATATTTTAATATTAATATATATATATATATATAAGCTGGTATACAGTTGCTGATATTTCTGGGGGCAAACCTAATAAATAGATGTCTTGGTTCAAAATTTATGAAAGGCTTTGATGGCATATAGTGTTTAAAGTTGTTGACTTCTGAATGCAATGCTAACACCACTAACGTCAGTTCACACACCAATGCCAATCTCAAGTGTTAAGGTTTAGAGACATCTTCCTATCAAAAGCCACATGTTTTACAAGTCAGTTTGTTATATTTGTCTACACTTTCCTTCCCTCGCTGAGAATGATAATAATATACAATTATTGACTTTTGTTGAAGTTAATATAAGGATCTATCATTTCAAGATATACGATATTTACCGAGGCCGAAGCCTCGGTAAATATCATACATCTAGGAATGATAGATCCTTGTATTAATCGAAATGAAAGTCAGTAATTGTTTTATTAATATGAAACTGTTTTTAATGTCCTCGGTGTCATGTTTTTTTTTTAATTGGCATGAAACACTACATGAATCGAATTTAATATAAAATGAGTTTAATTGCACTATATTACATGTGTAGCGTAGGGATATACTATAATGTGTATCGCTTCAAAAAACATGGCGCCACCCACCCACGACAATAAAATAATTAAAATACTTACCTTGAAATATTATTTTAGTTAAATTTGATCCAAATTGAAGCGTACACAAAGCCAAATAACGTCTATTTTTTATGTTTCAAACTGGAAGTCTTCATATGACATCGACAACGAAATGGCACGAAATATAGCGAGAGTGAAATAAAAATGGTAATTTCACTAGTGAAATTATCGTTTTTATTTAACTCGGAAATCACGGTATTTCATCGATATCTATATAATAATGCAAAGATTAATTTAGATCTCATGTGACGCTAAAATTAAAAGTAGATGTTTTCCGATTTTAGAGTCACGTGAGGGTAATATAACGTTCCAAAGGCTCCTCTGGAACGATCTAAATTAATCATTGCTGAAATTGAAGGCTTAGATGGTATTCATTAAGTTCTATCAAGAAAAAATCTCAAAAAGACTTAAAAAATGGTGGCTGAGTTGATGGCAGCTTGAAAAACAGCTCAGCAATTTTTGCAGTTTTTTGATGTTTTATGAAGTTCTGATGCAAAAAATTTTTGGAAAGATAATTGCCTATATAATGTGTTAAAGGATGATGTTTCTGTGTGATGAAAATTTTGGATTTTTGAACATTTATTGAGTGTGTACAGATATTTTCATTGAAATTCATTGTTAGTGAAATTGACATTATGTCTGGAGGCAGTAATTCACTTAAACCTGGACAACCTAGAAGTACAAATATAAATACTGTTCAAACACTGCTCAAAGCAAAATTGGGTTCAACAAAGGAGAAAGCACCTAAGAAGGGTAGAACACATTCTCAGCTATCTAATGACTCAAACAATAGTATTGAATTTGATCTGTCAGGATTGGACCATATACAAAAGGACCTTGAGGAAATAAAATCAAGTCTTCAAGGTGTGACAAAGATAACTGATCTTAACGAGGCAACAAAAGATCTGGTAAAAAGTACTGAATTAGAAACATTAGTTACTGTTATAGTTAACAAACTACTCAACAATTTTGAAAGTAAATTGGAAACAAAATTTGAAACTAAACTTACACAAGTTACAAACAATATGCAGGAAAAAATAGATGCATTATCATTGGAAAATGAAAACTTGAAAGGCCAACTAGATGCCACAAAAAATGTACTTGGAAATGTAAAGACAACTCTTAATAGGAATGTTATACTGACCAAAGACGCTACCATACAAAGTAACTACAATGAACAATATTCGAGGAAAAACAATATAAAAGTGTTTAACATGAAAAAAAGAGACAAACAAAACCTGAGAGAGGATTTCATTGATCTTGTCAAGAAAGACCTTAATGTGGATTTAGAACTAAGGGATGTTGTAGCCATACACCGTTTACCTTCAGATCGACCAGGAGAAAAACCAATTATTGTCAGACTATTTAACAGTGATGCCAAAAGGAATGTCGTGCGTGCAAAGAAAAACTTGAAAAACAATGTTCGTTTTGTAGACGACATTACAAAACAAAATCATGAACTAATGAAAAGGATGCGTGATTCCAATAGATTTGACTCTGTGTGGTTCTACAATTGTGGCATATATGGAAGAACACCTGATGATAAACAATTCAAATTTGGTTTGTATGATGACATTGACATTAAAATCAGACAGAGAAGGTAAATGCTTACTTTTTTACCATACATTAACTGTCCATATTTATTTAACTTTATATTTAATTGTCTTTACCTGTTATGATATGCATATTGAATACACAGTAAAAAAGATTATATAGAATGTACATAAGATGATATCTACATACCGGTACCAGAAAATATACTGTCATGATTTTTGATATACATTACATTTCATTTATGATTTTTATTACCGTATACATGTAGTACCCTGTATTTGATTCTGTATGGATTCTTTGGTTTTTTCAGAAATACATATTGCGACTACTTGCAACTGTCTTAGCACAAAATTTTAATTATTTACATTTGCATATTGAAGATAATATATACTATTACCTGTGCTACCAACAGTGGACATAGGCTTAGGGGCAATATGACTCCACCTGTTTGCCCAAATATATATATACATGTACCTAGGTAGGTTATGTAATCTGGAACTCTATGTTTTTGGTATAACATGTCTTAGATTTGACCCATGTCTATGAGGCGGAATAATGGTGTGCACCTCCTGTATTCATAAGTATTGGAAAAATTTTATCATGAACTTTCCGTATAATTATGTGTATTAAACTTGTTGGTTTGTTCACTGAAACATTAGTTTGTGTAGTTGTTAACGATCCTTTAGTTTTGTTCATCACTTTTCTAATGTACCCAGTGTTACCCACTCATGTATTTGTGGATAGATTCAAGATGTGCATTGGAAAAGGGGGGGGGGGGTATTTCCAGCATGTTGAACATAGTTATTGGTTTGTTGTCTGGAACAAGGGCAGTAACTGGTTTTTTGTGATCTAGAATTGATGTAGTTTATATTCTGGCTGCATGAAATAATTGCACACCTCCTTTTCATAGGTGATTTTTTTGTGGATTTTCCCACAACTGAAACACTAATGGTACATTGTACATGGGTGAAAATCCTACATGTTATAGTTCATATAACTAAATGTGGCCTTCTCTAGTTGTTTGCCACCTTGTATCTTTGAATCTTAAATTGAAGTAGTAGATTTTCTGCATGTGTGACTTACTCAGGGTATGGCCGTATCTATTGTTTGGGACAACAGTGAGTAGAGTGGGTATGAATTCAGTGTTGGTCTTGTATCTTAATTGATAAATATAATAGAAATGATATGTATAATACTGATAACTTATTTAATTTTTGCTTTGTTTACCAGTTACATTTTAACAGAATGAAACAGAATATTGATGTGTATGATTTTGATTTTGCTGATACTATATGAAATTAAAAGGATATAATTTATAACTGTAAAAATTGCAATATATTATGTTGTTTAGCTTTTTGTAGCCATGTTTGATTACAGTCATTGTTTTTATTGTCTCTCTTTCTTTTGTCTTCTTTCTCTTTGTACTACTGTTCATTACATTTTTTCTGTTGTCTTCTTTCTTTTTGTACTACTTTTAATTTCATTTTTGTGTACTTATTATTATATTGGTTGGTCTGGTGCAGAATTTATGTATATTGTCTGTTTATTTATGATAATCAATCAGTGTGTTATGTTATAAAATTACTTAATGGCTAGTGTAAGAATTCTTTCAGTAAACTGTCAGGGACTCTGTAACATTGTAAAAAGAACAGATGTCTTTAATTATCTAAAAAAAAAGCAGTGCAACATCTACTGTCTACAAGATACTCATTTTACTTGTGAAAATGAAAAGAGCATACGATCAAGTTGGGATTATGAATGTTATTTTAGCTCATTTACATCAAATGCCAGGGGTACTGCTATTCTTTTTAACAATAATTTTGAATTTAATATTCTTAAAGAGAAAAGAGACATAAATGGGAATTATCTTGTTTTAGATATTAATGTTGACAAAATTAACTTTACACTTGTTTCTATTTATGGACCGAATGATGATAATCCTCAATTTTATGAGAATATCATGTCAATAGTTGAGGAATTTGGAAATGAAAATTTTATAATTTTTGGTGATTTCAATCTTGTATTATGTCCAGAGTTAGATTACTGTAACTATTTGCATGTAAATAACCCAAAGTCGAGAGAGAAGGTTTTAGAATTAATTGAAGAAAGAAGTCTAATAGACCCTTTATAGGCAACTTTATCCAGATAGTTTTCGTTATACTTGGAGGAAAATAAATCCATTTAGACAGGCTAGATTGGATTTTTTCCTTTTTACAGAAAGTATGCTTACTAATTTAAAAAATTGTACTATTGATCCAAGTTACAGATCTGATCATTCAATGATTATTTTAAGCCTTGTGTTTAATCCCTTCAATAAAGGTAAAGGCTTGTGGAAGTTTAACAACTCACTATTATACGAAAAGGACTACAGCAAAATTGTAAGGGAAAAAATCATTGATCTGAAAAAACAATATGCAGCATTAATCTATAATAGGGATAAAATTCAAGAAATTGATGATAATGAACTGCAACTTACTATTAATGTTCAACTGTTTTTGGAAATGTTACTTTTAGAAATACGAGGAAAAACAATTTCATTTGCAAGCTATATAAAAAAAAATAAGGAACAGAGATTTAGAGATCTTCAAGAAGAAATTGCTACCCTTGAAAAAAAGGTTACTGAAAACTCAATTGAAAATTTAGAAACAAAAAAGCATGAATTGGAATCTCTTAGAAATGAAAAAATGAAAGGTAAGTTAGTAAGATCAAGAGCTCAATGGGTAGATGAAGGAGAAAAGCCAACAAAATATTTTTGTGGGCTAGAGTCTAAAAATTATACCAGTAAGATAATTCCAAAAGTTGAAAAAGATAATGGGGAAATTGTTACAGATCAGGAGGAGATATTAAAAGAAGTACAATATTTTTATGAAAATTTGTACAAAAATAAAGATGAAGATAAAGGTTGTAGTCTTAAAGATATAGTGGAGGGTTTGAAGGGGGCAAGTATAAGAAAACTCACAGAAGAAGAAAAAGATAATTTAGAAGGGGAAATTGGGAGCTTTGAAGCTGGGGAAATTTTGAAAAAAATGAAAAATAACAAAAGTCCTGGATCAGATGGGTTTACATCAGAGTTTTTAAAGTTTTTTTGGAAAGATCTGAAAGTTTTTGTTATTGGTTCTTTAAATTATGGGTATAGTTTAGGAAGTTTATCTGTTACACAAAAACAAGGTATAATCACATGTTTACCAAAGGGAGACAAATCAAGACATTTTCTAAAAAATTGGCAGCCAATCTCATTGTTGAATACAGTATATAAGATAGGGTCTGGGGTGATAGCAAATATAATTAAAAAAGTTCTCCCCACATTAATTAATAATGATCAGACTGGTTTTATTGCAGGTAGGTACATAGGGGAAAATATTAGGCTTTTGTTTGATATAATGGAATATGCAGAGGAGAATGATATACCTGGTTTATTTTTGTTAATAGATTTTGAGAAGGCTTTTGACTCAATATCATGGAACTTTCTTAATAACATTTTAAAATTTTTCAATTTTGGGGAATCTATTCAAAAATGGGTTAAAACGTTTTATAACAACATTAAATCTGCAGTCAATCAGGGAGGGAATTTATCTGAGTTTTTTCGTATAGAGAGAGGCTGTAGGCAAGGGGATCCGTTGTCCCCTTATTTATTCATACTATGTGCTGAAATAATGGCTATAAAAATAAGAGAAAACCCTAAAATAAAAGGAATTAAAGTCTTGCCCTCAGAACATGAAATTTCTCAGTTCGTTGATGATACATCAGTAATTTTGGATGGATCAGAAGAATCATTAAATGAAACACTTTTGGAATTGGAATGGTTCAAAAAGATATCAGGCCTTAAAATAAATTTTTCAAAAACACAAGTTATTTGGATAGGAAGCAAAAAATACAGCAGTGATAGACTATGTGAAAACTGGAATCTCTCCTGGGGAAAAACTACGTTTACGGTTCTGGGAATAAATTTTGATGTTGATATTTCTAAAATTACAAAGATCAATTATGAAAAATATTTAAAAAAAATGACAGGACTCTTTAAACAGTGGAACAAAAGAAATTTAACTCCTATAGGTAAGATTACTGTGGTTAAATCACTAATTCTGCCAGTACTTAACCATCTTTTTATTGCACTTCCAAACCCTAGTATAGAAATTATTAAAGATATTGAAGCTATGTTATATACATTTATTTGGAAATCATCTGTTAATAGAGTGAAAAAGGATATCATGCAAAAGAAGTATCAAGAGGGGGGACTTAAGATGATTAATATACATTCTTTTATTTTGGCTTTGAAGTCCACATGGATCAGGAGACTCTTTTTCAACAATTGTAAATGGCAGAATATTTTTATGTCATCAATTGATATAAATAAACTATCATGTGGTGGTAGTGGATATATAGAACAAGTAATAGAAAGTGTAAAAAATCAATTTTGGAAGGATGTATTATATGCTTGGAAATCTGTTATTGAAAAAGACGAAAACAAAGATTGGACAAACTTTCTTGCCAATACAGTTTGGTTGAATAAACAGGTAAAAATTGACAAAAGAACTATCTTTTATCCAGAGTGGTTCAATAGGGGTGTAAAGTTTGTTAACGATTTTGTCAATGATGATGGTTCTTTTCTGACTTTAGATCAGTTTTCAAACAAATTTGGACTTTGTGTAATTTTTCTGCAATATAATGGGGTTATTAGTTCTTTACGACAAATGCTAAAATTATATCCATATGGAGACAAATCATCTAATTTACAGACTCCTTTTGTCCCATCATCTCTACAAAATATTTTTCGAAGTTCTAAAGGTTCAAAAGATATGTACACAATTCTAAATAAAAACAGTAGTGTTCCTACAGCTCAAAGAAAATGGAATACAGTTTTCGATATTAATTCAAATGAGTGGAAACAAATTTATATACTCCCATTTAAAGCTACAGCATGTACAAAATTACATTGGTTTCAATTTAGAATAAACCACAATATTCTGGCTACTAATTATTTCCTGAAAAAATTTTAAATTATTGATGATGCAAATTGTAATTTTTGCCAAAAGGAAAATGAAACCATTGAACACATTTTTTGGGGTTGTGAAAATGTACAAAATCTGCTAGGGCAAGTAAATTCTTGGTTCGGTGACAAAGACATAAACCAAACATTTTTTAAGAAGACTCTAATTTTTGGGGATGTTGATAAAGTATATAAAGATGATGTATACAATGCCATTTTACTAAACATAAAATACTATATATATACAAACAGATGTCTGAAGAAAAAATTATCCTTTCTTTCGCTTAAAGCCTGTTTGATAAATTTATATAAAACTGAAAAAATGATTGCTGTCCGAAATCAAAGAATTGCAGAAGTTTTTATTCTTATGTAAATTCCCTTTCCATAGAGACACCACTAAATACTAACTGATATAGTCTATCTAAATATACTTTTCTTGTTTATATTTACTATACTATATTATACTTTATAGTATACTCATTACGGGATAATTAAAACAATATGAATGTTTGATCCATCCAAATAATACTTTTGTATAGTCCAATTGATTGTTTGCACCAGGCCAGACCATAAAAGTTTTATATATAAATGCCAATATAAAGTACAATTTCATCTTCTCAATGTCTTCTTTTTTTTCTTCTTCTTCTTTTTAAAAATACATTAAATTCTTATCTACTTTTTTTCCTAATTATACAAAAAAATATTTATCACATATATCAATAGTAAACAATTTTAAACTCTGCAAAATACCTCTTTTCTCATCTTTTATATTCTAAAAAAAAAAAACCAACCTCCACTGCAATATACATATGATTATATATTGGAAAAGATTGTAAGAAGATTTAATTGTACTTTACTATATAGATTGTATGATGTTTTATATGTTATTATATTATTGTACTCTATTCTGTATTGATGTATTTTGCAGTTGAGAAAAAAAAAAAAAAAAAAAAATCTCATGCTTTAGCCAATCAGATAAATAATATTTATAGTCACATAATAAGGCCCCAAAAAAAAATGTGTGTTTACGGTCACCCGACCTACCCTAATTTTTGTTAGCGACCCTATGAATTTTTACACAGAATTCGGATAACCATTTTTGTTGTTTAACCAGCAGCAAAGTTGTATTTATTCAACTGCTAGCTTTTTGTCGAAATTGAGAGCAAAGAAGGTAGAAAAACTGCATAATTCGTCATTTTACCGGAAATTTTGAAAATGAAATACCGGAATCGGGAACGACTATTTCCGGTTTTGCCGATAATAAAAAAAAATATTAATCCTGACCAACCGACCCTAGATTTTTTTGACATGTGACAGTAAACACACATATATTTTATTTTTACCTAAGGCTGTTTATAACTAACGTGTAAATATATTTAAACAGGGAGGTGTTTAGCAGAGAATTTCTATGTTAGAGGAGATGGAACAAGAGTGTATTTCTTTACTCAAGGTAAGATTTATATATAGGAACAATCTAATGATAAGGTTTTATTTTTGGGTAGAACTTCAAGACTGTATTTACTGTTACTGATTTAATTTGAAAACATAAAAGTCCCTTTGTATTGCTGTCTTGTATTTGTAGTGACTTATGGTTAATTAGTTAATCATTCAATAGTTTGAGAAAGCAGCGAAAGTCTATTACTGATAATTTACAAAAGCGACATTAAATACCAGTCAGCTGATGTGACAAGATGAGAGAAACTTTGAGTGACCACTGAACACGTTTAAGTGAAGTGTCAACTTATTTGATTGATTGATTGGTGTTTAACATCAACTTTAGCAGTATTTCAACTACATGTATATCGTGGTGTTAGCTTATTTGAGTTCATACAACACTTGAAATAGATCGAGAAGGATTTAAGCTGGCTGTTTACAGCAGTTGGTCGCTAATTCAAAGTGGCAGTTAAGTTAAGACAGTGTTTACTATGCTGTATTGCTAATTAGAAGATGACATAATTTAGGTAATTGCATTTCAACTCCATTTCATTTTATGTGATAGTTATTTTGCTTGCCTTCGAGCCCTGACTAGGTCAAAGTAAACACTATGAAATTGGTATCTGCTGTTTCTCCGCTATGCAGCGGTAAGGAGTAAGAGCAAAGACTGACTGGTTTGGAATCAGGATAATGTGCCTGAATGGACCAACATGTCTACCTGTTAGCTGGAAAATCGCTCACTTGGCATTGAATAGCATTTACACACTCACTCAGAGAAATGATGTAGAAAGAGTTGTCCAGTATTTTGTTTAATTAAAACATAGATATCAAATTTTGTGTGTGCGACACGTTTGTGAAATAACCCTCATCAAGTATTCTTATAGCAAAAATATTTGAAAGCCAAATAATTCAACAGTCTTTGAGAGCAAGAAAACCAAAGGCCCCATGTTTGTACCATAGTTATTATACTGTCAGAATTGTAAGATGTTAAAATATGTATCATTTTGAGGGGTTAGGGTTTAATGGTGTTTAAAAGCACTTTCAACAATATTTCAGTTATATCGTGGCGGTCAGTTTTATTGGTGCAATAAACCAGAGTACCTGGAGAAAACCACCAATATGTCGCAAGTCACTGACATATTTTATCACATAATGTTGTATCGAGTACACCTCACCTGAGTGGGATTCAAACTCATAACATTAGTGATGATTGGCATTGATTGCATATGTAATTGTAAATCAAACTATCATACAACCACGACGACCCCATGTATCATTTTGATATATTGTTATATCCCCCGCAAGAAAGTTGTAGGGAGATATACTGGTTTCTCCATGTCCGTCCGTCTGTAGACAAATCCTATGTCGTATGATAACTTGAGTAGTGTTTCTCAGAATGTTTTGAAATTCTATCAGCAGCTTACCGGTGAAGAGAGGAGGATCCCTTTCATTTTTGACGATTTTCACTTTTGCCGTTCCAGAGTTATTGGACTTGATATGACGGAAAATAGGATTTTTACCCTATATCGTATGATAACTTGAGTAGTGTTTCTCAGAATGTTTTGAAATTTTATCAGCAGATTACCGATGAAGAGAGGAGGATCCCTTTCATTTTTGACGATTTCCACTTTTGCCGTTCCAGAGTTATTGGACTTGATATGACGGAAAATAGGATTTTTACCCTATATCGTATGATAACTTGAGTAGTGTTTCTCAGAATGTTTTGAAATTTTATCAGCAGCTTACCGGGGTTCCTTTCATTTTTGGTCGGAACAATCAGTAATGTTTTGGTTATGGAAATAGGTTGGACAGATGTGGGGAGCGGGGGGTATATCTTAGTGAGCTCTGCTCACATTAATACTAGTTTATTTTAGTTCAATCAAAGTAGTGCTTTTTGCCACCTTCAGATATATATTATACCATTGTTTTACAGATGACTTGAAACAGATGTTTGAGAAAGCAGGACTTGTTGAAAAACAGAATTTGATTGATAGACGTTTACAAGTAAACAGGGGCAGACAACTTAAAATGTACCGTGTATGGATACAGTGCAAATATAGTAAACCTATAAGCTAGCTAACAAATAAAATAAAAAATATTGTCTGCTTTATTTTTGACTTTTAGATAAATCATATTATTTGGTTTCATATTACTTTCATTTGCTGTCATGTTAAAATTGTGTTTGTTGGATTTTTTTCATCAGATTTGAGATCACTTGACGTCAATCTGTCATCATAAATTTTTTCAATAATCTCTGAAATAAGTGGGCCAATTTGAAGCGGTGTCGACATTGTAAAATTGTCTCCGATGATACTGACAATCATCCAACATGGCTGCTGTTACTATAAATAGAACAAAGGGAGGTAAATCACCTATAGAACCAATAAAAGTGTGTTTTTTTTACCAACTGAGCTGAAATTTGAACATTAGTGTTACATTTTAATGGGAAGCATGACATATATTACAGGTTTTGCAGAAAAAAATGGTGTGGTTTGGTTTATGGTGTTTAATGCCACTGTCAACAATATTTCAGTTATTTCATGACAGTCAGTTTTATTGGTGGAGAAAATCACAGACCTGTCGCAAGTCACTGACAAACTTGATCACATAATGTTGCATCGAGTACACATCACCTTAGTGGTGTTTGAACTCACAGCTTTAGTGGTGATAGGCACTGATTGCACATGTAGTTGTAAATCCAACTACCATACGCTCACGACCACGACAGCCTTGAAAGTAATATGTTTGCCAATTTTTGAAGAAATATGCAGATTATTCTGATTTTGACAAAGATTCATTTGAAATTCTCTACAGTGAAACAACAGATACAAATTAAATAAAATCTTGCTTGGATGGTCCTTGCATTAGTTAATCATCTTTCAAAATTGTGCCCAGCAGAGTACTACCCTCCATCCATGATGACTGGAACTACTATAAATTAAAATTTTATTTCTACTGACTGCTTTCTATGTAGATAAATTTTTATTTGAGAAAAGACATAAATGATGCATAATATACAATGATTACAGAATGTGGATTCAGAAACAAACTGAAAGGTTATTACAGAATGTGGATTCAGAAACAAGCTGAAAGGTTATTTTAATATACAATGATTACAGAATGTGGATTCAGAAACAAGCTGAAAGGTTATTTTAATATACAATGATTACAGAATGTGGATTCAGAAACAAGCTGAAAGGTTATTTTAATATACAATGATTACAGAATGTGGATTCAGAAACAAGCTGAAAGGTTATTTTAATATACAATGATTACAGAATGTGGATTCAGAAACAAGCTGAAAGGTTATTTTAATATACAATGATTACAGAATGTGGATTCAGAAACAAGCTGAAAGGTTATTTTAATATACAATGATTACAGAATGTGGATTCAGAAACAAGCTGAAAGGTTATTTTAATATACAATGATTACAGAATGTGGATTCAGAAACAAGCTGAAAGGTTATTTTAATATACAATGATTACAGAATGTGGATTCAGAAACAAGCTGAAAGGTTATTTTAATATACAATGATTACAGAATGTGGATTCAGAAACAAGCTGAAAGGTTATTTTAATATACAATGATTACAGAATGTGGATTCAGAAACAAGCTGAAAGGTTATTTTAATCAGTCTCATACTTATATAATTATCACATTAAAGGGGTTATGGTGTTTAATATTTCAGTTAGATCATGGTGGTCAGTTTTATTGGGAATCGGAGTACCCAGAGAAAACCACCGACCTTCTACAGGTCACTGACAAACTTTATCACATAATGTTGTATCAAGTATGCCTCGGCTGAGTCGTGTATGAATATAGTAATCTCAAGAATAATATTAATAAAGTTGTTTCAAATATAAAGTGAATGTCTTAATTAATATTGTGCATGAATGTGTAAAAAAAAAGTAAGGAAAAAAAGGGGGGTGCACAAACAAAAGATTAAAGTGTACTAAAACATTATTCCGTTTTTAATCTATTTTAAAAAAATTATTTTGATTTGAAAATTGTTTGGATTGTTCAATGTAGTTTTTATGTATGCTTTTATCATTATCTATAACTCGCTCTTACCAGAAAGCAACAATTCAGATGTGATCGGGACATTTATTACATTTACTAAGCTGTTGAAAATGTTGGTACGTATACCTAGAACATGATATTTATGACAATAAAGTAGATAGTGGGAAGTGGATTCGATTTGACCACAGTGACAGTAAGGTGATTCTGTGTGATTTTTTTTTAGAATATATGTTTATTCAATGACGAACTAGTCATGCAAATTTATTTTGGCTATATGCTAATTAGGCTTATTATTGTTCTGATCAATCACATTGAAATCTTTGTGACCAAATTAAATCAAATTGGGCTCGGATGATCTTTGGTTTGGCTATTTTCAAAACTGTTTGACATATGTTCTGACTTTTTAAAAGTCAGAGATTAAAAGTTTATTTAAAAAAAGGGATAAAGGCTCTTGAGAGTCTTTAATAAAGTCATCTCACCCAAAAGGTCATGTGGGGTATTTCCTTCATATGGCCTCATCATCATTTCTTTTTTTGATTGCCAATGAAACTAGGTATACTTTGCTAATTGGAATCAATACAAGTTTGAAGATACCAAAGGGATAACAAAAAACGGTAAATTGATGAAGGGTAGACAATATAATGGCTTAAAGGACAAACAATGATATACATATAACACTTAACAGAAATTAAAGGTTGAGCAATGCGAACCTCACTAAAAACTGGGGTTTAACTCGAGTGCTCTGGAAGGGTAAGCAGATCCTGATCTAATAGTGGCACCTGTCCTGTTATTCTAGTTACAAACCAAACCTTGCCGAAATGATATATGGAAGGTGCTCAATAATATTTGTTTCAATTGGCCACCAGAAGGATATCAAGGTTTTGACTGGTGAAAGACAAAACATCTATGAAACTAATTTGTCAATTGGTCGAAACCATTTTGGAATATTAAATGGGGGGGGAGTCTTCTACAAAAAGATAGCTTATTTTGTTCCGATTAGTCGAACAATATCGCCAATCGAGGAAATTCAAGTTTCTGATTGGTCAATACATAATAAAAAAAATCTGAAGCTACTTAGCAATTTGGAATCATACTTTGAAGGAATGCTTTTGAGTAGACGACTGGTAAAACAAAGTTTTCCTTTTCGTAAATAATGTAAACAAACCTGAGTTCACCCCGGTTTTTAGTGGGGTTCATGTTACTAGATCTTTAGTTCTATGTGTATGTTTTGTAGATCGTTGTTTGTCCTTTTGTCCCTTTTCTTTTGGCCATTGTATTGTCTTTTCTTCGATTTACTTATTCTGATTACCCCTTGGTGTCTGATAATGTCGACTAGCAGAATAAAGCAATCGAATAAATGTTTCTGACTTAACAATGTCAAAAAAATGAAATGTGGTCGCAATGTATACAAATCCGTGCAAATGACAGACGGACCACTCGATATGACAAACAACCAATATGATTATAATTTGTTATATTGATATTATTTTTACAGTTCCTTAAATAATCTAATTATTATTAAAGCTAAGGTTCTCTGGTGACCTTAACCGATGTTGGATATACTGTTGAGGCCCTTTGCTTGTTTTCCTCCCAAAGACTAAAAAATATTTGGCTTTCCAATCTTTGACCAGAAGCGTACCTGCAGGGGAAGGTTATTACAGAAACTCATCGTGTGCACTAAGTTTTTATTAAGTTACATTTAGGGATGCACTGTTCCTTTTTTTCCACTAGTATGCAAAAACATCTTCATGAAAATACTTGGCTAATTGGAATCAAGTTTTACGGGAATGATGTACATACATGTATGGAAAGTCTTCTAAAAAGATCCCATTTGTTCCGATCAGCCAAACAACATCACTGTCGTCAAAGAGCTCCGATCGAAAATGTTTGGTCAACATCCGGGATATTTTAAAGTGGTATTTTTAAAGCAGACACGGATAATTATCTTAAGTATTTATAAATATACTGTGTATATAATGTTTTGAATTATGATGCTTTATGATTGTTATTATTATTAATTTCATTTTTTGTCCAAATATCATTTATTTTTGCTGTGCAAAATTAGATTTTTCTATAAGTTATAAGGAATCCGGCTTCAAAATCATTACAATCAACTGAAATATCGCTATATCTTGCATTTACGAATGAATTAAATGTTGCCCAAAAAGATAAAAATATTGATGAATGATTGATTTTACTTCAAAATACTATTTTGTTGATGAAAAATCAATTAGTAACTAGTTATACCCTAAAACATGATGTCAACAGTTGTTTTTGAAATCGGGCTTGGTCAAAATGTAAACATGTATACAAACCGGTTGGGTCATTTATAAATAACCGGGTTTGTCAGTATGTAAATACCACTGATCTTATTGTTATTAAGCATTATATTGCAATTTAACAATAGTTATGATTAGGAAATATCTCAAAGGCGATAACTACTGATCCATAGTATGAATATTCGCCATGGCTGCTAATTTCAGCTACTTTGTACAATAAAAAAATCATTGTTTCTATGTTAAATTGCTACTGTCGCGAACACTTGAATTTTTTTAATGCTTTTTGTGGCACTGACATCACGGTTGGTGCTCAATACGCTACACTTACTTTTAAGTAGCTGTCCAGGCGCATCAATTGAGTAGTGGGAGATTCTTTTTATAACGCAATGTTTTAATTTTATACTCGTTGATAACGAAGTAAGTCACTCTGTGGAAATAACTTCATGGATACGATATTTAAGTTTCTTCACAGTATAATGTTTACATTAACATTACAGATAAGCAAATTAACAAAGGCTGTAGTATTGAATTCCTTTCCGCACGTACGATTTTGGCAGTTTGTATATAAAGAAAATGTTATGTGTACTCGATTAATGCAACGTTCGTTACAAGTTGTAATACGACAAAAGTTCGTTCTTTGGATGTTATAGTCCCCCGCCCATCCACCAATATTAATGCCAAAAGAATTTCAATCACTCGTATATATTTTGCATTTTCTTAGGGGGGGGGGGGGGGGGGGGGGAATAGAAATGATAGACTGAATGAATTTGTTATGTTGATATATATTCATAATAAATCCTATGCGATCTTGTAACGAACGCACAACCCTACACTGTGTCGAGTCTTATTTATATTACATTATTTTAGTTAATAAAAAAATATTTTCTTAGGAGTGAAACGAGGGAGAAAAAAAATAGACAATATATATACATTGTCGAAAATATAAAATTTATATATACGAGTTTTGACGAGTTTTTCTTACCTGTTTCGCAGCGAGTGGAAATGAATTATATATTTTCCGACAATGTACGTATATTGTATCTATCGCCCCAAAGAAACTGTCAAATTGTCTAAAAAGAGCAGAAACAAGCGTTGTTCTTATCATTTTTGATTGTGTCCTCTGTAAAGTCCGCTCTTATAAGTTTATAAGCTTATAAGCATAAATCCTGTTACTGTTTCTAGGTGAGCTAACAACAGTCATTGGGTAGATATGTCGCTCCAATCAGACACATTATTCTGATTCCGAGCCAACCAGTCTTTGCTCTTTCTCCTTAATGCTGCGTTCTTAGCGAAGAAGCAACAAATACCAATTATATATTCTTTTGTTTGACAAGATCGCGGCTCGTACCCACAATCTATCGCACTCGAGGCGAGCACCTATCCATTACGCTACCGATACGGTTCCCTATTTTTATTTAATTTTTATTAATGTTTTTAATCAAAATTTCTTATTGTCCTTCAATATATTATTTGAAAACAAAAATTAATCCAAAACAATAAGAGTTACTTGATATCTATATAAACAGTGAGAGTTCCTACTTTTGATCAAACACTCTTTGAATATTGCAATAATTCAACTGCATAGCAAATAAAGAAAAAGAATTATAAGTTCTATACAAAATCATGACCATTCTGTCGAAGGTGACTTGGTGAATGCCAATTCTGCACAAACCGTTTTGTATTTCTTCCTTTTAATGTTATACAAAACATCCACATGTAAAATATTTTGACTATGTGCTGTTGTTGGTTTTTTTCACAACTTTTATTCATTGAAGACATTTTTTTTGTTTTTCTTTCTTTTTATCAATTAGCAAGTCGAACATACCCTTGACAAGTGTTATAATGGACCTTAAATAAATTACAGAAAGGAAACATAATTGTGATATTGAGCTGTTTTCGCTATTCTTTCAATTTTTTACATAGACAAAACAGATTCTACTGAAACACAATTTTTGCGACCCAACCGGTAAGTAGTGGCTGACAGAGCCGGAACGAATGTACGTAAATAATCATTGTGTTTTTTACTGTAGCAAGTCTAAAACTATTCATGGTGGCACGCCAGTGCAAACTATCATGTATATAAGCATTACAAAAGGTTTATGTACTTCAATTACACATATAAACTACTTTTTATAGCTTTATTTGATGATTTCAATCTCATTATAAGCATTTTTCATTGTTTATGTCCATCATTTTATCTATATCTGAGTAATCGATGAAGATAACTACAGTAATATATAGGTAAAAACAAGCAAAAATAATCGACCGATAACGACATCTTCTGGATTCAAGATATAATAATACTATATGATCATAATACTTACTTTTTGTCGTCGCATGTATGTCAAACATTCCTAATTGACTTGTACCGGAAGATGACAGATCAATTCCGACCGGAGCTCTTTGACGACAGTGAACATGGCCAACATTGACAATTCTTGTTTGCGATTGGGTGAAATTTGAATAATTTTCTCTCTTAAATTACAAGTCAAATTTAGTTTTCTGAGCACAACCTATATATATGTATGTGATCTCTTCTATATAAAGATACCTTAAATTAATCTTGTTCCGGTGAAAAAACCCCCAAGGAAGTGGGCAATTCTGTACTCAGAAACTACAAATTTGAAAGAAAAAAGGTACTAAAATCCCCATTCATTTGAATTGGTTTCTCCCACACAGAAGTACTAGAAACATAGAGTTAAGATACAAAGTTGAACAACTTTCGTAAACATTGATACTCTTGTCAACGATAAATAAACTCCGTATTAATGCAAGAATGCAACATTAAATTGCTTTGTAATGGCAGTTTGATAGTACTACATGGGTAAGGTAAACAACACTTCAGACACGGTAACCGGGTTATAACCTACTGATAATTGAATATATAGGTGAGCATTTTGTAGGAACGTATCATTGTTTAACAACAAAATGACATCCGTCAATTTAAAATATATCAAAAAAGGATGTTTCTCATATATATTCTGGTAAAATATTATGTGCGATTGACCTAATAAATTTTGATAGTGTCGATATTTATACGGTTAGGGTTATGGTTTTTAACGCCACTTTCAACAATATTTCAGTAATAGCATGGCGGTCAGTTTTTAACGGTATTTACCATTATATAAATAACACATAGCTGAGAGGGTGGTGGGAGCACCCTCTCAGCTATGTGTTATTTGTTTTATTATATTGAATGTTCTTTTCTCCTGGTTTCATTATTTTTTATGATTTTGATGCCCTGAATTTCAATTGCTGTTGTCTATAAATGTGTTAAACTGTGATATCGATGATGTGTAATAAATAAGATTACATACATTTTTTGTATTTGTTAATATTTTTCTGCCATTTTGGTGTATGTTTTATACAGATGGGTGTTCTTAAATGAAAAGTGGGCAATTTTGTCAGCTATGCCATGTGATAGACTAAATTTCACTCTCTGCCATGTGATAGACTAAATTATCACCTTCTGCCATGTGATAGACTAAATTGGCACATGCTCCTTAACCAATGAGAAGACAGGAAATTTACATGAAATATTATAATAATGAATAAGAAAATGAAAAACAGCAATATCACACTGTCAGAACAAAAAATCTAATAGGAAGATCGTATTAAACAGAGCCAACATTGCTCGTTAATATGTTTCAATCCGGAATATGGTTATATGTCACGCTGTTTTAGACACGAGAACTATATTAATAACATGAGAAATAACAAATATACCAATAGAGTTCAAAAATCTTATTTCAAAATCGTAGAAAGAGGCAAACAAAATCGATACCGACACCCCTAACACAATTACATGACAACCCTCTTTCCTGGCTTGGAACAGGCACTTCAATCAAAATATTTTGTTGAGCCAGACCTCCACTCTTAGTGAAATTATGGAGTGGTCCAAGTGTTTGCCACATGGGAGTAAAATGCCAACCCTCATCTAGAACCGGGAGAACAGCGTTATGATAAAGAACGCTATAATCTTGAACATTATACATAATATATTTAATCTTCTTGACACAGAAGTTGTCGTATGTATAATATTAGTTATATTAAATAGTTGGTTCATAAATATTGCTGAAAGTAGCGATAATCACCAACAATCAATCAATCAATCAATCATACACTGTCACTCGATCTTCAATTAATTTTGGTATTTTTTTACTAATAAAAACATAGATATTAAATTTGTGGAATAACCTTCATCATGTATGCTCAATGCCAAACGATTAGAAAGCTAATAATTTTCAAAGTATTTAGGTTCATTTAAACCAAAGGGCCAAAAACAGGATAGCAAAAAACGGGTTGAGGTGACGTATATACCTGAGAGAAGAATACCCCGGGGACTAATAGTCTACCAGCAGAGGTATCGACCCAGTGATACAAACATAGATATCAAATTAAGTGCTCACGACACGTTTCTGGAATAACCTTCATCAGGCACAATGCCAAAAAGATTGGAAAATCAGTCAGTATTTTGAGAACATGAAAACCAAAGCGCCTAATCAGGATAGCCACAATCGGCAAATGTCACCTATGCCTTAAACTGGTATAAACTTATTCTTTACCTTTTTTGTCTGTATGAAGCCTCCTTCGACAGGAGAACCACTGATCCAAAGCAGTATAAAAATAAAAAGCATATCATTCTATTGGCTATGAGAGTATGTGTATCGAAATTGTTTTGTGACTGATAGTGGTGCGTGTTATTCTAGAAACGCGTTGTGCGCATTAAAGTATATATCTACGTGTGTATTCATACAAAGGATCCAACTTATGTACAGCACACGTACGACATCACACGTGCATCACTTATAGAATATGATAGAAATGAAGTGTTCAAAGGTTAAATACAGTTTAAATTTAATTCAGTGTTGAAATGTGAATTAACACAGTGACTAGTCTGTCAATTAACGCTGTTATACACCTAACTACACTCATCTAATCAATTGGTGTGAAACAGTAGGGGTCTTTTTGGTGCATAATCTGTAACACAAATGTCTAGCTAAGAAAACTGTTAAGACATCCAAGGGGTAAATCAGAATCCGTAAACTGAAGGACAGACAATAAGACAAAGCATACACAGAAAATTAAAGAGTGAACAATACGAACTCCACAAAAAAGGCGGAGATGAGCTCAGATGCACCGGAAGGGTAGATAGTTTCCTGCTCCATTTGTGACACCCGTCGTGTTACTCTTATCACAAACCCGGTGATCAGTCAAGCATACAAGCCCCTGAGAACCTTTTGTTTCATATTATGCTGTTGGGAGTTGTGTTGTCGGTATGATTGGGATCCCATTCTCAAGGTTGATACCGCCACAATTTTGTGCCTCTCCCAGGCCATGGTCTGGAACCCCAGCATGATATGTCGTGGTATTTTATATGCTTGGTGAATAGGAGTGAAATGTGGTTGTTCGTTTTGTGGGTGAAATTGTTGACCATCGCTGTTTAAACTTGTTTTTCATAACCTAATTTTCTTTACATACGGTTCCTATTAGGATGTGTAAGACTAATAATGACTATTTTATTTAACATTAGTGTAAATGTATTTTCCCGTTTAGAAAATGATGTTAAATTGTTCATTAAATGTCAATTTAAGTTCACAATCAGCTATTATTAACATAATTTGGAACTACATGCAGCAGTCATATAACCGACAATTGAACTAATATTAACATCAGGGGTTACTCATTTATAACTTGTCAAAACTTCTGTTAAAATACTTGTATGTTAGATAAAATACAACATGTTAAACGTTGGAGCGATTGGTAAGATGATGGTTGTATATTGTTTACAACTGTTAGCGTTAATGTTAATAGTGGATATTGTTCACTCAGAACAGCCATTTGGTGGTAAGTACATTTTATATTATCAAATAAATAAATGTTAATGAAAAAGGGACAATCAAGAATGGACAATCCGGAGACACTGTTAACATTGAGCACACAAAACACAGGACATATAAATGTTAGAGAAAAACAAAGGGGAAATCAAGAATGGACAATCCTGAGACACTGTCAACATTGAGCACACAAAACACAGGACATATAAATGTTAGAGAAAAACAAAGAGGAAATCAAGAATGGACAATCCTGAGACACAGACAACATGGGGCACACAAGACACAGAACAAATAAATGTTAGAGAAAAACGAAGGGGAAATCAAAAATGGACAATCCGGAGACACTGTTAACATTGAGCACACAAGACACAGAACAAATAAATGTTAGAGAAAAACAAAGGGGAAATCAAGAATGAACAATCCTGAGACACAGACAACATGGGGCACACAAGACACAGGACAAATAAATGTTAGAGAAGAGTTCGAAGATACCAAAGGGGTAATCAGAATCGTATATCGAAGAAGAACAAACAACACAATGGTCAAAAGAAAATGTACAAAGGGACAAACAACGATCTACAAAACATACACATAAAACTAAAGATCGAGTAACACGAACCACACTAAAAACCGGAGGTGAACTCAGGTGGTCTGGAAGGGTAAGCAGTGGCACCCGTCGTGTTAATCTACGGGCGTCGAAACATGGAACTAACAATGCAGACACATAACAGGACAATTGTTGGATCCGAAAAAAAACCACATAAAACGCAAAGCAACATGATTCTGCTTGTCATTTATAGATATTTTAAATTTATTTCAGACCGACCACCACTGTTACTGATGACGAAGAATGGTATTTCACTTTTAGATGAAGGAACATGGCAAGAACATGTGCTTTATACACAACAACATGAAAACAGTTACTTTAAATCAAGTGGCATCCACTATAAGAAGAGCTTATTGTTTTGGACAGAAAGTATATGGAATGACGATACATACCGTTACAGGTAAAATGTAAAAATTAATAAAAAGAAAGAACAAAATACACTGCAGGTTAAAACATTCACCACATCTTTGTGTCTATCCCAAGCCAGAACCTGAGTGTTCAACGTCATATGTCGTGTTCAGTGAGTAAAGATGAGAGGTGATTTGTTCTTTTTGTTGGTGTAAATGTTCAAACTTTCTTTACATAATTGATATAGTTATATAGTTTTGCTTAGATATATATACATTTGTATATTTAAACAAATTGTGAATGTGTTGAAGCCTACAGAGAACTCTTCGGTATAGAAATAGAAACCATGTTGTTTACATTTGGGGTAAATCCATCCCGAAAGTGGCGTCGGCTTGGTGTACTTGACAAATTAAATACGCAACTTGCTCTCACACCTTGCATGTCAAATACAACCAGTATTTGCTTTGACTTGTCAATTGTGCGTGTTCAGCCATGAAGAGGTCCTTGGTTTGACCCGACAGTGCCTCAAACGCACGATTTGTCACACACAAGGCGAGCATGCTGATCATTACATCACCAAGGCGAACATTCTAACCATTACACCATCAAGGCGAGCATGCTGACCATTACACCACCAAGGCGAACATGCTGACAATTACAACACCAAGGCGAACATGCTGACCATTACAACGCCAAGGCGAGCATGCTGACCATTACACCAACAAGGCGAGCATGTTGACCATTACACCACCAAGGCGAGCATGCTGACCATTACACCAACAAGGCGAGCATGTTGACCATTACACCACCAAGGCGGGCATGCTGACCATTACACCACCAAGGCCAACATGCTGCCAATGACAACACCAAGGCGAACATGCTGATCATTACAACACCAAGGCGAACATGCTGACCATTACAACATCAAGGCGAACATGCTGACCATTACAACACCAAGGCGAACATGCCGACCATTACAACACCAAGGCGAACATGCTGACAATTACAACGCCAAGGCGAACATGCTGACAATTACACCACCAAGGCGATGAATCTCAACAGAATCCTTTGGTATCCTCAAACTTTCCTAGTCATTGCTATCCTTTTTGTGATATTTATTATTAACCTTCTTGTGTTGTAATATCACGCCTTTTTACTTAACAGAGACGAAACCAGATCCGCTAAGCTATCAAATGGTGTATTGGACCCCACTACAACACTCTCAAGCGGAGAATGTGGAATAGCTGTAGATTGGATAGAGGACAAGTACTATACCATAGATATAATAGACAAAGATGACAAAGTAACAGGTTATATACAAGTGGCCAATCTTGATGGAAGCGACAGGAAAGACGTGTTACAGGTAGAAAATATGAAAGCTGGAATATGCGAAATTCAAATTGATCCATTGAATAGGTACCTTATATTTAGAATATTAGATACAACAATGTTTCGGATTGATACATATCTTAATGACGTAATGGTTGCTACTGATTTGATTAGTCTAGACCATCTTGATATAGTCACTTCTCAAAGGATTTAAATGTCAATAACGAAATATGCCTGGTCTTCCATTAGATTAAAACAGTTTGAACATACCAAAGAGGTAACCAGAAGCCGTAAAGCTACGAAGATCGGGTAGTACAAATACCAACAGAAAGAAATACAACAAAACGACAAACTACGACCCGTAAAACACTATACAGAAAGATGAACATTGGGCAACACGAATCTCACTATTGACCGGGTGTGAACTCATGCTCCTAAAGGGTAAGCAGTTCATGCTCCACTGAAGGCGCACGCCTTGACACACATACGGTGATAAGGTATGAAAGACGAAAGGACGGGATTGTGACTACGACAAACTTGTTCCTGGTCATCTGACATACTTTATCGTCGTATATCGAAGTACATTCGTATGTCTTATTGTCTGATTTTCGATATATTGTATCATTCAAGCATGCTAAGACATATGCCATGAGATAAATGAACGACGGCCATTTATTGTCTTTAAAGTAAAGTGAAAAAGAAGAAATGGCATACTGTCCGAAGATTTTATTTGATTTATCGTGTTTAACGCCATTTTCAGCAATATTTCAGCTATATCATCGCGACCAGTTTTAGTGGTGGAAGAAGCCGGAGTACCCGGAGAGAAACACTGACCATGGGCAAGCAACTGATAAGCTTTATCACTTGCGGCTGCGAGTCGAATGCACCCTTTTTGTAATTTACAAAAATGGGCGCGAACCCACGCCGTATTGGTTATAGGCTTGTATAAGTTGTTAGGTGTCTGAAGAAGTCCAAACACACGAATACAAATAACTATCTTAGCTTATTGTCAAAGAGGAAATTATATATACTATATAATAAATATTAGCAACAAACGATGTTTCCAAATTTAACCCCGCCGCTCTATATTAAAGCAATGACAGTTTACGGTCATGTATATGTGTGTTAGTGGTATTGATTTTGCTCCTGTTTTTACGAATTTTAGGTTATATGTTGAAACTGTTCAGAAAGTGTAATATGTTGTTTTTCATTTCATTGATCATACACATATAAAGGAAATAATGGTCTTCTTGAGAGACCAGGGTAAATAAGTAATTAATTCATTGGAATCAAATATTGAACATAAAATAGTAATAGAATATATTATTAAATACAAATGTACTGAATGAATGGCTAGTTGAACCTACTAGTTGTACCAGCAGGTTGTCTAATAATTTTTAGTAAAGAATTGTGTTTATCGATATTTATAGCTGTCATAACATTTTCAATAATTTATGATGTACAGAGTACCCAGTACTCAGTACCCAGTACTCAGTACCCAGCACTCAGTATTCAGTACTCAGTACCCAGTACTCAGTACTCAGTACTCAGTACTCAGTACCCAGTACTCAGTACCCAGTACCCAGTATTCAGTACTCAGTACCCAGTACCCAGTACTCAGTACCCAGTACCCAGTACTCAGTACCCAGTACCCAGTACTCAGTACCCAGTACTCAGTACCCAATACTCAGTACTCAGTACTCAGTACCCAGTACTCAGTACCCAGCACTCAGTACTCAGTACCCGGTACTCAGTACTCAGTACCCAGTACCCAGCACTCAGTACTCAGTACTCAGCACTCAGTACTCAGTACTCAGTACCCAGCACTCAGTACTCAGTACTCAGCACTCAGTACTCAGTACTCAGTACTCAGTACTCAGTACCCAGTACTCAGTACCCAGTATTCAGTACCCAGTACCCAGTACCCAGTACCCAGTACTCAGTACCCAGTACCCAGTACTCAGTACCCAATACTCAGTACCCAGTACTCAGTACTCAGTATTCAGTACCCAGTACCCAGTACCCAGCACTCAGTACCCAGTACTCAGTACCCAGTACCCAGTACCCAGTACTCAGTACTCAGTACCCAGTACCCAGCACTCAGTACTCAGTATTCAGTACTCAGTACCCAGTACAAAGTACCCAGCACTCAGTACCCAGTACTCAGTACCCAGTACCCAGTACTCAGTACCCAGTACCCAGTATTCAGTACCCAGTATTCAGTACCCAGTACCCAGTACCCAGTACTCAGTACCCAGTACTCAGTACTCAGTACCCAGCACTCAGTACCCAGTACTCAGTACCCAGGACTCAGTACCCAAGTAAGAAGCGATTGTAATGATATTGGATACAATTCTATAGTTTTTTTTCAATTATTTTATATAGATGGATTTATTTCGTATCCTGGAAAGTTTTTGAAAGAGTTAGAATGGATGGTCAAAACAGAGAAGTTATCGACTCCACCACATGTAACCAAGGTCAAAGGCATTGTGACCTACACTTTGCAGTTGGTATGTTTCTTTCCTATTATCGGTCAATTTAGACAATTGTCCTAATATCTCACCCAGTGTGAATATCAACGAACTGACATTGATACTGAAAATAATGTTCAGCCAGACGTGAAACACATGCCATTTTTGAAAAAAACATTAAAGCGACAGTTTGAAGACCACGGCATACATTATCATAGCTCGTCCTACAGTTTCGCTACGATACTAGTGACATTGTCTTTCACGACATTCAAAACCGCCATTTATTCTATATTTATATTTCAAATGATTCAAATAAGCCAGTTCTTAGTCCTATGAACGTTATGATCAACAACTCAAACAATATAACCAATACAAACACATCTCACATACAATCATTGATCACAAAGCAAAAACAAACAAACAAACAAACAAACAAACAAACAAACAAACAAACAAACAAACAAACAAACAAACAAACAAACACATCACATCTCACATACAATCATTGATCACAAAGCAAAAACAAATAAACAAACAAACAAACAAACAAACAAACACATCACATCTCACATACAATCATTGATCACAAAGCAAAAACAAATAAACAAACAAACAAACAAACAAACAAACAAACACATCACATCTCACATACAATCATTGATCACAAAGCAAAAACAAATAAACAAACAAACAAACAAACAAACAAACACATCACATCTCACATACAATCATTGATCACAAAGCAAAAACAAATAAACAAATAAACAAACAAACAAACAAACAAACAAACACATCACATCTCACATACAATCATTGATCACAAAGCAAAAACAAACAAACAAACAAACAAACAAACAAACAAACAAACACATCACATCTCACATACAATCATTGATCACAAAGCAAAAACAAATAAACAAACAAACAAACAAACAAACACATCACATCTCACATACAATCATTGATCACAAAGCAAAAACAAATAAACAAATAAACAAACAAACAAACAAACAAACAAACAAACACATCACATCTCACATACAATCATTGATCACAAAGCAAAAACAAACAAACAAACAAACAAACAAACAAACAAACAAACACATCACATCTCACATACAATCATTGATCACAAAGCAAAAACAAATAAACAAACAAACAAACAAAAACAAAAAAACAAACACATCACATCTCACATACAATCATTGATCACAAAGCAAAAACAAATAAACAAACAAACAAACAAACAAACAAACAAACACATCACATCTCACATACAATCATTGATCACAAAGCAAAAACAAATAAACAAATAAATAAACAAACAAACAAACAAACACATCACATCTCACATACAATCATTGATCACAAAGCAAAAACAAATAAACAAATAAATAAACAAACAAACAAACACATCACATCTCACATACAATCATTGATCACAAAGCAAAAACAAATAAACAAACAAACAAACAAACAAACAAACACATCACATCTCACATACAATCATTGATCACAAAGCAAAAACAAATAAACAAACAAACAAACAAACAAACAAACAAACAAACAAACACATCACATCTCACATACAATCATTGATCACAAAGCAAAAACAAATAAACAAACAAACAAACAACCAAACAAACACATCACATCTCACATACAATCATTGATCACAAAGCAAAAACAAATAAACAAACAAACAAACAAACAAACAAACACATCACATCTCACATACAATCATTGATCACAAAGCAAAAACAAATAAACAAACAAACAAACAAACAAACAAACAAACAAACAAACACATCACATCTCACATACAATCATTGATCACAAAGCAAAAACAAATAAACAAACAAACAAACAACCAAACAAACACATCACATCTCACATACAATCATTGATCACAAAGCAAAAACAAATAAACAAACAAACAAACAAACAAACAAACAAACACATCACATCTCACATACAATCATTGATCACAAAGCAAAAACAAATAAACAAATAAATAAACAAACAAACAAACAAACACATCACATCTCACATACAATCATTGATCACAAAGCAAAAACAAATAAACAAACAAACAAACAAACAAACAAACAAACACATCACATCTCACATACAATCATTGATCACAAAGCAAAAACAAATAAACAAATAAATAAACAAACAAACAAACACATCACATCTCACATACAATCATTGATCACAAAGCAAAAACAAATAAACAAACAAACAAACAAACAAACAAACACATCACATCTCACATACAATCATTGATCACAAAGCAAAAACAAATAAACAAACAAACAAACAAACAAACAAACAAACACATCACATCTCACATACAATCATTGATCACAAAGCAAAAACAAATAAACAAACAAACAAACAAACAAACAAACACATCACATCTCACATACAATCATTGATCACAAAGCAAAAACAAATAAACAAACAAACAAACAAACAAACAAACAAAAACAAAAAAACAAACAAACAAACAAACAAACACATCACATCTCACATACAATCATTGATCACAAAGCAAAAACAAATAAACAAACAAACAAACAAACAAACAAACAAACAAACACATCACATCTCACATACAATCATTGATCACAAAGCAAAAACAAATAAACAAACAAACAAACAAACAAACAAACAAACAAACACATCACATCTCACATACAATCATTGATCACAAAGCAAAAACAAATAAACAAACAAATAAACAAACAAACAAACAAAAACAAAAAAACAAACAAACAAACAAACAAACACATCACATCTCACATACAATCATTGATCACAAAGCAAAAACAAATAAACAAATAAATAAACAAACAAACAAACACATCACATCTCACATACAATCATTGATCACAAAGCAAAAACAAATAAACAAACAAACAAACAAACAAACAAACACATCACATCTCACATACAATCATTGATCACAAAGCAAAAACAAATAAACAAACAAACAAACAAACAAACAAACACATCACATCTCACATACAATCATTGATCACAAAGCAAAAACAAATAAACAAACAAACAAACAAACAAACAAACAAACAAACACATCACATCTCACATACAATCATTGATCACAAAGCAAAAACAAATAAACAAATAAATAAACAAATAAACAAACACATCACATCTCACATACAATCATTGATCACAAAGCAAAAACAAATAAACAAACAAACAAACAAACAAACAAACAAACAAACAAACAAACACATCACATCTCACATACAATCATTGATCACAAAGCAAAAACAAATAAACAAACAAACAAACAAACAAACAAACTAAAACAAAAAAACAAACAAACAAACACATCACATCTCACATACAATCATTGATCACAAAGCAAAAACAAATAAACAAACAAACAAACAAACAAACAAACACATCACATCTCACATACAATCATTGATCACAAAGCAAAAACAAATAAACAAACAAACAAACAAACAAACAAACACATCACATCTCACATACAATCATTGATCACAAAGCAAAAACAAATAAACAAACAAACAAACAAACAAACAAACAAACAAACACATCATATCTCACATACAATCATTGATCACAAAGCAAAAACAAATAAACAAACAAACAAACAAACAAACAAACACATCACATCTCACATACAATCATTGATCACAAAGCAAAAACAAATAAACAAACAAACAAACAAACAAACAAACACATCACATCTCACATACAATCATTGATCACAAAGCAAAAACAAATAAACAAACAAACAAACAAACAAACAAACAAACACATCACATCTCACATACAATCATTGATCACAAAGCAAAAACAAATAAACAAACAAACAAACAAAAACAAAAAAACAAACAAACAAACAAACAAACACATCACATCTCACATACAATCATTGATCACAAAGCAAAAACAAATAAACAAATAAATAAACAAACAAACAAACACATCACATCTCACATACAATCATTGATCACAAAGCAAAAACAAATAAACAAACAAACAAACAAACAAACAAACACATCACATCTCACATACAATCATTGATCACAAAGCAAAAACAAATAAACAAACAATAAACAAACAAACAAACACATCACATCTCACATACAATCATTGATCACAAAGCAAAAACAAATAAACAAACAAACAAACAAACAAACAAACACATCACATCTCACATACAATCATTGATCACAAAGCAAAAACAAATAAACAAACAAACAAACAAACAAACAAACAAACACATCACATCTCACATACAATCATTGATCACAAAGCAAAAACAAACAAACAAACAAACAAACAAACAAACAAACAAACACATCACATCTCACATACAATCATTGATCACAAAGCAAAAACAAATAAACAAACAAACAAACAAACAAACAAACAAACACATCACATCTCACATACAATCATTGATCACAAAGCAAAAACAAATAAACAAACAAACAAACAAACAAACAAACAAACACATCACATCTCACATACAATCATTGATCACAAAGCAAAAACAAATAAACAAACAATAAACAAACAAACAAACACATCACATCTCACATACAATCATTGATCACAAAGCAAAAACAAATAAACAAACAAACAAACAAACAAACAAACACATCACATCTCACATACAATCATTGATCACAAAGCAAAAACAAATAAACAAATAAATAAACAAACAAACAAACAAACAAACAAACAAACAAACAAACAAACAAACAAACACATCACATCTCACATACAATCATTGATCACAAAGCAAAAACAAATAAACAAACAAACAAACAAACAAACAAAAACAAAAAAACAAACAAACAAACACATCACATCTCACATACAATCATTGATCACAAAGCAAAAACAAATAAACAAACAATAAACAAACAAACAAACACATCACATCTCACATACAATCATTGATCACAAAGCAAAAACAAATAAACAAACAAACAAACAAACAAACACATCACATCTCACATACAATCATTGATCACAAAGCAAAAACAAATAAACAAACAAACAAACAAACAAACAAAAACAAAAAAACAAACAAACAAACACATCACATCTCACATACAATCATTGATCACAAAGCAAAAACAAATAAACAAACAAAAAAACAAACAAACAAACACATCACATCTCACATACAATCATTGATCACAAAGCAAAAACAAATAAACAAACAAACAAACAAACAAACAAACACATCACATCTCACATACAATCATTGATCACAAAGCAAAAACAAATAAACAAACAAAAAAACAAACAAACAAACACATCACATCTCACATACAATCATTGATCACAAAGCAAAAACAAATAAACAAACAATAAACAAACAAACAAACACATCACATCTCACATACAATCATTGATCACAAAGCAAAAACAAATAAACAAACAAACAAACAAACAAACACATCACATCTCACATACAATCATTGATCACAAAGCAAAAACAAATAAACAAACAAACAAACAAACAAACAAAAACAAAAAAACAAACAAACAAACACATCACATCTCACATACAATCATTGATCACAAAGCAAAAACAAATAAACAAACAAACAAACAAACAAACAAACACATCACATCTCACATACAATCATTGATCACAAAGCAAAAACAAATAAACAAACAAACAAACAAACAAACAAAAACAAAAAAACAAACAAACAAACACATCACATCTCACATACAATCATTGATCACAAAGCAAAAACAAATAAACAAACAAACAAACAAACAAACAAACACATCACATCTCACATACAATCATTGATCACAAAGCAAAAACAAATAAACAAACAAACAAACAAACAAACAAACACATCACATCTCACATACAATCATTGATCACAAAGCAAAAACAAATAAACAAACAAACAAACAAACAAACAAACAAACAAACAAACAAACAAACAAACAAATAAACAAACAAACAAACAAACAAACAAACAAAAACAAAAAAACAAACAAACAAACAAACAAACACATCACATCTCACATACAATCATTGATCACAAAGCAAAAACAAATAAACAAACAAACAAACAAACAAACAAACAAACAAACACATCACATCTCACATACAATCATTGATCACAAAGCAAAAACAAATAAACAAACAAACAAACAAACAAACAAACAAACACATCACATCTCACATACAATCATTGATCACAAAGCAAAAACAAATAAACAAACAAACAAACAAACAAACAAAAACAAAAAAACAAACAAACAAACACATCACATCTCACATACAATCATTGATCACAAAGCAAAAACAAATAAACAAACAAACAAACAAACAAACAAACACATCACATCTCACATACAATCATTGATCACAAAGCAAAAACAAATAAACAAACAAACAAACAAACAAACAAACACATCACATCTCACATACAATCATTGATCACAAAGCAAAAACAAATAAACAAATAAATAAACAAACAAACAAACAAACAAACAAATACATCACATCTCACATACAATCATTGATCACAAAGCAAAAACAAATAAACAAACAAACAAACAAACAAACAAACAAACACATCACATCTCACATACAATCATTGATCACAAAGCAAAAACAAATAAACAAACAAACAAACAAACAAACAAACACATCACATCTCACATACAATCATTGATCACAAAGCAAAAACAAATAAACAAACAAACAAACAAACAAACAAACACATCACATCTCACATACAATCATTGATCACAAAGCAAAAACAAATAAACAAATAAATAAACAAACAAACAAACAAACAAACAAACACATCACATCTCACATACAATCATTGATCACAAAGCAAAAACAAAGCAAAAACAAATAAACAAACAAACAAACAAACAAACAAACAAACAAACACATCACATCTCACATACAATCATTGATCACAAAGCAAAAACAAATAAACAAACAAACAAACAAACAAACAAACAAACACATCACATCTCACATACAATCATTGATCACAAAGCAAAAACAAATAAACAAACAAACAAACAAACAAACAAACAAACAAACAAACACATCACATCTCACATACAATCATTGATCACAAAGCAAAAACAAATAAACAAACAAACAAACAAACAAACAAACACATCACATCTCACATACAATCATTGATCACAAAGCAAAAACAAATAAACAAACAAACAAACAAAAACAAAAAAACAAACAAACAAACAAACACATCACATCTCACATACAATCATTGATCACAAAGCAAAAACAAATAAACAAACAAACAAACAAACAAACAAACAAACACATCACATCTCACATACAATCATTGATCACAAAGCAAAAACAAATAAACAAACAAACAAACAAACAAACAAACAAACACATCACATCTCACATACAATCATTGATCACAAAGCAAAAACAAATAAACAAACAAACAAACAAACAAACAAACACATCACATCTCACATACAATCATTGATCACAAAGCAAAAACAAATAAACAAACAAACAAACAAAAACAAAAAAACAAACAAACAAACACATCACATCTCACATACAATCATTGATCACAAAGCAAAAACAAACAAACAAACAAACAAACAAACAAACAAACAAACACATCACATCTCACATACAATCATTGATCACAAAGCAAAAACAAACAAACAAACAAACAAACAAACAAACAAACAAACACATCACATCTCACATACAATCATTGATCACAAAGCAAAAACAAATAAACAAACAAACAAACAAACAAACAAACAAACACATCACATCTCACATACAATCATTGATCACAAAGCAAAAACAAATAAACAAACAAATAAACAAAAAAACAAACAAACAAACAAACAAACACATCACATCTCACATACAATCATTGATCACAAAGCAAAAACAAATAAACAAACAAACAAACAAACAAACACATCACATCTCACATACAATCATTGATCACAAAGCAAAAACAAATAAACAAACAAACAAACAAACAAACACATCACATCTCACATACAATCATTGATCACAAAGCAAAAACAAATAAACAAACAAACAAACAAACAAACAAACACATCACATCTCACATACAATCATTGATCACAAAGCAAAAACAAATAAACAAACAAACAAACAAAAACAAAAAAACAAACAAACAAACAAACAAACAAACACATCACATCTCACATACAATCATTGATCACAAAGCAAAAACAAATAAACAAACAAACAAACAAACAAACAAACAAACACATCACATCTCACATACAATCATTGATCACAAAGCAAAAACAAATAAACAAACAAACAAACAAACAAACAAACAAACACATCACATCTCACATACAATCATTGATCACAAAGCAAAAACAAATAAACAAACAAACAAACAAACAAACAAACAAACACATCACATCTCACATACAATCATTGATCACAAAGCAAAAACAAATAAACAAACAAACAAACAAACAAACACATCACATCTCACATACAATCATTGATCACAAAGCAAAAACAAATAAACAAACAAACAAACAAACAAACAAACAAACACATCACATCTCACATACAATCATTGATCACAAAGCAAAAACAAATAAACAAACAAACAAACAAACAAACAAACACATCACATCTCACATACAATCATTGATCACAAAGCAAAAACAAATAAACAAACAAACAAACAAACAAACAAACAAACACATCACATCTCACATACAATCATTGATCACAAAGCAAAAACAAATAAACAAACAAACAAACAAAAACAAAAAAACAAACAAACAAACAAACACATCACATCTCACATACAATCATTGATCACAAAGCAAAAACAAACAAACAAACAAACAAACAAACAAACAAACAAACACATCACATCTCACATACAATCATTGATCACAAAGCAAAAACAAATAAACAAACAAACAAACAAACAAACAAACAAACACATCACATCTCACATACAATCATTGATCACAAAGCAAAAACAAATAAACAAACAAACAAACAAACAAACACATCACATCTCACATACAATCATTGATCACAAAGCAAAAACAAATAAACAAACAAACAAACAAAAACAAAAAAACAAACAAACAAACAAACACATCACATCTCACATACAATCATTGATCACAAAGCAAAAACAAATAAACAAACAAACAAACAAAAACAAAAAAACAAACAAACAAACAAACACATCACATCTCACATACAATCATTGATCACAAAGCAAAAACAAACAAACAAACAAACAAACAAACAAACAAACAAACACATCACATCTCACATACAATCATTGATCACAAAGCAAAAACAAATAAACAAACAAACAAACAAACAAACAAACAAACACATCACATCTCACATACAATCATTGATCACAAAGCAAAAACAAATAAACAAACAAACAAACAAACAAACAAACAAACACATCACATCTCACATACAATCATTGATCACAAAGCAAAAACAAATAAACAAACAAACAAACAAACAAACAAACACATCACATCTCACATACAATCATTGATCACAAAGCAAAAACAAATAAACAAACAAACAAACAAACAAACACATCACATCTCACATACAATCATTGATCACAAAGCAAAAACAAATAAACAAACAAACAAACAAACAAACAAACACATCACATCTCACATACAATCATTGATCACAAAGCAAAAACAAATAAACAAACAAACAAACAAACAAACAAACAAACACATCACATCTCACATACAATCATTGATCACAAAGCAAAAACAAATAAACAAACAAACAAACAAACAAACAAACACATCACATCTCACATACAATCATTGATCACAAAGCAAAAACAAATAAACAAATAAACAAACAAACAAACAAACAAACAAACAAACACATCACATCTCACATACAATCATTGATCACAAAGCAAAAACAAATAAACAAATAAACAAATAAACAAACAAACAAACAAACAAACACATCACATCTCACATACAATCATTGATCACAAAGCAAAAACAAATAAACAAACAAACAAACAAACAAACAAACAAACACATCACATCTCACATACAATCATTGATCACAAAGCAAAAACAAACAAACAAACAAACAAACAAACAAACAAACAAACACATCACATCTCACATACAATCATTGATCACAAAGCAAAAACAAATAAACAAACAAACAAACAAACAAACACATCACATCTCACATACAATCATTGATCACAAAGCAAAAACAAATAAACAAACAAACAAACAAACAAACAAACACATCACATCTCACATACAATCATTGATCACAAAGCAAAAACAAATAAACAAACAAACAAACAAACAAACAAACAAACACATCACATCTCACATACAATCATTGATCACAAAGCAAAAACAAATAAACAAATAAATAAACAAACAAACAAACAAACAAACACATCACATCTCACATACAATCATTGATCACAAAGCAAAAACAAATAAACAAATAAACAAACAAACAAACACATCACATCTCACATACAATCATTGATCACAAAGCAAAAACAAATAAACAAATAAACAAACAAACAAACACATCACATCTCACATACAATCATTGATCACAAAGCAAAAACAAATAAACAAACAAACAAACAAAAACAAAAAAACAAACAAACAAACAAACACATCACATCTCACATACAATCATTGATCACAAAGCAAAAACAAATAAACAAACAAACAAACAAACAAACACATCACATCTCACATACAATCATTGATCACAGAGCAAAAACAAATAAACAAACAAACAAACAAACAAACACATCACATCTCACATACAATCATTGATCACAAAGCAAAAACAAATAAACAAACAAACAAACAAACAAACACATCACATCTCACATACAATCATTGATCACAAAGCAAAAACAAATAAACAAACAAACAAACAAACAAACAAACAAACACATCACATCTCACATACAATCATTGATCACAAAGCAAAAACAAATAAACAAACAAACAAACAACCAAACAAACAAAAACAACAAAACAACAAACAAACAAACAAACAAATAATTAAAGAACAGCACGACATAAGTGTGTGTTTAGTCAATACTTTGTATATGTAAATGACACATTTAATAAAAGAAAGTTTAAACAGTGATGGTCAACAATTCCACCAATATCAAAAAATAAAAAGAAAGTTTAAACAGTGATGGTCAACAATTCCACTAATATCAACAAATTAAAATAAAGTTTAAGTAGTGATGGTCAACAATTCTACCAATATCAACAAATTAGAATAAAGTTTAAACAATGATGGTCAACAATTCCACCAATATCAACAAAACAAAGGAAAGTTTAAACAGTGATGGTCATGAATTCCACCAATATCAACAAAATAAAACAAAGTTTAAACAGTGATGGTCAACAATTCCACCATTATCAACGAAACAAAGAAAGCTTAAACAGTGATGGTCAACAATTCCACCATTATCAAACGAAACAAAGAAAGCTTAAACAGTGATGGTCAACAATTCCACCATTATCAACGAAACAAAGAAAGCTTAAACAGTGATGGTCAACAATTCCACCAATATCAACAAAATAAAAGAAAGTTTAAACAGTGATGGTCAACAATTCTACCAATATCAACAAATTAGAATAAAGTTTAAACAATGATGGTCAACAATTCCACCAATATCAACAAAACAAAGGAAAGTTTAAACAGTGATGGTCATGAATTCCACCAATATCAACAAAATAAAACAAAGTTTAAACAGTGATGGTCAACAATTCCACCATTATCAACGAAACAAAGAAAGCTTAAACAGTGATGGTCAACAATTCCACCATTATCAAACGAAACAAAGAAAGCTTAAACAGTGATGGTCAACAATTCCACCATTATCAACGAACAAAGAAAGCTTAAACAGTGATGGTCAACAATTCCACCAATATCAACAAAATAAAAGAAAGTTTAAACAGTGAGTGTAAGCAATTCCACCAACATCAATAAAACAAACAATTATCTCTCACATTAACTCATTGAACACAAAAAACCAGCGACATATGACGTTGTATATTCGCCTTTTGGCCTTGTGATTAGGTCATTATGCTTATTCTGTCTTGGGACGGGCATATTTTTTACCTGTAGTTGATAAAAAATAATGTACACAGAGTAAATCGGTTTGTGAAAATTACAATACATCTAAGCTGAATGTCGTCGTTCTTAATATTATGCGGTCATCATCACGAATTGGTTAATATTCAGTTCTCAAATGGCAATGGATCTTTTCCCTTTTACTGAGGCTTTGTCTTTTCTTATCACTGAAATACCGGATTTAGCTTAAGCATATTTTATTAATAAATATAGTACAATAAGATAATTTCAATATGATATAGTGCAATGTCTGGATTTTGTTCTGTCTTTTGTGTCGCCTGTAACTCTGGATTGTACATTGACGTTTATGTCACTTTGTTTTACAGATGACGTACAAGACAGAGTGTTTTGTGGGTGTCTCTGGCAGATACATTAATTTCAATTTCTTTATTTCCCCTTCGGGTTTCTCTAACATTCATTTCACCTTATGTATAGATAACGTGCGCGGCAGCGTATTTTGCTGGTGTCAACGGACTGTACATTAACTTCGTGATGCCCCTTCGGGTTTCTTTAACCTTTACTTCACCTTTTATTTACAGATAACGCGCGCGGCAGAATATTTTGTTGGTATCTCTGGATTGTACATTGATTACTTGATTTCTTCCCCTTCGGTTTTCTCTAGCGTTTACTTCATCTTGTTTACAGATAACGCGCTCGGCAGAGTGTTTCGTGGGTGTCTCTGGATTGTACATTGACTGCTTGATTTCCCTTTCGGTTTTCTCTAACGCTTACTTCATCTTATTTACAGATAACGCGCTCGGCAGAGTGTTTTGAGGGTGTCTCTGGATTGTACATTAATTTCATTATTTCCCCTTCGGTGTTCTCTAACGTTTACTTCACCTTGTTTACAGATCACACGAGTGGTCGAGTATTTTGGATGGATTATTTCAGCTCTCAGATCAACAGTATGAGTGCAGATGGTAAAGACAGACGGTCACATGATTTCATAAACTACTATAAAACTATAACTATGCCGTATTCCGGAGAAACATTTAAGACCTTAGACAAATGGATGCGATATGCTTATAAGGTTTGTATCAATTATGATGAACTGTTTATAAGAATGTATAAATAAACGTTAGAGTAAACCGAAGTGGCAACATTGAGTACACAAGACACAGGACGAAGACAAACAAGGCAAAAAACACAGCACAGAAAACTAAAAAGATGAACAACACAGACCCCATCAAAACCGGGGATGAACTCAGGTGTTCTCTAAGGATAAGCAGTTCCTGCCTCTTATAAAACACCCGTCATAAATTATGATGAACTTGAATGGTCTAAAACTCTCTGAAATTGTTTTTTCCCCATTTATATGACATCATTTTAGAAAGCTATTCCGGATACAATAGAGATATAAGTTACGGTTCAAATAAAGGTTGCTTAAAAATAAAGACAGTGCCTGCATCATATATATTTATCTATTCCAGAATAGTGTGTATTCTACCGTATACTTCGACGAAAATCTTGAGGTGAAGAACACGATTTACCGTCTTGATACTCAAAATGTAACGATTACTCCATTACCAGTGGGTGTTAAAGTAGAAGAGATGAAAATATATCATCAGTCTGCACAACCGTCAGCAGCAACTGGATAAAACTAAAGGAAGATGGAATGGGAGAGAATGAGAAGACGGGGAAAAACAAAGATATTAGAAAGAATCTAATTAACAAACACAAATAAATTGTTATCTGCATTAATAATTTAACCATTTTATTTCTATGATTTAACTACACCCTCCATGGTCATCCATACGAGCCATTGAAAAACCCCAACTATCTTGGTCTAACAAAATCAGACAAGATTTAAAATGGAAAAGCCATGTAAATATCGTCTACACGAAGGTTAATAAAACTATTGGCTTTCTTCGTCGAAACCTTTTCGTTTTATTTCGTTTATTTTATTATTATTCTAATGGCCCCTTTACTCGAATGTCAAACCTTGCTAAGTGTTCTCTGTTCATCTCAAATGTTTTAGCTCAATACAACATTATGTAATAAAGTTTGTCAGTAACTCAGTTTGTCAGTTGGGTGGTTTTCTCCGGATACTACGTTTTCCTCCACCATCAAAACTGACCGCCACAATATAACTGAAATATTGTTGAAAGTGACGCTAAACACAATACCTCCCTCAAATGTTTTAGTAAAGCTGTTATGTCATTTTATTTAGATCTAATGTGAAGTCTTAATACGTGCCATATAATAAGACTGGATATGGATGTAGATGAACATGACTACCCGACATTACACTTGAAAGCATATTTGGCGCTTTAAAATCTGATTCAACCCACCATTTCTTTAGAAATGCCTGTACCAAGTCAGGGTCATTACGGTTTTCACAGTTTTCCGGTTGTTGACTGATTTTGTCTGTTTATATACTTATGAATTTTGACTTTCCCTTTGTTAGATTGTTCGGAGTTCGGTAATTTTGTTATTACCCTTATTTATATATTAAAGCAAAGGAACAATGCTTTCATTTATGTTCTGCATTCCACAGTCACATTAGGGTAAAGGGAGGGTATGAAACAAAAGTAACCGTCTTAATCCCATGATCCATTGTTCCTGTCACAGCCAGTATCTATATTTTAATCACATTTCTGTTTTATTCTTGCGAGTTAACATTTTAAAGTGAAAATATATAAGATTATTAGGTACTAATAAAAAGAAAAGCAAAACAATACCACACTGTCGGAACAATTCCAAAATCTAGAAAATAAAAAAATACCACACTGTGTGAACAATTACAAAATCTAGAAAACAAAAAATACCACACTGTCTGAACAATTACAAAATCTAGAAAACAAAAAATACCACACTGTCGGAACAATTACAAAATCTAGAAAGCCAAAACAATACCACACTGTTTGAACAATTACAAAATCTAGAAAGCCAAAACATACTACACTGTCTGAACAATTACAAAATCTAGAAAACAAAAAATACCACACTGTCTGAACAATTACAAAATCTAGAAAGCAAAAAAATACCACACTGTCGAAACAATTCCAAAATCTAGAAAATAACAAAAATACCACACTGTGTGAACAATTACAAAATCTAGAAAACAAAAAATACCACACTGTCTGAACAATTACAAAATCTAGAAAACAAAAAATACCACACTGTCTGAACAATTACAAAATCTAGAAAACCAAAACATACCACACAGTCTGAACAATTACAAAATCTAGAAAGCCAAAAAATACCACACTGTCGGAACAATTACAAAATCTAGAAAACCAAAAAAATACCACACTGTCGAAACAATTACAAAATATACCACACTATCGGAACAATTACAAAATCTAGAAAGCAAAAAAATACCACACTGTCGAAACAATTCCAAAATCTAGAAAATAAAAAAATACCACACTGTGTGAACAATTACAAAATCTAGAAAGCCAAAAATACCACACTGTGTGAACAATTACAAAATATACCACACTATCGGAACAATTACAAAATCTAGAAAGCCAAAAAATATCACACTGTCGGAACAATTCCAAAATCTAGAAAACCAAAAATACCACACTGTCTGAACAATTACAAAATCTAGAAAACCAAAAAATACCACACTGTCTGAACAATTACAAAATCTAGAAAATAACAAAAAATACCACACTGTGTGAACAATTACAAAATCTAGAAAACAAAAAATACCACACTGTCTGAACAATTACAAAATCTACAAAACAAAAAATACCACACTGTCGGAACAATTACAAAATCTAGAAAGCCAAAACAATACCACACTGTTTGAACAATTACAAAATCTAGAAAGCCAAAAAATACCACACTGTCTGAACAATTACAAAATCTAGAAAACAAAAAATACCACACTGTCGGAACAATTACAAAATCTAGAAAACAAAAAAATACCACACTGTCTGAACAATTACAAAATCTAGAAAGCCAAAAAATACCACACTGTCTGAACAATTACAAAATATACCACACTGTCGGAACAATTACAAAATCTAGAAAGCAAACAAATACCACACTGTCGAAACAATTCCAAAATCTAGAAAATAAAAAAATACCACACTGTGTGAACAATTACAAAATCTAGAAAACAAAAAATACCACACTGTCTGAACAATTACAAAAACTAGAAAACAAAAAATACCACACTGTCTGAACAATTACAAAATCTAGAAAACCAAAACATACCACACAGTCTGAACAATTACAAAATCTAGAAAGCCAAAAAATACCACACTGTCGAAACAATTACAAAATCTAGAAAGCAAACAAATACCACACTGTCGAAACAATTCCAAAATCTAGAAAATAAAAAAATACCACACTGTGTGAACAATTACAAAATCTAGAAAACAAAAAATACCACACTGTCTGAACAATTACAAAAACTAGAAAACAAAAAATACCACGCTGTCTGAACAATCACAAAATCTAGAAAACCAAAACATACCACACAGTCTGAACAATTACAAAATCTAGAAAGCCAAAAAATACCACACTGTCGGAACAATTACAAAATCTAGAAAACCAAAAAAATACCACACTGTCGAAACAATTCCAAAATCTAGAAAATAAAAAAATACCACACTGTCTGAACAATTACAAAATCTAGAAAACCAAAAAATACCACACCGTCTGAACAATTACAAAATCTAGAAAGCCAAAAAATACCACACTGTCGGAACAATTACAAAATCTAGAAAACCAAAAAAATACCACACTGTCGAAACAATTCCAAAATCTAGAAAATAAAAAAATACCACACTGTCTGAACAATTACAAAATCTAGAAAACAAAAAAATACCACACTGTCGGAACAATTACAAAATCTAGAAAATAACAAAAAATACCACACTGTGTGAACAATTACAAAATCTAGAAAACAAAAAATACCACACTATCTGAACAATTACAAAATCTAGAAAACAAAAAATACCACACTGTCGGAACAATTACAAATTCTAGAAAGCCAAAAAATACCACACTGTCTGAACAATTACAAAATCTAGAAAACAAAAATACCACACTGTCGGAACAATTACAAAATCTAGAAAACAAAAAAATACCACACTGTCTGAACAATTACAAAATCTAGAAAGCCAAAAAATACCACACCGTCTGAACAATTACAAAATATACCACACTGTCGGAACAATTACAAAATCTAGAAAACAAAAAAATACCACACTGTCTGAACAATTACAAAATCTAGAAAGCCAAAAAATACCACACTGTCTGAACAATTACAAAATCTAGAAAACAAAAATACCACACTGTCGGAACAATTACAAAATCTAGAAAGCAAAAAAATACCACACTGTCGAAACAATTCCAAAATCTAGAAAATAAAAAAATACCACACTGTGTGAACAATTACAAAATCTAGAAAACAAAAAATACCACACTGTCTGAACAATTACAAAATCTAGAAAACAAAAAATACCACACTGTCTGAACAATTACAAAATATAGAAAACCAAAACATACCACACAGTCTGAACAATTACAAAATCTAGAAAGCCAAAAAATACCACACTGTCTGAACAATTACAAAATCTAGAAAACAAAAAAATACCACACTGTCGGAACAATTACAAAATCTAGAAAACAAAAATACCACACTGTCGGAACAATTACAAAATCTAGAAAACAAAAAAATACCACACTGTCTGAACAATTACAAAATCTAGAAAGCCAAAAAATACCACACTGTCTGAACAATTACAAAATATACCACACTGTCGGAACAATTACAAAATCTAGAAAACCAAAAAATACCACAATGTCTGAACAATTACAAAATATACCACACTGTCGGAACAATTACAAAATCTAGAAAACAAAAAATACCACAATGTCTGAACAATTACAAAATATACCACACTGTCGGAACAATTACAAAATCTAGAAAACCAAAAAAATACCACACTGTCGAAACAATTCCAAAATCTAGAAAATACAAAAATACCACACTGTCTGAACAATTACAAAATCTAGAAAGCCAAAAAATACCACACCGTCTGAACAATTACAAAATCTAGAAAACAAAAAATACCACAATGTCTGAACAATTACAAAATATACCACACTGTCGGAACAATTACAAAATCTAGAAAACCAAAAAAATACCACACTGTCGAAACAATTCCAAAATCTAGAAAATACAAAAATACCACACTGTCTGAACAATTACAAAATCTAGAAAACAAAAAAATACCACACTGTCTGAACAATTACAAAATCTAGAAAGCCAAAAAATACCACACCGTCTGAACAATTACAAAATCTAGAAAACCAAAAAATACCACACTGTCGAAACAATTCCAAAATCTAGAAAATAAAAAAATACCACACTGTGTGAACAATTACAAAATCTAGAAAACCAAAAAATACCACACTGTCGGAACAATTACAAAATCTAGAAAACCAAAAAATACCACACTGTCGAAACAATTCCAAAATCTAGAAAATAAAAAAATACCACACTGTGTGAACAATTACAAAATCTAGAAAACCAAAAAATACCACACTGTGTGAACAATTACAAAATCTAGAAAACAAAAAAATACCACACTGTCGGAACAATTACAAAATCTAGAAAGCCAAAAAATATCACACTGTCTGAACAATTACAAAATCTAGAAAACAAAAAATACCACACTGTCTGATCAATTACAAAATCTAGAAAACCAAAAAATACCACACTGTCGGAACAATTACAAAATCTAGAAAGCCAAAAAATACCACACTGTCTGAACAATTCCAAAATCTAGAAAGCAAAAAAATACCACACTGTTGAAACAATTCCAAAATCTAGAAAATAAAAAAATACCACACTGTGTGAACAATTACAAAATCTAGAAAGCAAAAAATACAACACTGTGTGAACAATTACAAAATTTAGAAAACAAAAAAATACCACACTGTCGGAGCAATTACAAAATCTAGAAAGCCAAAAAATATCACACTGTCTGAACAATTACAAAATCTAGAAAACAAAAAAATACCACACTGTCTGAACAATTACAAAATCTAGAAAGCCAAAAAATACCACACCGTCTGAACAATTATAAAATCTAGAAAACAAAAAAATACCACACTGTCGGAACAATTACAAAATCTAGAAAACCAAAAAATACCACACTGTCGAAACAATTCCAAAATCTAGAAAATAAAAAAATACCACACTGTGTGAACAATTACAAAATCTAGAAAACCAAAAAATACCACACTGTGTGAACAATTACAAAATCTAGAAAACAAAAAAATACCACACTGTCGGAACAATTACAAAATCTAGAAAGCCAAAAAATATCACACTGTCTGAACAATTACAAAATCTAGAAAACAAAAAATACCACACTGTCTGATCAATTACAAAATCTAGAAAACCAAAAAATACCACACTGTCGGAACAATTACAAAATCTAGAAAGCCAAAAAATACCACACTGTCTGAACAATTACAAAATCTAGAAAGCAAAAAAATACCACACTGTTGAAACAATTCCAAAATCTAGAAAATAAAAAAATACCACACTGTGTGAACAATTACAAAATCTAGAAAGCAAAAAATACAACACTGTGTGAACAATTACAAAATTTAGAAAACAAAAAAATACCACACTGTCGGAGCAATTACAAAATCTAGAAAGCCAAAAAATATCACACTGTCGGAACAATTACAAAATCTAGAAAACAAAAAATACCACACTGTCTGAACAATTACAAAATCTAGAAAGCCAAAAAATATCACACTGTCGGAACAATTACAAAATCTAGAAAACCAAAAAATACCACAATGTCTGAACAATTACAAAATCTAGAAAACAAAAAATACCACACTGTCTGAACAATTACAAAATCTAGAAAACAAAAAATACCACACTGTCGGAACAATTACAAAATCTAGAAAGCAAAAAAATACCACCCTGTCGAAACAATTCCAAAATCTAGAAAATAAAAAAATACCACACTGTGTGAACAATTACAAAATCTAGAAAACAAAAAATACCACACTGTCTGAACAATTACAAAATCTAGAAAACCAAAACATACCACACAGTCTGAACAATTACAAAATATACCACACTGTCGGAACAATTACAAAATCTAGAAAGCCAAAAAATACCACACCGTCTGAACAATTCCAAAATCTAGAAAGCCAAAAAATACCACACTGTCTGAACAATTACAAAATATACCACACTCTCGGAACAATTACAAAATCTAGAAAGCAAAAAAATACCACACTGTCGAAACAATTCCAAAATCTAGAAAATAAAAAAATACCACACTGTGTGAACAATTACAAAATCTAGAAAACCAAAAAATACCACACTGTCTGAACAATTACAAAATCTAGAAAACCAAAAAATATCACACTGTCTGAACAATTACAAAATCTAGAAAACAAAAAATACCACACTGTCTGAACAATTACAAAATCTAGAAAACCAAAACATACCACACAGTTTGAACAATTACAAAATCTAGAAATCCCAAAAATACCACACTGTCGAAACAATTCCAAAATCTAGAAAATACAAAAATACCACACTGTCTGAACAATTACAAAATCTAGAAAACAAATAAATACCACACTGTCTGAACAATTACAAAATCTAGAAAGCCAAAAAATACCACACAGTCTGAACAATTACAAAATATACCACACTGTCGGAACAATTACAAAATCTAGAAAGCAAAAAAATACCACACTGTCGAAACAATTCTAAAATCTAGAAAATAAATAAATACCACACTGTGTGAACAATTACAAAATCTAAAAAACCAAAAAATACCACACTGTGTGAACAATTACAAAATCTAGAAAACAAAAAAATACCACAATGTCGGAACAATTACAAAATCTAGAAAGCCAAAAAATATCACACTGTCTGAACAATTACAAAATCTAGAAAACAAAAAATACCACACTGTCTGATCAATTACAAAATCTAGAAAACCAAAAAATACCACACTGTCTGAACAATTACAAAATCTAGAAAGCAAAAAAATACCACACTGTTGAAACAATTCCAAAATCTAGAAAATAAAAAAATACCACACTGTGTGAACAATTACAAAATCTAGAAAACAAAAAATACCACACTGTGTGAACAATTACAAAATTTAGAAAGCCAAAAAATATCACACTGTCGGAACAATTACAAAATCTAGAAAGCCAAAAAATATCACACTGTCGGAACAATTACAAAATCTAGAAAACAAAAAATACCACACTGTCTGAACAATTACAAAATCTAGAAAGCCAAAAAATATCACACTGTCGGAACAATTACAAAATCTAGAAAACCAAAAAATACCACAATGTCTGAACAATTACAAAATCTAGAAAATAAAAAAATACCACACTGTGTGAACAATTACAAAATCTAGAAAACAAAAAAATACCACACTGTCTGAACAATTACAAAATCTAGAAAACAAAAAATACCCCACTGTCGGAACAATTACAAAATCTAGAAAGCCAAAACAATACCACACTGTTTGAACAATTACAAAATGTAGAAAGCCAAAAAATACCACACTGTGTGAACAATTACAAAATCTAGAAAACAAAAAATACCACACTGTCGGAGCAATTACAAAATCTAGAAAGCCAAAAAATATCACACTGTCGGAACAATTACAAAATCTAGAAAACAAAAAATACCACAATGTCTGAACAATTACAAAATCTAGAAAACAAAAAATACCACACTGTGTGAACAATTACAAAATTTAGAAAACAAAAAAATACCACACTGTCGGAACAATTACAAAATCTAGAAAGCCAAAAAATATCACACTGTCGGTACAATTACAAAATCTAGAAAGCAAAAAATACCACACTGTCTGAACAATTACAAAATCTAGAAAGCCAAAAAATATCACACTGTCGGAACAATTACAAAATCTAGAAAGCCAAAAAATACCACAATGTCTGAACAATTACAAAATCTAGAAAATAAAAAATACCACACTGTGTGAACAATTACAAAATCTAGAAAACAAAAAATACCACACTGTCTGAACAATTACAAAATCTAGAAAACAAAAAATACCCCACTGTCGGAACAATTACAAAATCTAGAAAGCCAAAACAATACCACACTGTTTGAACAATTACAAAATCTAGAAAACAAAAAATACCACACTGTCTGAACAATTACAAAATCTACAAAACAAAAAATACCACACTGTCGGAACAATTACAAAATCTAGAAAACCAAAAAATACCACAATGTCTGAACAATTACAAAATCTAGAAAATAAAAAAATACCACACTGTGTGAACAATTACAAAATCTAGAAAACAAAAAAATACCACACTGTCGGAACAATTACAAAATCTAGAAAGCAAAAAAATACCACACTGTCGAAACAATTCCAAAATCTAGAAAATAAAAAAATACCACATTGTGTGAACAATTACAAAATCTAGAAAACAAAAAATACCACACTGTCTGAACAATTACAAAATCTAGAAAACAAAAAATACCACACTGTCTGAACAATTACAAAATCTAGAAAACCAAAAAATACCACACAGTCTGAACAATTACAAAATCTAGAAAGCCAAAAAATACCACACTGTCTGAACAATTACAAAATATACCACACTGTCGGAACAATTACAAAATCTAGAAAGCAAAAAAATACCACACTGTCTGAACAATTACAAAATCTAGAAAGCCAAAAAATATCACACTGTCTGAACAATTACAAAATCTAGAAAACCAAAACATACCACACTGTCTGAACAATTACAAAATCTAGAAAACAAAAAATTACCACACTGTTTGAACAATTACAAAATCTAGAAAACAAAAATACCACACTGTTTGAACAATTACAAAATCTAGAAAACAAAAAAATACCACACTGTCTGAACAATTACAAAATCTAGAAAACCATGAACAATTACAAAATCTAGAAGACCAAAAATTACCACACTGTCTGAACAATTACAAAATCTAGAAAACAAAAAAATACCACACTGTCTGAACAATTACAAAATCTAGAAAACAAAAAATACCACACTGTCTGAACAATTACAAAATCTAGAAAACAAAAAATACCACACTGTTTGAACAATTACAAAATCTAGAAAACCCAAAAATACCACACTGTTTGAACAATTACAAAATCAAATATCAAAATCGTCGACAGAGGGAAGATTGATACCCCTCACAAACACGACCGCACACTTTGCTGACTTGGTACAGACATTTCATTAAAGAATGACGGGGTTAAACTAGTTTTATGGGCCAACCCTCCCATCTTATTTTCATGGGCCAACCCTCCCCTCTTATTTTCATGGGCCAACCCTCCCCTCTTATTTTCATGGGCCAACCCTCCCCTTATTTTCATGGGCCAACCCTCCCCTCTATTTTTCATGGTCCAACCCTCCCCTCTTATTTTCATGGGCCAACCCTCCCCTCTTATTTTTATGGGCCAACCCTCCCCTCTTATTTTCATGGGCCAACCCTCCCCTCTATTTTTCATGGGCCAACCCTCCCCTCTTATTTTCATGGGCCAAACCTCTCCTCTTGTTTTCATGGGCCAACCCTCCCCTCTTATTTTCATGGGCCAACCCTCCCCTCTTATTTTCATGGGCCAACCCTCCCCCTTATTTTCATGGGCCTAATTGATATTAAAGAGTAAGCCTTATTGTTCGCTTGTCATTAGTGAAGCTATCACTAGTTAATCCGTAACCTTGATATTGTCAACGTGGTCACTTTTAATTTAATTCCTGATATCATCTGTCTTTCATTTTGGACACATTTGTTGGCAGTATCTGTCCAGGTGTAAACATGATGTCCGTGACCTTATGAGTTTGATCGTGTGTTTTAAATCAATAATTGGTCTTGATACAAACCGTAATGTTTGTAAGTGAGTGACCAGATCACAATACAAGGGTATGATCAAGGATTCATATACTATATAAATCATTGGTATGATCAAGGATTCATATACTATATACATCTTTGGTATGATCAATGAAACAAAAAACAAAGACAAACAAACAACAACAACAAAAAAACGAAAACAAAAACAAAAACAGACACAATACAAAACAAAACAAAACAAAAACAAACAAAACAAAAACAATTGGATATTGGATTAATTATATAAAAAAAATAATAGCTAAATTACACATTCTAAAAAAATCATACATTAAAATGATTATCAAAGGATGCAGATAGTTTGGTTATAAGCTTCATCAATGAATATTATCAACTTTCTGTCATCGATATTCGACCAACATCATTTTGTTCATTGACGTCCGAGCAGCATCTTTTGTTCATTGACCTCCGACCAAATTATGTTTGTTCATCGTCCTCCGATCAACATCCTTTGTTCATCGACCTCCGATAAACATCTTTTTGATCATTGACTTCCGAGCAACATCTTTTGTTCATAGACCTCCAGGCAACAGCTTTTGTGCATTGCCCTCCAGGCAACAGCTTTTGTGCATTGACCTCCGAGCAGAGTCTTTTGCTCATCGACCTCCGAGCAACATATGTTTGTTCATCGACGTCGGACCAAATCGTTGTGTTCATTGACCTGCGACCAACAATCTTTGTTCATCGACTTCCGACCAACATCGTTCGTCCATTGACAATCATTCTCCCTTCACGTCTTCAATGTTTAGTATTTTTTATCTGCAATTTCTTTGCCAATATATATACGTACCAACATTTGGTAGTTATTGATAATATCGCCGTCGTCTCATTTACTTCTAATGAGCGCAATCACGTGTTTTAAATCGTAGTTAGTATAACATTACATAATTCATTTTATCAGCTATATGAAAATATATACCCTTACACTTTAACACAGTATTTCAGAAATTAATCATAAAAGGCACAGATTTTATTTGATTTGAGTCAAATTATTTTGTCATGTGCATTTAGATTGTAAGCATAAACAGAGGCATGGGAGGCACATATGTGGCTGAGGTTGTTGATCTCTGGCTACAAACCCAACACCACTGATTTAACGTTGGTTCACACCTCGATACCCAACTCTAGTGTTAAGGTTAGAAGACACCGACTAATTCTTTGTAACTCCCTGTCTTTTTTACCTCACTAGGTATAGTAGTTGCCAGCTGAAAGCTGACAAATTGCTGAAGGTTGTACCAAATTCCCATTCATGCATTTCACTTTTTTTTATAAAGAGTAACACAACGGATGCCACTAGCAAACAGGAACTGCTTACCCTCCCGGAACACATGAGCTCGTCCTGAGCTATGTGTGGGGCTGTGTTGTTCAATCCTAGTTTTCTCTGTATAGAGTTTTGTTGATAATTGTTTGTGTTTTTGTCCTTTCATTCCACTTTCTTCGATTTAAGGCTTCTAATTACCCCATTGATATCTTCAGACATTTCTCTTCAATATATCAATTAAAAAAAATGTTGATATAAAATTATGGAAAGTCAAATAAAATAAAGTACCTGAAAATAGTATGTCGGAAAAGCAGTTACACTATGAAATTGCTGCGAAGTGCATTTTGTAATAATATACCATAATATTTTTTTTCATTTTAATATATTCATGCATATTTGCATGTTTTATCAGATGCGCCTCCGCTGCTGTGATTTAATGTCATAATGAGGCTCATCATTAATAGTGTCCCAATTATGTATCTCTTTACCTTTAGTGAGGTTTAAAAAATGTTTGAAGATACCAAAGGGTTATCAGAAGTCGTAAATCTAAGAAGGACAGGAAGAAGAAGAAAGGTTTCAAACAAACAAAAACAACATGGACTGGAGTGAGTAAGCTAGTATACTAGTTAAAGCGCTGGGTGCTTCTAATAAAAGAATAAACAGCAGAGAAGATTTCAATGTTTTGGTTAGGAGTCAAATTTTCATCACCAGCTAATATCAATTCAATTGTAACTACGTATAATTCTTTAATTTATTTAACAAGATTGCCCTATTTTCATTGTAAAAGGAACATTCAAGGAAAAAGTGTTTACAGTCTTCAAAACCATGACCACAGATGCATGCAGGACTAGGCTTTAAACTGACAAGGTGCAAATCTGCATTTAGCGAACTGCACATATTTCTAAGTCTGCTAATATTTAGTTTTCTATCACCCCAACCGAAAAAATCCATGATATACAATTGGTACAAAATCGGTCATGTTTATGTAATCTATTGACATATATTCCCACTTCTAGGTTTATCTGGGGTTATCTCTTAAATAACACAAGAATCTAAAATATTTCTACTTTAATATTAAACATAGACACATTTCTATATCTACGTATCAATATTATCTATTCAAGACCTATCCATTGTCGGTGTTGCGGGAAATTACTTCTGAAAAATTACATTAGGGAAGTCCAAAAACAATATCTTTAGTCAATCCCTTTATTAACATGTTAGAATAAATTAAACTGATTAAATGGCAAGAAAAACTAGAAGATACAACAATTAAGACACGGTTTCCTAATTCTGAGACATCCGGTCCAAGTTGTTATTCCTTAAAGCTACGTATTTAGAGGAGAAGCAACAAATACCGATATTATAGTCCTTGGTTAGACCAGGGATCGAACCCACTATCTACTACAGTCGTGGCTTGCACCGATGTGGATATCTAGAAAATTATTCATGCAAATAAGTAACAATTTATATTAAATAATGAGCCTTTTTCATTGTGTCATCGAAACAAGGTACGCCTAGCTCGACCGTATCACTGATGTCGTCACTGGTCAAGCCACCCTTAGTCCGACAATAACCTTCAAGTTGTCACTGGTTACAACACCTCTAGTCTGATCGCGACCTTGGTGTCATTGGTCAAGCTACCTCCTAATCCGATCATAACATTGATGCTATCGTTGGTCAAGCTACCCCTAATCTCGTCGTAACCTTGATGTTGTCAATATGGTGATATATTGATGTAATTCTTGACATCATCTGTCTTTCATTTTGGACGCAGTTTTCGACAGCTATGTCCAGATGTAAACATGATGTCCGTGACCTTATGTCGTTGTTCTTCGCTTAAAATCAATAGTTGTTCTTGATATCAACTATAATATTTGTAAGTGAGTGACCACATCACAATACAAAGCAGGGACGGATCCAGGATTTCAAGTTAGGGGGGGGGGCACTTAACAAAATTGCGCCGAGCGGAGGGAGGCGCGAACATTTTTGGGGTATTTCGTGTGAAAAATCACGATTTTACGTCAAAAAATCATATTTTTTCCAATTTTAGGGGGGCACGCGCCGGGTGCGCCCCCCCTGGATCGGCCCCATGCAAAGGAATGTCCCATTTGCAAAATATTTTTTTCCGTAGAAAAGACAATACCAATAAGTAATTATTAATAAATCAGAATATAATATACACGATATATGGTATATCACCTTTTCCCAGTAACGAAGACTAAGCTTATCAACGAACTGCACAAGTCTTCCAAAATACTTATCACAATGGCATTGATATAATTCAAATGATTTAATTCTGGACAGGTTCGTTCAGTCTTAGCAAATAATTCATTTGTTAGTGTCAAATTCAGAGAACAGCTGAAACGAAATGAAGTATATATTCCATTAAATAAATATTGCTTTCCTCCCTTTTAATAAATTGTATCCCACTTTTAATAATGTCAATTTACACCACTTTAAGAAGTCATACATTAAAAACGATTATAAGAGCATACAAATAGTTTATTTATAAGGCAAACAACAACACACAAAAAAAACCAACAACACAAAAAAACTACATCCGGCAAAATGGTTCCTGTTCCATACAATAAGAAGTGTTTGAAGATACCAAAGGGAGGTAATCAGAATCCGTATATTGAAGAAGAACAGACAACACAATGGCCAAAAGAAAATGTACAAAAGGACAAACAACGATCTACAAAGCATACACATTAAACTAAAGATCGGGTAACATGACCCCACTAAAAACCGGGGGTGAACTCAGGTGCTCCGGAAGGGTAAGCAGTTCCTGCTCCACTAGTGGCACCCGTATATGAATATATGGTTGTTTTACATTTGTATGGCAGTCGTTTTTTGCATAAAGGTTATGCGTTCTTACTTACGGTTCTATAAATTGCTCTTCGTATATATGTTTTTCAAATCCGATATTTAATATACTATGCATTTATAAAGCTTCATTTCAATAATAAGAGAAGGTTGGTACCACAAAACTAGCTTAACCACGCCATATTTTTTATTGTGATTCCTATGACAAGCAAAAATAACAGATCATGTATTTGTGTGGACAGATGATGTATTTGTGTGGACAGATGATGTATTTGTGTGGACATATCATTTTGTGTGGACAGATGATGTATTTGTGTGGACAGATCATGTATTTGTGTGGACAGATGATGTATTTGTGTGGACAGATGATGTATTTGTGTGGACAGATCATGTATTTGTGTGGACAGATCATGTATTTGTGTGGACAGAAATGTTCAGACAGTGTGATATTTTTTACTTTTCGTTTTATTCTAGCATATCGACTTCAAAGAATACATGTCAACTAGTAAGTAAGTAAATCTTATTTAAAGTCGGCACATATATACATATAACAAATAACATGAGCTACATGAAGCTCTTAAAACCGACTATAACTCCACAGTATGGATCGTTTCTCCCTCAATTTAGGTCATGAGAGATGTTCATTTTTGAAGACACAATTGTGACTGTGAAATGTAGAGCAGCAATACAAGCGTTGGCTCTTTACTTAATTCTGTGTCTAAGTGTATAATTGGATAGTCTTTAATTCCATATCATCTCTTTCTAATGACAATGGGATGCTTGATTTTCTAACTTGGTAAAAAATAATTTGCAGGATAAAAAGAAAGTATGCTTCCTTTATCGTTTCGTAGAAGCTAAAATTATTTAAAGACATATGGGACAGAATAATCAATCCATGATGTTCAGGATACCCGATGGTCCAAGTGTGTCTCTTTATCTCCCGCAAACTTATTATCTGAAATGATCATCTGAAGAATCTCCCCTAAGGAGAGTTATCAGTAAGGGTGATAACAAAGGAATGTTACAACTACTTGGGGGTACAATGTTTACCCTATCCTATATATATAAGAAAGATGCAGTATATTCAGATGTCATTGTCAATTTGCAATTTGAGATCACAGCTACCAGAGAGAAATACATTGTTGTTGTATAGTGTTATATTGGTTGATCATATACGAAGTTCATCAAGGTAAGCTATAATATTTTATGGTTGTATAGTGTTATATTGGTTGATCATATACGAAGTTCATCAAGGTAAGCTATAATATTTTATGGTTGTATAGTGTTATATTGGTTGATCATATACGAAGTTCATCAAGGTAAGCTATAATATTTTATGGTTGGATAGTGTTATATTGGTTGATCATATACGAAGTTCATCAAGGTAAGCTATAATATTTTATGGTTGGATAGTGTTATATTGGTTGATCATATACGAAGTTCATCAAGGTAAGCTATAATATTTTATGGTTGGATAGTGTTATATTGGTTGATCATATACGAAGTTCATCAAGGTAAGCTATAATATTTTATGGTTGGATAGTGTTATATTGGTTGATCATATACGAAGTTCATCAAGGTAAGCTATAATATTTTATGGTTGTATAGTGTTATATTGGTTGATCATATACGAAGTTCATCAAGGTAAGCTATAATATTTTATGGTTGTATAGTGTTATATTGGTTGATCATATACGAAGTTCATCAAGGTAAGCTATAATATTTTATGGTTGGATAGTGTTATATTGGTTGATCATATACGAAGTTCATCAAGGTAAGCTATAATATTTTATGGTTGTATAGTGTTATATTGGTTGATCATATACGAAGTTCATCAAGGTAAGCTATAATATTTTATGGTTGGATAGTGTTATATTGGTTGATCATATACGAAGTTCATCAAGGTAAGCTATAATATTTTATGGTTGTATAGTGTTATATTGGTTGATCATATACGAAGTTCATCAAGGTAAGCTATAATATTTTATGGTTGTATAGTGTTATATTGGTTGATCATATACGAAGTTCATCAAGGTAAGCTATAATATTTTATGGTTGTATAGTGTTATATTGGTTGATCATATACGAAGTTCATCAAGGTAAGCTATAATATTTTATGGTTGTATAGTGTTATATTGGTTGATCATATACGAAGTTCATCAAGGTAAGCTATAATATTTTATGGTTGTATAGTGTTATATTGGTTGATCATATACGAAGTTCATCAAGGTAAGCTATAATATTTTATGGTTGGATAGTGTTATATTGGTTGATCATATACGAAGTTCATCAAGGTAAGCTATAATATTTTATGGTTGGATAGTGTTATATTGGTTGATCATATACGAAGTTCATCAAGGTAAGCTATAATATTTTATGGTTGGATAGTGTTATATTGGTTGATCATATACGAAGTTCATCAAGGTAAGCTATAATATTTTATGGTTGGATAGTGTTATATTGGTTGATCATATACGAAGTTCATCAAGGTAAGCTATAATATTTTATGGTTGGATAGTGTTATATTGGTTGATCATATACGAAGTTCATCAAGGTAAGCTATAATATTTTATGGTTGTATAGTGTTATATTGGTTGATCATATACGAAGTTCATCAAGGTAAGCTATAATATTTTATGGTTGTATAGTGTTATATTGGTTGATCATATACGAAGTTCATCAAGGTAAGCTATAATATTTTATGGTTGGATAGTGTTATATTGGTTGATCATATACGAAGTTCATCAAGGTAAGCTATAATATTTTATGGTTGGATAGTGTTATATTGGTTGATCATATACGAAGTTCATCAAGGTAAGCTATAATATTTTATGGTTGGATAGTGTTATATTGGTTGATCATATACGAAGTTCATCAAGGTAAGCTATAATATTTTATGGTTGTATAGTGTTATATTGGTTGATCATATACGAAGTTCATCAAGGTAAGCTATAATATTTTATGGTTGGATAGTGTTATATTGGTTGATCATATACGAAGTTCATCAAGGTAAGCTATAATATTTTATGGTTGGATAGTGTTATATTGGTTGATCATATACGAAGTTCATCAAGGTAAGCTATAATATTTTATGGTTGTATAGTGTTATATTGGTTGATCATATACGAAGTTCATCAAGGTAAGCTATAATATTTTATGGTTGTATAGTGTTATATTGGTTGATCATATACGAAGTTCATCAAGGTAAGCTATAATATTTTATGGTTGTATAGTGTTATATTGGTTGATCATATACGAAGTTCATCAAGGTAAGCTATAATATTTTATGGTTGTATAGTGTTATATTGGTTGATCATATACGAAGTTCATCAAGGTAAGCTATAATATTTTATGGTTGTATAGTGTTATATTGGTTGATCATATACGAAGTTCATCAAGGTAAGCTATACTATTTTATGGTTGTATAGTGTTATATTGGTTGATCATATACGAAGTTCATCAAGGTAAGCTATAATATTTTATGGTTGGATAGTGTTATATTGGTTGATCATATACGAAGTTCATCAAGGTAAGCTATAATATTTTATGGTTGGATAGTGTTATATTGGTTGATCATATACGAAGTTCATCAAGGTAAGCTATAATATTTTATGGTTGTATAGTGTTATATTGGTTGATCATATACGAAGTTCATCAAGGTAAGCTATAATATTTTATGGTTGTATAGTGTTATATTGGTTGATCATATACGAAGTTCATCAAGGTAAGCTATAATATTTTATGGTTGGATAGTGTTATATTGGTTGATCATATACGAAGTTCATCAAGGTAAGCTATAATATTTTATGGTTGTATAGTGTTATATTGGTTGATCATATACGAAGTTCATCAAGGTAAGCTATAATATTTTATGGTTGTATAGTGTTATATTGGTTGATCATATACGAAGTTCATCAAGGTAAGCTATAATATTTTATGGTTGGATAGTGTTATATTGGTTGATCATATACGAAGTTCATCAAGGTAAGCTATAATATTTTATGGTTGGATAGTGTTATATTGGTTGATCATATACGAAGTTCATCAAGGTAAGCTATAATATTTTATGGTTGGATAGTGTTATATTGGTTGATCATATACGAAGTTCATCAAGGTAAGTTATAATATTTTATGGTTGGATAGTGTTATATTGGTTGATCATATACGAAGTTCATCAAGGTAAGCTATAATATTTTATGGTTGGATAGTGTTATATTGGTTGATCATATACGAAGTTCATCAAGGTAAGCTATAATATTTTATGGTTGGATAGTGTTATATTGGTTGATCATATACGAAGTTCATCAAGGTAAGCTATTATATTTTATGGTTGTATAGTGTTATATTGGTTGATCATATACGAAGTTCATCAAGGTAAGCTATAATATTTTATGGTTGTATAGTGTTATATTGGTTGATCATATACGAAGTTCATCAAGGTAAGCTATAATATTTTATGGTTGGATAGTGTTATATTGGTTGATCATATACGAAGTTCATCAAGGTAAGCTATAATATGTTATGGTTGTATAGTGTTATATTGGTTGATCATATACGAAGTTCATCAAGGTAAGCTATAATATTTTATGGTTGTATAGTGTTATATTGGTTGATCATATACGAAGTTCATCAAGGTAAGCTATTATATTTTATGGTTGTATAGTGTTATATTGGTTGATCATATACGAAGTTCATCAAGGTAAGCTATAATATTTTATGGTTGTATAGTGTTATATTGGTTGATCATATACGAAGTTCATCAAGGTAAGCTATTATATTTTATGGTTGTATAGTGTTATATTGGTTGATCATATACGAAGTTCATCAAGGTAAGCTATAATATTTTATGGTTGTATAGTGTTATATTGGTTGATCATATACGAAGTTCATCAAGGTAAGCTATAATATTTTATGGTTGGATAGTGTTATATTGGTTGATCATATACGAAGTTCATCAAGGTAAGCTATAATATTTTATGGTTGTATAGTGTTATATTGGTTGATCATATACGAAGTTCATCAAGGTAAGCTATAATATTTTATGGTTGTATAGTGTTATATTGGTTGATCATATACGAAGTTCATCAAGGTAAGCTATAATATTTTATGGTTGTATAGTGTTATATTGGTTGATCATATACGAAGTTCATCAAGGTAAGCTATAATATTTTATGGTTGTATAGTGTTATATTGGTTGATCATATACGAAGTTCATCAAGGTAAGCTATTATATTTTATGGTTGTATAGTGTTATATTGGTTGATCATATACGAAGTTCATCAAGGTAAGCTATAATATTTTATGGTTGGATAGTGTTATATTGGTTGATCATATACGAAGTTCATCAAGGTAAGCTATAATATTTTATGGTTGTATAGTGTTATATTGGTTGATCATATACGAAGTTCATCAAGGTAAGCTATAATATTTTATGGTTGGATAGTGTTATATTGGTTGATCATATACGAAGTTCATCAAGGTAAGCTATAATATTTTATGGTTGTATAGTGTTATATTGGTTGATCATATACGAAGTTCATCAAGGTAAGCTATAATATTTTATGGTTGTATAGTGTTATATTGGTTGATCATATACGAAGTTCATCAAGGTAAGCTATAATATTTTATGGTTGTATAGTGTTATATTGGTTGATCATATACGAAGTTCATCAAGGTAAGCTATAATATTTTATGGTTGGATAGTGTTATATTGGTTGATCATATACGAAGTTCATCAAGGTAAGCTATAATATTTTATGGTTGTATAGTGTTATATTGGTTGATCATATACGAAGTTCATCAAGGTAAGCTATAATATTTTATGGTTGTATAGTGTTATATTGGTTGATCATATACGAAGTTCATCAAGGTAAGCTATAATATTTTATGGTTGTATAGTGTTATATTGGTTGATCATATACGAAGTTCATCAAGGTAAGCTATAATATTTTATGGTTGTATAGTGTTATATTGGTTGATCATATACGAAGTTCATCAAGGTAAGCTATAATATTTTATGGTTGTATAGTGTTATATTGGTTGATCATATACGAAGTTCATCAAGGTAAGCTATAATATTTTATGGTTGTATAGTGTTATATTGGTTGATCATATACGAAGTTCATCAAGGTAAGCTATAATATTTTATGGTTGTATAGTGTTATATTGGTTGATCATATACGAAGTTCATCAAGGTAAGCTATAATATTTTATGGTTGTATAGTGTTATATTGGTTGATCATATACGAAGTTCATCAAGGTAAGCTATAATATTTTATGGTTGTATAGTGTTATATTGGTTGATCATATACGAAGTTCATCAAGGTAAGCTATAATATTTTATGGTTGTATAGTGTTATATTGGTTGATCATATACGAAGTTCATCAAGGTAAGCTATAATATTTTATGGTTGTATAGTGTTATATTGGTTGATCATATACGAAGTTCATCAAGGTAAGCTATAATATTTTATGGTTGTATAGTGTTATATTGGTTGATCATATACGAAGTTCATCAAGGTAAGCTATAATATTTTATGGTTGTATAGTGTTATATTGGTTGATCATATACGAAGTTCATCAAGGTAAGCTATAATATTTTATGGTTGTATAGTGTTATATTGGTTGATCATATACGAAGTTCATCAAGGTAAGCTATAATATTTTATGGTTGTATAGTGTTATATTGGTTGATCATATACGAAGTTCATCAAGGTAAGCTATAATATTTTATGGTTGTATAGTGTTATATTGCTATAATATTTTATGTCTTTTTGTAGTTTTATATCTAATGGTTTATTATTTAACTCATATTTTCTCCTTTTAATGTAAATCTGACAGACAGATTTATTATGTAAGTCATGTTGGCTGTTTTATTTTGACCGACAACGTGAATGGTGGAATAGTTATCGTGATCTTCTAAAATAATGCTGAAAATTGTGAGTTTGATCCCCATTCAGGTCAAGCCAAATGTTAAAAAATTTAGTATTTTCTCCCCCCCCCCCAACCCCAATCCCCGCTAAACTCGCAATTAATACGGAGTAAGAACAAAGTCCGGTTGACTCGGCCTTACGATAATGCTAAGCGACATCTTAACATGTTGACTGTGTCGTCAGTGAGCTATCACTATAACATACCACTACAGTTTGTTGGTCCACTACAAAGCTGTCTTCATCATCATTATCATCATCATCATCATCATCATCATCATCATCACAATAAATAGTAACTTGTTCTCGCCATGATATAGCTAAAACATTTCTCACTTTGGTTTAAGCAACAGGCACTTCTGAAAATATTTCGTTTATTTTTTATTGTGTAATTTCACAATATGCATATTCAAATATGATATACTCATTTTATAATTACTTACGGAGTGTTTATTATGAGGTAATTTACAAAAAAATCATTTTAATGTTTTGTATTTTTCAGATGGAAATAATACGTTGTTTCTATTGTGCAGTATTCATTATTTGGAGTGGTGCTTTCACATATGCTGTTCCGATATCTCCAAAGAAGGCAGATGACAACACAGTTGACGTTAAATCGGATGTGAAAGAAATTTCAAAATGGATTTCAATAATCCTTTCCAAAAACATTGTCGATGTGAACAATTTACGAATGAAGCGACAGCTTGACCCAACGTCAGCAGAAGCTTTAAAACAATACTGGAACTGGAAAAAATCTAATGGTACCGGTAACAGTCAGCTACGATATGGTAGATCTGTAAACAATACTGACGATGAACAAAATGATAAAAGTGTGTTACGGAGTAAGAGAAGTGCACCTTGGAGTTATCATAAATTAACGAGACTTATTAGGAAATATTACAAACATAAAGGACATAGAAGAAATGGAAAATTCCAAATAAGGTTTGGATAAAGCCAGAAGAAAAGTAGTTTTTGCTGTGACAATATGAATCTCATACAAATAATCAGTATTACCTACAATGTGGACAATGAAGAATCTCACAAACTGTAAAACAAAAAACCTGCCATTATTTATTATATTACTATGTGAAAATATTTAATAAAATGAATTTGCTACAAATTAAAATGTAAAACTTTACTATAATTGATGTATTTCTTTCAGTTATGTGTGAAGGTTAGCATTTTACTCACATGTGGAGAGCACTTGCATGATCGCACCATTTTACTAAGAGGGGAGGTTTGGGCCCATCAAACTAGCTTATCCTCGCCACTTTTTATTGAAGTGTCTGTACCAATCCAGGAAAATGAGCGGCCATGTATTAAGGGTATCGAGTTTTCTAACTGTTTCTGTCGTTTTCGATTGGAATTTGGAACTGTTCCGACGATGTAGTATATTTTGTTTTTCATTGTTGTGATAATCAAATAGCAAATTATTGTGTCCCATTATTAACTAATGTAGTAACAAATTGAAAAGGCTTAAGGGGTTACGGTTATATCTTTCAATGTTTCAGTTATATCGCGTGGCGATCAGTTTTATTGGCGAAGAATTCGGAGTGTCAAGGGATAATCACTGACGTACAGCAAGTCACAAGTCAAACAGTTTTGGTATAATTTAATGTTGTATCAAATACACAATCGTGTTTCTGTGTTTATAATTTCGTATTATAAGGTTTTATAATATTAATCATACGATGCATATTATATGGGGAACAGTCACAACTAGCGCAGGTTTTGTTTTTCTTCGTCTTGTGTACCAACGTTGCCAGTTTCTCTGGATTGTCCTTTTATATTTGCCACTTTGGTATTCTCTAACGTTTAGATATTCTATAATATTCTTTTTCTCTCTGACATATACTTGATTTTCTAAACGAGTTATGAGTATAAAACGGATGACATCCGAGTTTATCCTCGTTTGTAGTGAAGTTCGTGTAGGTCAGAGTTTATCCTCGTTTGTAGTGGAGTTCGTGTAGGTCAGAGTTCGTGTAGGTCAATCTTTATTTTCCTGTGTTCTCTTTTGTGGACTATTAATTATCTTCTTGTACCCTTTTTTCTATTGCATTTTCGGTGATTCATTGATTACCGTTATGGCATCTTCGTGAATTGGTCAATACAAACATCCAATTAATTGGGTCACACCTAACTGAATGCATTGAAAATATCATTTATGGTTAAAATACCAATGTTCAACTATGCTACTAACACAAAAGTTTAGGAAATTATAAATACCACAACAGATGGAGAGAAAAAAAACATTGAAAAAGTATGGATAATAAAATGAAAAACAAAAAATACCACTCCGTCCGAAGTAAAGTTAGAAGATACCAAAGGGAGGTAATCAGAAGCCGAAAGTCAAAGAAGAACAGACAACACAATGGTCAAAAGATACCAAAGGGAGGTAATCAGAAGCCGAAAGTCAAAGAAGGACAGAAAACACAATGGTCAAAAGATACCAAAGTGGTAATCAGAAGCCGAAAATCAAAGAAGGACAGACAACACAATGGTCAAAAGATACCAAAGGGAGGTAATCAGAAGCCGAAAGTCAAAGAAGGACAGACAACACAATGGTCAAAAGATACCAAAGGGAGGTAATCAGAAGCCGAAAGTCAAAGAAGGACAGACAACACAATGGTCAAAAGATACCAAAGGGGTAATCAGAAGCCGAAAATCAAAGAAGGATAGACAACACAATGGTCAAAAGATACCAAAGGGAGGTAATCAGAAGCCGAAAGTCAAAGAAGGACAGACAACACAATGGTCAAAAGATACCAAAGGGAGGTAATCAGAAGCCGAAAGTCAAAGAAGGACAGACAACACAATGGTCAAAAGATACCAAAGGGGTAATCAGAAGCCGAAAATCAAAGAAGGATAGACAACACAATGGTCAAAAGATACCAAAGGGAGGTAATCAGAAGCCGAAAGTCAAAGAAGGACAGACAACACAATGGTCAAAAGATACCAAAGGGGTAATCAGAAGCCGAAAATCAAAGAAGGACATACAATATAATGGTTAAAAGATAGCAAAGGGGTAATCAGAAGCCGAAAATCAAAGAAGGACAGACAACACAATGGTCAAAAGATACCAAAGGGAGGTGAAAGTCAAAGAAGGACAGACAACACAATGGTCAAAAGATACCAAAGGGGTAATCAGAAGCCGAAAATCAAAGAAGGACAGACAATATAATGGTTAAAAGATACCAAAGGGGTAATCAGAAGCCGAAAATCAAAGAAGGACAGACAACACAATGGTCAAAAGATACCAAAGGGATAATCAGAAGCCGAAAGTCAAAGAAGGACAGACAACACAATGGTCAAAAGATACCAAAGGGAGGTAGTCAGAAGCCGAAAGTCAAAGAAGGACAGACAACACAATGGTCAAAAGATACCAAAGGAGTAATCAGAAGCCGAAAATCAAAGAAGGACAGACAATATAATGGTTAAAAGATACCAAAGGGGTAATCAGAAGCCGAAAATCAAAGAAGGACAGACAACACAATGGTTCAAAAGATACCAAAGGGGTAATTAGAAGCCGAAAATCAAAGAAGGACAGACAACACAATGGTCAAAAGATACCAAAAGGGAGGTAATCAGAAGCCGAAAGTCAAAGAAGGACAGACAACACAATGGTCAAAAGAAAACGACAAAAGAACAAACAAAAATCTACAAGACATTACACAGAAAAATAAAGATCGAGCAACAAGAACCCTACCCAAAACCGGGTGTGAACTCATGTCCTCCGGAAGGGTAAGCAGATACTGCTCCATATGTAGCACCCGTCGTGCTACTCTTGCTACAATCCCAGTGATAAGTCATGTATGAGGAATGGACCGAATTGTGATTACGACAAACAGAACAGATCATACACCGACAAGAACTTAAAGCAGAATGGAAAATCAATGGTGTAATGCAGGGGCGGATCCAGGATTTCAAGTTAGGGGGGGCGCACTTAAAAAAATTGCGCCGAGCGGAGGGAGGCGCGAAAAATTTTGAGGTATTTCGTGTGAAAAATCACGATTTTACGCCAAAAAATCTTATTTTTTCCAATTTTAGGGGGGGGGGGGGGCGCCGGGTGCGCCCCCTGGATCCGCCCCTGAAATGGTTAGCCTGCTGTCCTCTAGCTAGTGCGTTAGATCATGAACAAACAATGGTCAGTAAATCCTATGACAAAATATATTAATTTCTCCACAATAAAACTATTGATATGCTATTGTAACACCTGTAGTCGTGAATGAATATGAAATATGTTGACATAGGTAAACATTACAGGGTTAATGTAAATAAACAATGTCAGGTGAAATTACCTAGTGACAATCTTATAGACCATCCACTTGAAAATAATCCATTGATAAAATAACTTATTATTAGAATGTTGACCACTCTTAGCTTGTCTACGGTGAATTAAAACAATACATATTGTGGTTTCACGTATCTTTGCTGGTGTCAATTTTCGCGGATTGGCAGAAAATGAGGTGTTTGTTTATTTTTATTTTGTTTTTTGATATAAACGTCTCTTGTTATATACAGACACTATACGAACACTGTCTGAAAATATAAAAGTTACGAGCTTTAGAAACAGGTAGCAAAGCTAGACTTGGTCGAGCTGATCTGGCCTGTCACATTGAGTGCAAATGAATTACAATGTATATATTTTCCGACAAAGTGCGTATATTGTGTTTATCCTGCAATGCTAAGAATCCCCAAAACAACTGCCAAATTGCTAGGAACAGCAGAAACAAGTGTCGTCGTCAGTGTTTTAATGGGTGCTGCCATTTAGCGGAACTCTACTTGATTTGTATTTTCGAACATACCAAATTGCTTTATACAACATCGCACCAATTCTTTTTCACACATATGTATTTTGGAAGAAAACCAAAAGGCTGTGAACGTTCTGAAGAATGATTGGAGTCGTGGAGAAAAGGGGGATTGTTGTGCTATATTTTTTTGTGTATGCACTTAACTCTACACAACTGCCCCTATCGAATGTTCTGGACCGAATTTATTAGGAACTAAACCCATATTGTTGTATTCCCTATTCCCTAATACTCGTTAATTATACATTATTTTGATTGATTGATAATATGTATTGTTTTGATAACTGATGCTTGATTTCTCGGGAACAGAAGGTGTGACGTCACTACATTTTTCAATATGGCAGCTACCTTACCAAACCCTCTAACGTTTAATATACACATGTATTGTATTTATCCAACATTTATGTATTTTCACAGATGACAATTATTAACCCCTGATGGGAATAATTAGGCTTATTGTCGGTTATAATGGGAATAATTAGGCTTATTGTCGGTTATAATGGGAATAATTAGGCTTATTGTCGGTTATAATGGGAATAATTAGGCTTATTGTCGGTTATAATTTCTACATGTATTTCCAAATTGCGCTAGTTGTTTATTAACTTAAAATGACATTTAATAAACAATTGTTCTAAATGAGTAACCTTAGACGGGAAGATTTAAAAGCTAAATAAAATAGTTATTATCAATTTTACACATCCTAAACGGTAAGTAAAGAGAATTATGTTGTGAAAAGAAAGTTTAAACATCGATGGTCAGCATTTCTACATACAAAGCGAACAATCACGTTCACCCCTGCACACAAAGCATTAAAACAAAGACCACGACATATCATTCTGCGGCACGATGGCCTGGGAGAGAGACAACAATGTGCCGGGATCAATTATGCCAATCAGATCCAAACCCTCTCTTCCCTTCCAGACAACACATCCTCCAAAATCATGCCACAATATGAAACTAGACGTTTTCATGAGCTTTCAAATGCTCACCTGGTTTTCAATTTGACTTCTAAATTTTATTGAAAAATCTCAGCCTCATTTTATTTTTGCCATTGGATGGAATTTTTTACTAATAGAGAAGTGATGACTTCAACTTATCCATATAAACAATTTGTTTTCTTTCTTTCAGTATCTTGTTAGGGCCCGGATAAACAAAAGTGTGATGATACATTATGTGATTTGTCAGTTTGTCAGTGATTTCAGGTAGGTCGGTGGTTTTCTCCGGGTAATCAGATTTCCTCCACCAAAACAACCTACCGCTAAGGTATAACTTAAACCATGTAAATATGTGTGCTGGCTTTTGCTTTTGCCTTTGTTTCTTCGATTTTCTTATTTTATTTTATGATCTGTTCTGACACTGCGGTATTTTGTGTTTCCCATTTTATTATCTTAGATTATATGATTAATTTAAGCATATTTTATTAATTAATAAATAATATTGAAGGGGGTTATGGAGGGTCATGGTGTGTATTGCCACTTTCAACAATATTTCAGTTATATAGTGGCAGGCAGTTTCATTGGTGGAGGAAACTGGAGTACCCGGAGAAAATAACTGACCTGCCGTGAATTAACTGACAAACTTCATCACAAAATCACAACATATTGTAAAATAAGATCAATTTCAACATGATATAATACATATAATACATATAATACATATAATACATATAATACATATAATTAAAGGCATTCTAAAACAAGTTTACAAACACTTATATTTATTCGATTATTATTTGATTATGAAGTATCAATGTCACAGCTGTACTGGTCATCGTGTTAAACCTATTTCAAAAACCACCAGAGTTTAGGCTTAGATAACATTTATGTTGTGTAAACACTTTGACATTGCATTGGTTGACCTTGAATATTAAACAATCGTCACCTAGTATTATCTTGTTCTTCATCAAACGTGCACGTTAGAGTTCACGTGTATGACTGAGTATCAACGGTTGACTTATATAATATATTAAAACGTCAGACATTGACCAGGGAAAATCTAGCTAGCTGATTGATTTTAAGCTGATATTATAATTTTTTTTTTTTTTTTTTTTTTTTTTTTTTTTTTTTTTTTTTTTTTTTATCTATGATTAGTTTAAAATGTTAATGGGGTTTTATGGTTTATGGTGTTAATGCCACTTTCAACAATATTTCAAAATATTAATGGGTGTGAAAAACATTTATCAATAATATTGCCGTTATATCACATCAAGTATGTTGTTTTTACTGATGGTGGATAGAGGAGTATAAAAAGAAAATCCTGTGACTAGTAATGCACTCATTTCTTGTCAATATTTGTTTATATTAGGCGTTTTTGATACTAAACTTCAACAGGAAGGATATAAGTAGTGGACATCTTAAAAATAAGTAAATATCTAATATAGTGCTCACGTTTCAAATATATATAAATCTAACGGGAACTCTCCTCTTCTTACGATTATAGAGACCGTAGTAAGTTCATTACCACCTTCCTCTTACTACATGTACGTTAATAGAGCTCTCCTGCAGCTTAGATGGTAGAGCGTTGGCATACGGTGTAAGAGTTTCCAGGGATATAATCCCATGGGGACATTGCAGTGTTTGGAGATAAAGTATGTTCTATTTTTAAATATCTACTACAATTCTCTTCATGTTCTTCGATCAACACGCTTAGCTTAAGATCATCAACTTCTAATAATATATATGTCCAAAGATCTATGTCACATTTTGGAAAAAGAACATTTCACTACCCAGGGACAATATTGTGGAACTCCATTCCAATAACTTTAAAAGAATCAAAAAGACTTGATCATTTTAAAGAAACAGTGAGATTTATTTCCTAAGAAATCACACAAATGAGTTTACTTAATGTTATTGTATTATCTTAATGTTATCTATAACTCTTGTACTCATCATGCATTATGTAAAAGTCATGTATATGTATTTTGATATTTGTTTTTGTGCTTATATATTGTTTTTAGGGCCACAGGGGAGACTGTCTTAAAATAATTATTTTTTATTTATTATTACTATTATTATATATTATTATTATACAATATTTCATTATCGAAGTATTGACTTCTGTCCGGAAGAATATCTTGGGACTAATATTCCATCATCAGAGGTATCAACCTATTAAACCTTCACCAGATACGATCATAGTCGTCAGCAGAGGAATCGACCCATTAAACCTTCACCAGATACGATCATAGTCGTCAGCAGAAGTATCGACCCATTGAACCTTCACCAGATACGATCATAGTCGTCATCAGAGGTATCGACCCATTAAACCTTCACCAGATACGATTATAGTCGTCAGCAGAGGTATCGACCCATTAAACCTTCACCAGATATGATTATAGTCGTCAGCAGAGGTATCGACCCATTAAACCTTCACCAGATACGATCATAGTCGTCATCAGAGGTATCGACCCATTAAACCTTCACCAGATACGATCATAGTCGTCATCAGAGGTATCGACCCATTAAACCTTCACCAGATACGATCATAGTCGTCAGCAGAGGTATCGACCCATTAAACCTTCACCAGATACTATCATAGTCGTCATCAGAGGTATCGACCCATTAAACCTTCACCAGATACGATTATAGTCGTCATCAGAGGTATCGACCCATTAAACCTTCACCAGATACGATTATAGTCGTCATTAGAGGTGTCGACCTATTAAACCTTCACCAAATATGATCATAGTCGTCAGCAGAGGTATCGACCCATTAAACCTTCACCAGATACGATCATAGTCGTCATCAGAGGTATCAATCCATTAAGCCTTCACCAGATATGATCATAGTCGTCATCAGAGGTATCGATCCATTAAGCCTTCACCAGATATGATCATAGTAGTCATCCGAGGTATCGAACCATTAAACCTTCACCGGATACGATCATAGTCGTCATCAGAGGTATCGACCCATTAAACCTTCACCGGATACGATCATAGTCAAAGACTGGAAAGACAGATAATTAACAATATAAACTGACTGTGTTATCCTTGAACTAACAGCCTTTATTTCTGGACACGTATCTTCATTAGAATGTCAATGACCTTGCTTCCGAGTCTCTTGTTTCTGGTATTTAGTTTTATCACATTTATGACACGTATTACTAGTTGTAAACACATTGTCTATGACCTTGTGCTTATGGTAGATTTGGTAAAATTCAATAACTGGACATGTGACGGAAACACGCGTTTAGGGTCATTAAGCAGTACATAGGTTAGTGAGAAATCACTCAATTTTTATTTGACGACCCATCCTCCTCCTCATGATCATGATCGTTTGTTTGTTTGTTTGTTTGATGGTGTTTTACGCCACTTTCAACAATATTTCAGCTATATCGTGGCGGTCAGTTTTATTGGTGGAGGAAACCAGAGGACCCGAAGAAAACCAGCTACCTGGCGCAAGTCACTGACAAACTTTATCACATAATGTTGTTCACCTCGCCCTGATCGAGATTCGAACCCACGACATCAGTGGTGATAGGCACTGATTGCATAGGTAGTTATAAATCCAACTACCATACGATCACGGCCACGACGGCCCCTTGATCATCAACAACAAATCAACTTGTTTTCACCATGATATAGCTGACAGAGTGCTCTCTTGGCGTTACGCACCGACCACTAACATACGATGTACCCATGCAAGGCGTGTCCTATATATTACTTCCTTCAATGGTTTCTCAAGAATAAAGATAGAAAATCAGTCCAAACTGTTAATTCCAGCTTCACCTATGTAGATGATGCTCTATCTCAATTCGGTGATTGTCTGCATCTCATCTATCCAAATGATAAGGGATACTAATGAAACTTAAAAATCTGCTACCTGCTCTGACCTTCACCTTCAAATGACAACGACAGGAGATTAAAACTCTATGAAAAACGTGATGACTTCACTTTTTCAATAGTTCACTTCTTATTCATCAGTAGCAATATTCCAGCATCACCAGCGTATGGAATTTACATTTCACAACTCGTACGTTATTCTAACTGTGCTCAGTTCAGTGATTTCTGGACAGAACAGGCGTCTTATAAGAAACAGGAACTGCTTATCTTTAGCGAGCACATGTGTTCACCCCGGTTGCTTAGTGGAGTCCGTGTTGCTCATCGTTTTAGGTTTCTGTGTTGTAAATTGTGGCTTTTTGTTTTTTGGTGTTTTTTGTGTTTTTTTTTTTTTCTTATTTTTTGTTGTTGTTCTGTTCTGTTTTTTGTTTGTTTGTTTGTTTGTTTTTTGTCTTCGTCTTGTGTCTTGTATGCCAGTTGTTGCCTGTGTCTTGTGTGCCAGTTGTTGCCTGTGTCTTGTGTGCCAGTTGTTGCCTGTGTCTTGTGTGCCAGTTGTTGCCTGTGTCTTGTGTGCCAGTTGTTGCCTGTGTCTTGTATGCCAGTTGTTGCCTGTGTCCTGATTGCCCCTTCGTTTTATAAGAGAAACAATTCAATAGCTAACCAAATCAAAAAGAACAAAAAGACAAAACAAATGTTAACACACTTAATACTACACAGAAAGCTAATTATTTAGCTATACGATCCAGCTAAAAATATCACTTGACACGAATTTTTCCACAAAGAAAAAAAACCGGAAGTGAGATAACTTTTCAGAATAGACCTGCATTCCCTGTTCCTTGATTAGTACCTATCGTTATTTTTTAGCTCTTGGAAATGTTGGTGGACACAATAGGAGAATAATGACATATATGTTTATGCTATGGTTCATTTTTGTGATCACATGTGTTCTTTTATTTGAGATGAACCTGCGGGGGTCTTTTTTATAGTTTGCCGCTGTATATCCAATTATCAAGATGGTGATTTTATCTGATTAACATGTTCCACTTTGCCACATTGTTATGCATGTCTCATATCTGCATTTCTATCAATATATATTGTGGTCTTTTCCGTGTTCAGTGACTTGAGAGGTAGGTGTTTATTGTATTGGTATAGGTGAAATTGCTGACCATCATTCTTGATTATGTTAAATTATCACTATAAACAGCTCTTCGGACACTAGCATCATGAACATCTCATTATCCAGAGACCAAAGAGGACACATTGTGTTCATTGTGTTAGTCAAATATATACATCAGGACCTGCATTTCCAACGTCACAGTCTAAGCTAGCATAAAATTGTTCACGCCACGATATAGCCGAAATATTGCTAAAGCTGGCGCTAAACACCAACCAACCAACAAACCAACCAACCAACCAACCAACCAACCAACCAACCAACCAACCAACCAACCAACCAACCAACCAACCAACCAACCAACCAACCAACCAACCAACCAACAGACCGACCAACCAACCAGCCAACCGACCGACCGACCAACCAACCGACCGACCGACCAACCAACCAACCGACCGACCAACCAACCAACCAACCAACCAACCAGCCAGCCAACCAACCAACCAACCAACCAATCCAATGTCAAATGTCGTGGTCCTTTTTATCAAGTGAGTTCAGTTAAGATGAGAGGTGATTGCTTGTTTTGCTGAAATAGGTACAATTGCTGACCATCACTGTTTAAACTTTCTCTTCATAATAATAATAAATTATAAGAAGTTGTGACGAAATAAACATTGTGGACAGTTGATGATATATATTGGATATCACGTGCCCCGCTAAATCTCCAACAATCCACGTTATCTATAATTATTTCCTGAAGAATCTCCACCTAAGAAGAGTTATCAGTAAGGGCAATAACAATGGAATGCTACAAATACTACCTGGGGGATCAGATCTCTCTCTCTGCTGGGGGACAATGTTTATTACAAGTTATATAAGAATTAAACCATAGGTCAATATCTCATTCAAATGTACTTGGAGTTAACTTTGTTATTATATATACGAATCTATACTTTTGTGGAATAAGTTCATTTTCTAAATTACAGAAGGTAACAAATAATTCTCTCGTATGGTAGTTGGATTTACAACTACCTATGCAATCAGTGCCTATCACCACTGATGTTGTGAGTTCGAATCCCGATCAGGGTGGAGTGTTCCACATAATGTGATAAAGTTTGTAAGTGACTTGCGAAAGGTCGGTGGTTTTCTTCGGATCCTCCGGTTTCCTCCACCAATAAAACTGAAATATTTTGAAAGTGACGTTAAACACCATCAAACAAACAAACAAACAAACAAACAAACAACTCAAGCGAATAAAATAAGGATTAGCTTTACTTTGTCCTTTTTTTTTAATGTTATTTCACGCTAGGAATTATAAATGAGGCAACCTCAGAACCTCTTGTCATTTCTACTTGCAAACCGTACAATAAATTCCCTTTCTTGTGTGCATTTATCTACAGTTGGATTATACACAAATAACATGATAAGTGAGCCTTCCTTCTACAAAGCTAAAATTGCGTTCGTAGGGTCGATAACTCTGCTAGTGGACTTTTGGTCCTCTGTAGTAGTCCGTGCTTCGACATGGAATATATTAATAATAAATATATTTATTATTGAATTTTTTAGTTCCTAGTAATACAAAAAAATGGCACACTGTCGGAGCAGTTCCAAAATCTAATTGAAAAATTGTAGAAATTAGTGCAAAATTAAGGTTAATCTCCATCTAAAATAGATAGTTCTTAGCTACTTATAGGACGAACGCCAGATTTTCATTTTGAGCCGAAAATAATGATTTTACATATCATTGATAAGTGTTAATTCAAGTTGTTAATATTTATTTTCTCAGTTGGAAATTTTATTTCATATGAATTTAGCTGATTGCTGATAAGAAGTGATCACATGTAAAATAAAAATACCAGAATAAAAATAAGTTCAGAAATCTAATGAAAGATGAATATGTTGCAATCTGTAATATTTTAAAACTGAATTAGTCATTAACATTAAATCAAAACATCAAAACAGTGTAGTTTTATGACAGACATTATTTAAAAGATTAAGTCGGAAATATTTCAGTCTCCTGTTTCTCAGTTCCAAAGACAGTTCAATGTAGGAACCATATTTTTTACCCATCTTGTTGATGGTTAAACATGGAATAGAATAATTATTTGCCATATCAGAAATGTTTGTAATATCTAAATTGTTAATTGAGTAGTCATTAAATAATTAGGATCTTTACGGTGTAAAAGAAAGTGTATTTCGTCATCTAGAATTTTACGTGTTGGACATAATTATTCATGTCTTCCTTTTTCTATCAGCCAATTATAGTCACTAGTTCTAATTTTTGCTTTAAACTGACACTTTCTACATGCAGTTAGAAGCACATAAATAGCGTTTTGAAGATTTGAACTTTTTTCATCCAATTTAATGCAGTTTTTTGCACAATGTTCATCTTTATGGGATTTTGATAGGACATAATTTTGTTAGCCATTTTATTTGTATAAGGAACCCTAATTCTAATTTTCTCATATTTTTAAGATACATGTATATAAAATTTTCATTTTTAAGCCAATTTTGTTGTGGTTTTTATTCTTTGAGTTGATTTTGCTGAGAACTTTCGGTAGTATATAGATTTCCTCCATCTTTTACCTTTGCTGAGATCAGTCCCTATGAGAGGGGATTCAGCCGATACATCGGTCCGGGACCCGGAGAGCCAAGAAAGGGCCTGTGAATCTCTATTTTTGATTTTTTCATTTTGTTGTTGTTGTATTTTCTACTATTTTCAATTTATTTAGAAAAATAATTATGAAAAATTCACTTAGACTTCTGAATTATGTTTGTCACTGCTTTGTATAAAGTATATGTTATCTGGACATTCTGCTGCACAGGAAATAAAGCGTTTATGAAAGTTTACCTGTGGTTTTATTGGACCTCAAATCCTCAATTTTGAGAGAAGTGTCAGACCTGTCCACAGGGTCCAAAACAGTCTTGTTCTGCCTTGCAAAATTTCTCTTGGAGGCCCTGGCTGAGATAAAATTGCTGAGCAAAGGGCTCATCTTAATGACGTATTCATGAGTCAATAAAGAAAATGATCTACTTAGTATCTATTATATTTTGGTAAAAGGGCTAGAATTAAGGGTTTAATTCGGAAATTACACATATTTGGAAGAAATTATATATACAATGTATATTCATCATCTAATTTGACTTGTTTGACGAGTATTTTTTCTTTGAATTGATTGTGACCATGTTTTCATGTTCTATTCCAATGGATTTCCTATATCAAGCTGACTTGTCGACTTGCAGCTGTCGTATCAGGCTGATTCACCCTGCAAATCTAGAGGACCCCACTTTCTTAGGGGTTACACTCACAACGGGTAAACTATGTCTTACTTCTATAGTCCAGATTGCTTGGAGGCTGTATAACATAGTATCCTACGAGACTATCAATGAATTTTATTTTTCTCAGAAACTAAACATGACTGAAACTGTGTACATATATAATCACTAGACGACTGGGTGGTCTTTAACAAAAAAAAATGTGCCGATCAAAAACCCAAGATGGCTACCACCACACGACATAGTTTTATTTAGAACCATATAGGATTATGAATAAAAGGCTTTTTCTCAAATACTACAATATTGCTGTAGCCAAAACAGCACTCGCATAAATCAATAACCAGGTGAGCTCTGTTGAATGAGTCAGTGATTGTTCGTTGGCTCCAAATGAGCAATTTTCTTCTATATCATGATGAGAACAAGTTCATTCGATGAGATGATGATGATATCGACCAACACGCTCAGCTAGATTTTTATAGTGCCAGCTCACAGATACAGCATATTCCAACTTCATATAGTTTGATTAAACCCCGACCAGTAGAAAAACTCATGATCTACGGCACTAAAGACGAACACATTAACCACTACGGCTCTCTCTCTCTCTCTCTCTCTCTCTCTCTCTCTCTCAAGGCGAAGGCGAACACATTAACCATTACGTCTCTCTCTCTCTCTCTCTCTCTCTCTCAAGGCGAAGGCGAACAAATTAACCATTACGTCTCTCTCTCTCTCTCTCTCTCTCTCTCAAGGCGAAGGCGAACACATTAACCATTACGTCTCTCTCTCTCTCTCCCTCAAGGCGAAGGCGAACACATTAACCATTACGTCTCTCTTTCTCTCTCAAGGCGAAGGCGAACACATTAACCATTACGTCTCTCTCTCTCTCTCTCTCTCTCTCTCTCTCAAGGCGAAGGCGAACACATTAACCATTACGGCTCTCTCTCTCTCTCTCTCTCTCTCAAGGCGAAGGCGAACACATTAATCATTACGGCTCTCTTTCTCTCTCTCTCAAGGCGAAGGCGAACACATTACGGCTCTCTCTCTCTCTCTCTCTCTCTATATATATATATATACGTCTCAGACATATATATATATACGTCTGAAAATTAAACCAAACAGTGTTAGAATTAGATCTATGAGCTGTCAATTTTTTGTTTTTCCCTCGACGGGATTTGAACTCACACCATTGATACATCTCAGCACCAATCGCTTAGCCTTATGTTCAGCGCCCTAGACCACTCGACCACATCCGCTATATGAAAATATAGCTTCAATAGTCGAAGTGTTACCTTGTCTCGTAAGGAAAATCTAGAGGTAGACATAAGACATGTGTCTAAGCGTGTGTAGATGGTACATATATACTTAATATTATAATTTGACAGCAATCTAACTCAGCAATTTTTAATATATTGTATAGGATGGTGAAGAATTCATCATACAGTCACAGGAAATAAAGTATATTATACAAACATCTAAGCAAGTGACAACCATACAATATATCTGTCTCACTGGATCTCAAATATATATATTTAAAGTCTCTAAATAATTTACACAAAAATCTCTATATTAATTTCCGAACGTTGCGGCCTTGCGGCTTTCCTCAGCGGAAGTTTATTACATATAGGAAAAACAAACAACATGACGTTACAAAGGAGATAAAAGAGTTTGTAACGTTGATTTCGCGGAATTTTGTTTATGAAAAGTCAATGTCGATTCAATTTTGTGTTTAGGCCCAACGGCTCAAAAGTTTTAAGTTTTTTTTATCCAAAGTGATTCCTTAGTTTCTCTGTAAATTTTGTCACCGTTTCCGGTTTTCTCAATTCCTATGACTTTGAAATTTTTAACACAGAATACAATAAATTACTCCAACAGTTTTACAATTTATGCTGCCTTGAATGTTATAGGTATAAATTGTAAAACTGTTGGAGTAATTTATTGTATTCTGTGTACAGAATGTGAAAAAAATATTTATGTCGGACAAACTGGTGATAAGTTTTATCAACGAATGCTATTGAATTTTTCAAAAATAAGAACCCAGAAAGTGGAAGATCCTGTTGCAAAACATTTTTGTCAGAAAAACCATTGCGTTAAAAATTTCAAAGTCATAGGAATTGAGAAAACCGGAAACGGTGACAAAATTTACAGAGAAACTAAGGAATCACTTTGGATAAAAAAACTTAAAACTTTTGAGCCGTTAGGCCTAAACACAAAATTGGATCGACATTGACTTTTCATAAACAAAATTCCGCGAAATCAACGTTACAAACTCTTTTATCTCCTTTGTAACGTCATGTTGTTTGTTTTTCATATATGTAATAAACTTCCGCTGAGGAAGGCCGCAAGGCCGCAACGTTCGGAAATTAATATAGAGATTTTTATATATATGGTACAGATATGCTCAATTAGAGGTAGACCGATATTGCTGAATCCTGATAATCATTTTACACAGCGAAATATGCCTAACTTATTAGACTCAAAATTTAGCCAAAGGAATATCAATGAATTATTAAATCGGTTTACAGTTCGTAATCCGTGTTTTACTAGATATGCGAGGAATGTCAGTTTTATCCTCCACTCCATTAATTTTTTCATCTCCATTAGACTTCTTAGTTATGGACACCACTTTACAAGTCTCAAGTTGCAAATATATAACACATCATGAACAGGATATCCTGAAATTACATTAGCAAATCCAAGCAGTATCATTTTAAATAATTAATAATCATTAAGATATACAATACAGGGTGGGGTGATGGTTGATTTTTGTCTGATTTGACAACCACCTTTTAATTGCCGTCCTTCCTCTTGAGAACTTTCGAAAAGATGTCAGAAAGAGATCAAGGTATCGCCAAGTACCAAATGCTAAATACAAAAATATAACGCACCATCATGAACCATATTGTGCCCAGAGGGATAACTAGATTTAAAATCCCTTTACTTATATTATTTTTCATCTTTCAAGACAATATATATTTTCTCTAAAATTATGCGACAGAAATTTACAATAAAGATTTAATGGTCGCTGTCTTAGGACTTGTTGTTTATTTAATTCGGGCGACAAAGTCAGCAGACGTTCCTATCGGAGAAGTAAATGTACAGAGTAAAACTGAGGTTCAATTGATATTTAAAACGGAGTCTGTTCATAAGCAATATCACACACAAAACGTGGAGGAAAGGAGCGAGGGAAAGGGGGGGGGGCGAATAATTGAGCGGCACTGATCATTGAAGACTTAAAGACGATATTTAGTAGATATAGAGGAACAGCAAAAGTGCTGTTCCTTAACTTTTACTTCAGAAGGAATTTCTTCTCTGGTTTTTGTTTCACATGCAAATCTTTTTTTATGTTTTTAGTTAATATTTTAAAGGCTAAATTGTTCATTGTAAATTTGAAAATTCCCTGGCTGGTTCATACACATTCATATTCAATAAATGGTTTAGAAATAGACACCTGGAGTATTGATACAGTTATAACTGGTCTGTCCAGGCCAGTTTCCGTGGACTATCATTTCACACAAGGGTACCTCTACTGGACAGATGAAAATACGGACCGGCCAGCAAGGTAAAGTATAGACCTTTTCCACATTCTCGACTGGATTCTAAAATTATGTTTTTATAATATTTTCATACGTGATGTTTCCCCTACGACGGGTAAAACTGGTACCCTGTCTAGCAAGAGCAATAGAAAGGACAACGAAGTTGAGTGTATTGTTCTCATAATTGGTAGATATTAGAATGCTGTAAACAAATAGAGGATAATTTCATAACAAATAGAACATTCACAAGTTGCTACAACATTAAAATTTTAGCAGATTATGGAGGAAAATTTATGTTATTTTCATTAAACTTTGCATGAAATGGGACTCTATTGACAGCCTTCAAGGGAAATAACTCCCGAAAAACGCATAATTTTAGAATCAAAGTCGGAAATGTTCAAATGACCGATTACAATTAGAGCTTGTGGTGTCCTTATTTTTCCTTTTTTTTTTTTTTTTTTTTTTATAGCTCATTTGGCCTTTAGACCATGTGAACTATTGCCATCACTTTTCGTCCGTTGTCCGTCCGTCAACATTTCACATTTTTAATCTTCTCCTCAGAAACCACTAGGCTAATTGCAACCAAACTTTGGTAGAATGATCCTTGGGTGGCCCCGTCCAAAATTGTGTCCAGTGATCCCGACTTCCAACCAAGATGGTCGCCAAGCTAAAAATAGGAAAAAAGGGGGATGAAATTTAAAAAAAAATCTTCTGCTCTGAAACTACTGAGCCAATCTCAACCAAGCTTTGCTGAAATGATCCTTGAGGTATCCCCTTCCAAAATTATTACAACATTAACATTTTAGCAGATTATGGAGGAAAATTTATGTTATTTTCATTAAACTTTGCATGAAATGGGACTCTATTGACCACCTTCAAGGGAAATAACTCCCGAAAAACGCATAATTTTAGAATGAAAGTCGGAAATGTGCAAATGACTGATTACAATTAGAGCTTGTGGTATCCTTATTTTTCCTTTTTTTTCCAGCTCATCTGACCTTTAGGCCATATGAGCTATTGCCATCACTTTTCGTCCGTCGTCCGTCTGTCAACATTTCACATTTTAATCTTCTCCTCAGAAACCACTGGGACAATTGCAACCAAACTTTGGTGGAATGGTCCTTGGGTGGCCCCCTTCCAAAATTGTATCCGGTGATCCCGACTTCTAACCAAGATGGCCCCCAAGCTAAAAATAAAAAAGGGGGATGAAATTAAAAAAGAATCTTCTGCTCTGAAACTACTTAGCCAATCTCAACCAAACTTTGCTGAAATGATCCTTGGGTGGTCCCCTTCCAAAATTGTGACCGGCATTTCAGACCTCCGACCAGGATGGCTGCCACAGCCGAACTTAATTTAACATAGGACCCTATGGGAAATTCCCATACAAATCTTGTTGTCTGAAACCATTTCCTCAATAAGAACTAAATTTTGATGAAATAGTCGTTGAATGGTTCTCTTCCAAAACTGTGTCCGGCGGTTCGTCCCTTCGACCAAGATGGCACCCACAGCCAAACTTAGCTTAAGATAGGACCCTATGGAAAATTCACATAAAAATCTTCTTGTCTGGAACCAGTTGTTCAATTGGAACCAAACTTTGATAAAATAGTCATTGGATGGTCCTCTTCCAAAATTGTGTCTGGTGATCCAACCCTCTGACCAAGATGGCTGCACAGCTGAACTTAATTTAACATAGGACCCTATGGGAAATTCACATAAAAACCATCTTGTTTGGAACCAGTAGCTCAATTAGAACCAAACTTTGATGGAATAGTTATTGGATGGTCCTCTTCCAAAGCAGTCGCGCTCTTCCACCAAGATGGCCGCCACAGTGCAGTTGCGTTGTTATTGAAAGCAGCTTTGATCCAGGTGAGCGATTACAGGCTCCTGGGAGCCTCTGGCTTCATTGACGATACACTAACATCTAACAACATCCTATTTGGGGTCATGTCATGTAACCTTTCATTGATCTTTGACCGTGGAATTATATTCAAGATAGTTAAATATATTGACCAATCGGACAACATCTCTTGACGTGTTCACTCGGTGTAAAAAAGTCACTTTAAAATAAGAACCCTGACATGACCCAAGAACGAGATACTTTTAGATGTTAATATATAATTCCAAAAATAAATAGATAAATAAATAAATAAATAAATAAATAAATAAATAAATAAATAAATTACACAAATAAATAAATAAATAAATAAATAAATAAATAAATAAATTAATTAATTAATAAATAAATTAACAAACATTTATGCATCAAATGCAACATTTTAATAAGATTGTTAATTACATATATCAAAAATCTTATGAGTCCATGGCAGGTAAGAGTTAATTGAACATCGAAAGAAATTCCTACGGACCGACGAGTGACGCCATTTGTTCAATGAAACTGTATTCGTGGCAGGAACGGATGCAGGATTTTACGGTCTATGGTCCCCGCCGGTCTAGGACAGGCACGGGTGGAGGGAGCCTCATATACGCTCCTGATAAATAATTTTTAGACGATATATTTTTTTGCAAAAAAAATAGTACATGCGATCGACTGTCCATTACTTAGCGGGGACGCATCCAATATCTTGATTCGACATTCAAATAGGTTTTAAAGTTGTTCTTCTCCAGGCTGTCGTTTTTAACATTATTGATGTAATCTCATTATGTCTGTCTAAATTTGCGTTTCCATACTTTTTGGAATTATTTATATTCCTTGAAAGTTCCTGCTCGTTTGGCATGTTTGTGGAGTCTAGCTTACCTTTTAAGCATTCGTTATAGTGGTCTAGTTAGCCATGGTCGACTGTGTTTCTTCTTTATAGTTTTAGATGATACATTCTTTTCTATTGATGACCTTTATTCCATTGTTTAAAGTATATCCAGTTGTTTTCTACTGAATTCTCTACGGCGTGGGTTCGCGGCCGGATTTGTAAATTACAAAAAGGGTGCACTCGACTCGAAGCGACAAGTGATGGAATTTCCTAGTTCCTTGCCTATGTTCAGTGGTTCTCTCGGGGTACTCCGGCTTCTTCCACCACGAAAACTGGTCGCCACGATATAGCTGAATTATTGCTGAAAGTGGCGTTATAGCACACAAAAAAGAATTCTCTTCATGTTGACTGTGGATGTCAGTAGATAGTTTTCTCATGTCTTCTTTCATATTATCCCAGTTGCCTTTTATTTGGATTCTGTTTGCAACAATGCGGTCTTGTTATGGAATCGGAACCTACGATGGCATGGTCTGAGTAGACAATATGAGGCTGCATCGCCTCATAGCGTCCTATCCAAATATAGATGAAAGTTGAAAGCGTCCAGGGCCTTCGATGAGAGAACGAGCTCCAGGATTCGATGCATATGGCTAGGACCCTCTATGAACATCAAGAAGACACTGGATATTTATCAGGTCCATTGATGGCACATTCCCTTCCCAGGGGGATCGGGGAGGTGGGATGTGCACATGATAGGACAGACGACCGGACTGTCCACCGGCCCGTTACTGGCATATATGCTGTCTAGTGCAGCGTAGCTTAGGCTTATTTTATTATCCATAAATATATCGTTTGGTGCACAAGCTGCAGACCCCTGTTGTTGTAGGGATGTTCTACCTCTCCCATTTGACTTCTCTCGTTACAAAAAAGGCGTGCCAATCGAAATTTCCTCGCCAAGATGTCGACCAAACACATGATGCAAACCTCGGTTGTTGTAGGGCTGTTGTGCCTCTCCCATTTGACTTCTATCGTTACAAAAAAGGCGTGCCAATCGAAATTTCCTCGCCAAGATGTCGACCAAACACATGATGCAAACCTCGGTTGTTGTATGGCTGTTGTGCCTCTCCCATTTGACTTCTATCGTTACAAAAAAGGCGTGCCAATCGAAATTTCCTCGCCAAGATGTCGGCAAAACACATGATGCAAACCTCGGTTGTTGTAGGACTGTTGTACCTCTCCCATTTGCCTTTTATCGTTCCAAAGAAAAGGCGCCTCAATCGACTTTTCTGGCCAAGATGTCGACCAAACATCAATTTCCTACTTCCAGGTCTGACATGGATATCATTCCCTGGCAATAAACCTCTCTATGTATGGCTGGTACATATTTGTTTCACCTATCACGACCACTCGTCATTTTTACACATAGACTGAAAAAAGATGCTGAGAGGTACCCACAACTAACTGAGAAACCCAGTTGCTTCCCATGAGGACTATCTTTGAGTTTCTGGAACTGGAATAATCATCAGGTACGCTCGATTCAAAATATTGGCAAGCTAAGATAATTTCAAACAATTTGGAAGCAAGAAAATCAAAGAGACAGAACATGGTAGCACTATATATCTGATTAAAGGATTGTTCGAATAAATACGTTATTTGGTGTATCATTCATGACTTATCACGGGTTTGTAGCTAAATTAACACGAGGGGTGAAACTAGTGGAGCAGGAAGTGCTGACCCTTCCGTCTTAATCCACCCCGGATTTTTGTAGGGTTCGTGTTACTCGATCATTAGTTTTATATGTATGTTTTGCAGATCACTGTTTGTCCTTTTGTACTTTTTCTTTTGGCCATTGTGTTGTCTGTTCTTCTTCGATATACGGATTCTGATTATCTCGCTGGTATCTCCAAACTCTTCTATATATAAAATATGTACTTACTAAATGGTATTGAAATACCACAAGGCGTCAATAAAATGTTTGAGCGTACTATTACAATGCAGAAAAAACCCCATCTGATCCTAAACTTCCTCCTTGTAGACAGATATTGTTAACATATATAGGTATATAAGCTCTCTTTACCTCGAGTGCCTACAAATGAATACATGATAGCTATAGTTCAAGTTAAAACTGTATAAATGTGAAATATGGTTAATAAACAACAATGTGTGTTCTCTTGTGTTATACTGGTGTTAATTGCGGTGTGGAGTTCTGAAGCAAAAGGTGAGCAATACAAACAAAATCCTAATACGATCACATACATATACAACGCTTTTTAACTAATTTTAAGGAAATATTTCTTACATACTATTGCAATTTCAGTGGTTAGACATGTCACTCAACTCTGACACATTAACCTGATACAGTGGATAGACATGTCACTCAACTCTGACACATTAACCTGATTCAGTGGTTAGACATGTCACTCAATTCTGACACATTAACCTGATTCAGTGGTTAGACATGTCACTCAACTCTGACACATTAACCTGATTCAGTGGTTAGACATGTCACTAAACTCTGACAGATTAACCTGATTCAGTGGTTAGACATGGCATTCAACTCTGACACATTAACCTGATTCAGTGGTTAGACATGTCACTCAACTCTGACACATTAATCTGATTCAGTGGTTAGGCATGTCACTCAACTCTGACACATTAACCTGATCCAGTGGTTAGACATGTCACTCAACTCTGACACATTAACCTGATTCAGTGGTTAGACATGTCACTCAACTCTGACACATTAACCTGATTCAGTGGTTAGACATGTCACTCAACTCTGACACATTAACCTGATTCAGTGGTTAGACATGTCACTCAACTCTGACACATTAACCTGATTCAGTGGTTAGACATGTCACTCAACTCTGACACATTAACCTGATTCAGTGGTTAGACATCACTCAACTCTGACACATTAACCTGATTCAGTGGTTAGACATGTCACTCAACCCTGACAGATTAACCCGATTCCGAATATTTGCTCTTACTCTTAATGCTGTGTGTGTGCTTAGCAGAGAAGCAACACATACCAATTTCATAGTCTTTGATTTGACACGAACTGGGCTCTTTATAAAATGAAAATGGAAAATTGTTCCTGTTAACGATCGAAGGTATATGAGGTCCAAACCCTTCGGGGTCCAAAGTTTCAGATAGACTACAATAATGAAATTGATAAAAGAGGACCAGGTATGAAAATACTAATCTACATTGAATGAACTATCACTGTTATACGCATATTCAAGCCTGTATAAATGAAGGCACCGGGTGGTATTCAGTGCGTGCCCCCTGGAACCAAAATTGTACATATATATAGTTTACAATTGGGGAAGTTAAAATAAAAGTAAAAAGTATCCTGAAGAAATAGCAATGGAAACGTAATTTATTTGACATGAATTATTACTGTGAAATGGAGATTCAGTCTTGTACTAAATAAACATCGCATGTTCTATGTGGTCCAACCACTGGACGTTCAAGATTTAACACACAGTGCAGAATGTTAAACGGTCACTGACCTAAATATATTTTTTCTGGTACCTGATTCTTGTTGAGCGATGGTAAGAAACGGGAACAGTATAAGCGCGGACACCAACAAAATAATATTTAAAATCGCAATGAAATTTATTTCAATGAGAAATCCTGAAATCTCTTATTGTTTATATTCTGAAAAATTCAAATAAACTCAAATGAAAATTCTAAAGGAAATCTTGTAATATCCACACAAAGCGTTATGTGTAGTACGTCATTTGTTAGTTTGTACTGATCATGAAATACACACATGTGCCAGGTCGTATGCAACCCTGGGATGAATTTCATGAAAGTCCATGCATTTCTCCTGAAAGGATGATTCTCTCTGAATACTTTGTGTGAGCTGGTGTCAAATAGAAAGAGCAGCTCGTCTTATGAAATGATTCTGACAAGACAAGCATGACAGCAGGGAATTATGGCAGGCAGCTTTGCTTGAAAAACCTTGATTGCATTTAAAATGATTGCATTTTCGTTTGACCATCATTCCCCTTTTGATAAGCCCAAAAACCCTCAACTATATAGAATACATTTTTTGTTGACATTAGGTCGATTCTTGGTTCTTCAAAAATACATTCAGTGGACCTACTTGATATCTGCTGGACCTGTTCTTACCCTTTATCTTGCACACTCACATTGTGACAACAAATATGTAAATCTGAGCAAATGACTTTGATATCAGAATTTTTATTTTCGACAAAAGAGTCAACTAATTCTGGGTTAACATATTTCAAGCCCCTCTCAAAAACAAATGGTCGCCAAATGTTGGATATAGACGTCGCCCTTAAACAGGTTGTGCCTGTCTCATATTATACGTACATTGTCGGAAAATATAAAATTCATTTGAATGTGAAACAGGACAGAAATACTCGCCCTGAGTCTCGCGTTTCTACCTATTGTTTAAGGTCGTAAAAATACATTTTATTATATTCCAACAATGTACATATATTGTATATAGAGATTATATATTAGGAATAGTTCTTATTTAATCTTAAGAATTGTGGTTCATGTCCGTCATTCTTCCTAGAACAGTTCAAATTCGTGAACTGCTACATCTGATTAAAAAAAATTCCGTGTAAATTTGTTCCATGTTTTCCCTAATTTTAAAAAGTTGAAAAAAAACCCCAAATAATGTTGTTGAAAATGAAAATATTGTTCTTGTTTCAATAACAAGGGGTGTGGTATACGTGACTCTAAATTGTAAATGAATATCAAGAAAATACAATGTAATTAAATTTTGTCCTAAAAAGCAGTGGCTTGAGACGATCTTTTTTTATTTTATTTATTTTTTTATAAAAACGAAGATATTTAATACATGTATAACGTGATGTATGTCAAGGTTTTTGTCCGATTTTAAAACCATTGCTATTTTTAGTTTTGAAAATGGATTCTTTTTGTTTATACATCCACATCAAACAGATAAGGCAACTGAATCATCTAAACAAATCCACATGTGATTTTTATAATAAGACTGATTGATTGATTGATGCTTAACGTCAACGTTTGTAATATTTCAGCTATATCGTGGCGTTTTATAATGAGAAAAAATAAAGAATATATATAGGATTTAAATCTTAACATTTTGGAGTCACGTCTTCATTTTGCTTTGCCTTTGAACTAGAGCGATATTTGTATTGTTCACGACTTTACTTTTTATATAAACGAATCTGATGCATGTATGTACCATTTGACGAATTTATTGGTGCTACTGGTCAAGGACCAATTATCGCCAACTTGCACGTTACTCGCTAGCGCATCCAATCTTTACAAACTCAGTCTAACTTTGATAGACACTGAGGAAGGTCATTTGTTGATCGAAAATGTTGTCAATATATTTTTTTGTAACACCTTTATCGGTATCGTTGCACAATCTTCTAGACTTGCATAATTTTAGAATCAAAGTCGGAAATGTGCAAATGACTGATTACAATTAGAGCTTGTGGTATCCTTATTTTTCCTTTTTTTTCAGCTCATCTGACTCTTAGGCCATATGAGCTATTGCTATCACTTTTCGTCCGTCGTCCGTTCGTCAACATTTCACATTTTAATCTTCTCCTCAGAAACCACTGGGACAATTGCTACCAAACTTTGGTGGAATGGTCCTTGGGTGGCCCCCTTCCAAAATTGTGTCCGGTGATCCCGACTTCCAACCAAGATGGCCCCCAAGCTAAAAATAAAAAAAAGGTGGAGGAAATTAAAAAAGAATCTTCTGCTCTGAAACTACTTAGCCAATCTCAACCAAACTTTGCTGAAATGATCCTTGGATGGTCCCCTTCCAAAATGTGTCCGGCATTTCAGACCTCCGACCAAGATGGCTGCCACAGCCGAACTTAATTTAACATAGGACCCTATGGGAAATTCCCATAACAATCTTGTTGTCTGAAACCATTTCCTCAATAAGCACTAAATTTTGATGAAATAGTCGTTGAATGGTTCTCTTCCAAAACTGTGTACGGCGGTTCGGCCCTTCGACCAAGATGGCACCCACAGCCAAACTTAGCTTAACATAGGACCCTATGGAAAATTCACATAAAAATCTTCTTGTCTGGAACCAGTTGTTCAATTGGAACCAAACTTTGATGAAATAGTCATTGGATGGTCCTCTTCCAAAATTGTATCTGGTGATCCAACCCTCTGACCAAGATGGCTGCACAGCTGAACTTGATATAACATAGGACCCTATGGGAAATTCACATAAAAACCATCTTGTCTGGAACCAGTAGCTCAATAAGAACCAAACTTTGATGGAATAGTTATTGGATGGTCCTCTTCCAAAATTGTGTCCGGCAGTCGCGCTTTTCCACCAAGATGGCCGCCACAGTGCAGTTGCGTTGTTATTGAAAGCAGCTTTGATCCAGGTGAGCGATTACAGGCTCCTGGGAGCCTCTGGTTTCATTGACGATACACTAGCATCTAACAACATCCTATTTGGGGACATGTCATGTAACCTTTCATTGATCTTTGACCGTGGAATTATATTCAAGATAGTTAAATATATTGACCAATCGGACAACATCTCTTGACGTGTTCACTCGGTGTAAAAAAGTCACTTTAAAATAAGAACCCTGACATGACCCAAGAACGAGATACTTTTAGATGTTAATATATAATTCCAAAAATAAATAAATAAATAAATGAATAAATAAATACATAAATAAATAAATAAATAAATAAATTAACAAACATTTATGCATCAAATGCAACATTTTAATAAGATTGTTAATTACATATATCAAAAATATTATGAGTCCATGGCAGGTAAGAGTTAATTGAACATCGAAAGAAATTCCTACGGACCGACGAGTGACGCCATTTGTTCAATGAAACTGTATCCGTGGCAGGAACGGATGCAGGATTTTACGATCTATGGTCCCCGCCGGTCTAGGACAGGCACGGGAGGAGGGAGCCTCATATACGCTCCTGATAAATAATTATTAGACGATATATTTTTTTGCAAAGAAAATAGTACATGCGATCGACTGTCCATTACTTAGCGGGGACGCATCCAATATCTTGATTCGACATTCAAATAGGTTTTAAAGTTGTTCTTCTCCAGGCTGTCGTTTTTAACATTATTGATGTAATCCCATTATGTCTGTCTAAATTTGCGTTTCCATACTTTTTGGAATTGTTTATATTCCTTGCTCGTTTGGCATGTTTGTGGAGTCTAGCTTACCTTTTAAGCATTCGTTATAGTGGTCTAGTTAACCATGGTAGACTGTGTTTCTTCTTTATAGATTTAGATGATACATTCTTTTCTATTGATGACCTTTATTCCATTTTTTAAAGTATATCCAGTTGTTTTCTACTGAATTCTCTACGGCGTGGGTTCGCGGCCGGATTTGTAAATTACAAAAAGGGTGCACTCGACTCGAAGCGACAAGTGATGAAATTTACTAGTTCCTTGCCTATGTTCGGTGGTTCGCTCGGGGTACTCCGGCTTCTTCCACCACGAAAACTGGTCGCCACGATATAGCTGAAATATTGCTGAAAGTGGCGTTATAGAACACAAAAACGAATTCTCTTCATGTTGATTTTGGATGTCAGTAGATAGTTTTCTCATGTCTTCTTTCATATTATCCCAGTTGGCTTTTATTTGGATTCTGTTTGCAACAATGCGGTCTTGTTATGGAATCGGTACCTACGATGGCATGGTCTGAGTAGACAATATGAGGCTACATCGCCTCATAGCGTCCTATCCAAATATAGATGAAAGTTGAAAGCGTCCTGGGCCTTCGATGAGAGAACGAGCTCTAGGATTCGATGCATATGGCTAGGACCCTCTATGAACATCAAGAAGACACTGGATATTTATCAGGGCCAATGATGGCACATTCTCTTCCCATGGGGATCGGGGAGGTGGGATGTGCACATGATAGGACAGACGACCGGACTCTCCACGGGCCCGGTACTGGCATATGTACTGTCTAGTGCAGCTTAGCTTAGGCTTATTTTATTATCCATAAATATATCGTTTGGTGCACAAGCTGCAGACCCCCGTTGTTGTAGGGATGTTCTACCTCTCCCATTTGACTTCTATCGTTACAAAAAAGGCGTGCCAATCGAAATTTCCTCGCCAAGATGTCGACCAAACACATGATGCAAACCTCGGTTGTTGTAGGACTGTTGTACCTCTCCCATTTGCCTTTTATCGTTCCAAAGAAAAGGCGCCTCAATCGACTTTTCTGGCCAAGATGTCGACCAAACATCAATTTCCTACTTCCAGGTCTGACATGGATATCATTCCCTGGCAATAAATCTCTCTATGTATGGCTGGTACATATTTGTTTCACCTATCACGACCACTCGTCATTTTTACACATAGACTGAAAAAAGATGCTGAGAGGTACCCACAACTAACTGAGAAACCCAGTTGCTTCCCATGAGGATTATCTTTGAGTTTCTGGAACTGGAATAATCATCAGGTACGCTCGATTCAAAATATTGGCAAGCTAAGATAATTTCAAACAATTTGGAAGCAAGAAAATCAAAGAGACAGAACATGGTAGCACTATATATCTGATTAAAGGATTGTTCGAATAAATACGTTATTTGGTGTATCATTCATGACTTATCACGGGTTTGTAGCTAAATTAACACGAGGGGTGAAACTAGTGGAGCAGGAACTGCTGACCCTTCCGTCTTAATCCACCCCGGATTTTAGTAGGGTTCGTGTTACTCGATCATTAGTTTTATATGTATGTTTTGCAGATCACTGTTTGTCCTTTTGTACTTTTTCTTTTGGCCATTGTGTTGTCTGTTCTTCTTCGATATACGGATTCTGATTATCTCGCTGGTATCTTCAAACTCTTCTATATATAAAATATGTACTTACTAAATAGTATTGAAATACCACAAGGCGTCAATAAAATGTTTGAGCGTACTATTACAATGCAGAAAAAACCCCATCTGATCCTAATCTTCCTCCTTGTAGACAGATATTGTTAACATATATAGGTTTTTTAGTTTATAATTATTTTATTTGATCAATGATACAAAGAGGATCAGACACAAGTTTTACCAACTTATGGAGTCTTCTCCTATATATACAATCATTATTACATTATATTGAGAATGCACAAGAAAACAAGAAAAATACAATTTTATCATATAATATAGCTGAAAATAGTAAACGAGTAAAAAGAAATGAAGAAAAAGTATGTGTGTGTGTGTGTATGGATGCTGGATGATGTTTGGTTAGTACATTAAACGATTAGAAATCGTTTAGACCTTTTTATGAATCGGAAAACTGAATAAAGAATAAAGCAATTATCTGCATAGCTTAAGGTTTCACTTCCTGAAGTGAGAAGTGAAGTATTGATCGATTGAGACAAATCGCTTATGCTGAGAAACAGTTCATTTCTTATTAAAGAATATTTGGTACAAACAAAAAAGAAGTGGTTCGCATCTTCTTGGGGGGCACCGCAGCTACACGCTGGGCTAGATAAAATATGAACCTTATGTAGATCGTGGTTGAGGAAAGAAGCTGTACATCTAATTTGTGTTAGGATCACGTTTAACTTTCTAGGGCCATAGTAATAAAGTTTGGGAACTGAGATCTTATTTGGTTGGCTGTTAAGACGAATAGCGTTTTTGAATTTGGATAATGAATCTAATTTTCTGATTGCAATGTCAAGTTTATTCCATTCTTTAACTGTGGAAGGAATAAATGACGAATTGGTTATAGAGAGTCTACAGAAAGGAACTATTAAATTATCACCATTTCGCAAAGGGTATATAGTAGTACTCTGAATAGTTGGGGGAACTAGATAACGCAAGTATTCAGGTGCCATTCCACATTTTATATTAAAAAATAATTGGAGTTTTCTGCGGTATCTCCGCTCTGATAGTGTTTCCCAGCCTGTCTCAGCATATAAATACTCCGATTTTGTAAAAATGGGTAAACCTGTTACAATTCTGGCAGCGTCTAATTGAAGTTTTTCTAATTTGTCTGAATAGCCAATTCCGCAATTATCCCAGACTTCACAAGCGTATTCAAAAAGGGGGCGAATGTAGACTAAATACATTTTTTTCTAAGTTGGATCTATTTAGACTGAATTTTAATTTCCGTAATATACCTAAATGTTTGGTTATATTTGTTATCATATTTTCTAAATGTTCATTCCATTTTGCATTTTGAGAGAGGATAACTCCCAGATGCTTATGGCTAGTAGATAAAGGGATACATTTGCCATTAAAAGAAAATTCGATGTTGTCTATGATACCGGTATTGGAGAAAAACAAGATTTCTGTTTTTTCGGGATTGAATGACATTAGCCATTTACTAGACCAGGCATTTAGTTCGAGTAGATCATGATTGATTACAGTTTTTATTTGATCAACACTTTGACTAGAATATCCGAGTGATGTGTCGTCAGCAAATAATCTACTCAACGATATAAGTTTTTCTCCTATATCATTTATGTATATTAGAAACATGAGGGGACCCAATACCGACCCTTGGGGTACACCAGCTGAGACAGGTTCGAAACTTGACCAAGAATTTTTATTAATTACTTTTTGTCTTCTTTTGAACAGATAGTTTTCGAACCATTTTATTAACTTTCCTTGAATTCCGTATGAATTCATTTTGTGAATAAGACCTTTATGCCAAACCTTGTCGAAAGCTTTAGAAAAATCGCAAAAGACGAAGCAGCTAAATTCTTTTTTTTCTAGAGAGTTTAGGATCGAATTGTATAGTTCTAATAGTTGATGGACAGTGGAATGTTTTGGCAAAAACCCCGATTGGTATTTATATATGAGATTGTTATTAACAAGATGATTGTAAACATGCTTATAAACTATTCGTTCCATTAATTTACCTACACAACTTATTAAAGATATCGGGCGATAATTGGAGGGTAGGGATGTGTCACCCTTTTTGAAAATTGCAACAACATGAGCACTCTTCCAATTAGAAGGATATTTGCTCTGTTGTAAAGATTTATTAAATATTATTAGAAGGGGCTTTGCAATTTTCTCAGGAGAAATTTTAAGCATTTTATTACTTATTTTGTCTGGTCCTGTTGCTTTGTTTGGGTCAAGAATTTGAATAACATCAATAATTTCGTTCTCTGTTATATGTATTTCGTGAATAATATTATTTGTTTTTGAGTCAAACTGTGGTAGAGTAACATTTTCTTCGTCCAGTTTTGATATTGAGCTAAAATATTTATTCAATAACTCGCATTTGTCCGAATCGTCATAAGCAATATCATCAATATTTTGATCATTGATTGAATTTCGGAGTGGGGGTATACAATAATTTCCTTTGTTAGATTTGATTAACATCTTCATTATTTTCATATATAGGTATATAAGCTCTCTTTACCTCGAGTGCCTACAAACGAATACATGATAGCTATAGTTCAGGTTAAAACTGTATAAATGTGAAATATGGTTAATAAACAACAATGTGTGTTCTCTTGTGTTATACTGGTGTTAATTGCGGTGTGGAGTTCTGAAGCAAAAGGTGAGCAATACAAACAAAATCCTAATACGATCACATACATATACAACGCTTTTTAACTAATTTTAAGGAAATATTTCTTACATACTATTGCAATTTCAGTGGTTAGACATGTCACTCAACTCTGACACATTAACCTGATTCAGTGGTTAGACATGTCACTCAACTCTGACACATTAACCTGATTCAGTGGTTAGACATGTCACTCAACCCTGACACATTAACCCGATTCCGAATATTTGCTCTTACTCTTAATGCTGTGTGTGTGCTTAGCAGAGAAGCAACACATACCAATTTCATAGTCTTTGATTTGACACGAACTGGGCTCTTTATAAAATGAAAATGGAAAATTGTTCCTGTTAACGATCGAAGGTATATGAGGTCCAAACCCTTCGGGGTCCAAAGTTTCAGATAGACTACAATAATGAAATTGATAAAAGAGGACCAGGTATTAAAATACTAATCTACATTGAATGAACTATCACTGTTATACGCATATTCAAGCCTGTATAAATTAAGGCACCGGGTGGTATTCAGTGCGTGCCCCCTGGAACCAAAATTGTACATATATATAGTTTACAATTGAGGAAGTTAAAATAAAAGTAAAAAGTATCCTGAAGAAATAGCAATGGAAACGTAATTTATTTGACATGAATTATTACTGTGAAATGGAGATTCAGTCTTGTACTAAATAAACATCGCACGTTTTATGTGGTCCAACCACTGGACGTTCAAGATTTAACACACAGTGCAGAATGTTAAACGGTCACTGACCTAAATATATTTTTTCTGGTACCTGATTCAAAATAGAAAGAGCAGCTCGTCTTATGAAATGATTCTGACAAGACAAGCATGACAGCAGGGAATTATGGCAGGCAGCTTTGCTTGAAAAACCTTGATTGCATTTAAAATGATTGCATTTTCGTTTGACCATCATTCCCCTTTTGATAAGCCCAAAAACCCTCAACTATATAGAATACATTTTTTGTTGACATTAGGTCGATTCTTGGTTCTTCAAAAATACATTCAGTGGACCTACTTGATATCTGCTGGACCTGTTCTTACCCTTTATCTTGCACACTCACATTGTGACAACAAATATGTAAATCTGAGCAAATGACTTTGATATCAGAATTTTTATTTTCGACAAAAGAGTCAACTAATTCTGGGTTAACATATTTCAAGCCCCCTCTCAAAAACAAATGGTCGCCAAATGTTGGATATAGACGTCGCCCTTAAACAGGTTGTGCCTGTTTCATATTATACGTACATTGTCGGAAAATATAAAATTCATTTGAATGTGAAACAGGACAGAAATACTCGCCCTGAGTCTCGCGTTTCTACCTATTGTTTAAGGTCGTAAAAATACATTTTATTATATTCCAACAATGTACATATATTGTATATAGAGATTATATATTAGGAATAGTTCTTATTTAATCTTAAGAATTGTGGTTCATGTCCGTCATTCTTCCTAGAACAGTTCAAATTCGTGAACTGCTACATCTGATTAAAAAAAATTCCGTGTAAATTTGTTCCATGTTTTCCCTAATTTTAAAAAGTTGAAAAAAAACCCCAAATAATGTTGTTGAAAATGAAAATATTGTTCTTGTTTCAATAACAAGGGGTGTGGTATACGTGACTCTAAATTGTAAATGAATATCAAGAAAATACAATGTAATTTAATTTTGTCCTAAAAAGCAGTGGCTTGAGACGATCTTTTTTTATTTTATTTATTTTTTTATAAAAACGAAGATATTTAATACATGTATAACGTGATGTATGTCAAGGTTTTTGTCCGATTTTAAAACCATTGCTATTTTTAGTTTTGAAAATGGATTCTTTTTGTTTATACATCCACATCAAACAGATAAGGCAACTGAATCATCTAAACAAATCCACATGTGATTTTTATAATAAGACTGATTGATTGATTGATGTTTAACGTCAACGTTTGCAATATTTCAGCTATATCGTGGCGTTTTATAATGAGAAAAAAAAAAGAATATATATGGGATTTAAATCTTAACATTTTGGAGTCACGTCTTCATTTTGCTTTGCCTTTGAACTAGAGCGATATTTGTATTGTTCACGACTTTACTTTTTATATAAACGAATCTGATGCATGTATGTACCATTTGACGAATTTATTGGTGCTACTGGTCAAGGACCAATTATCGCCAAGTACCAATTATCGCCAACTTGCACGTTACTCGCTAGCGCACGCGAATTTTCTGGCCATTGTTTGCAGACGACAATACTAAATGGTGTCAAATCAGACAGCAAAATCTTACATTTGTATCTTGACTAATTAAAAAGAAATCAGGTAAAACCCCATTAGAAACCATACCTCTTTATATAAACCTCGCGGGGGTCACGTAAATGGAGCGGAATGCCAGTCGCTATTATAAACAGTAACAATATAGCAGATTGGTGTTCCAATGATCGACAAATACTGGTGACACCTTCATGTTTTGCGGTAAGGCCATTTCTTTTGACTTCACTGCTGATTAATATATATTTTCCCACATATAACAAGATGGCGATAATTGGTACTCTTCCCTCCCGATTCAGTGACAAAAACCAACAGCTCTACAAAGGGTCCCTGATACGAGCATGTGCATACAAATTATTTATATTTCCGTCCAAGGTCAGTCGATTGGTAACATTCAAAATTATGAGGCACTTGAAGGGGTGTATTGGAATACATAGAAATAATCAGACAAAACCAAGAAAAAATGGCGATAATTGGTCCTCGACCAGTATTGTTCTACGAACGTGATGTAAATGAATAAAAGTTGAAAATTTCCAAGGGGGGAGATGCTAGGGTCATGGTGTTTAACGCCAAATTAAAAAATTGCGGTATTTTAACATTAACCGTAATTGATGATTATTCAAGGAATGCATCGTAGGGAAAACAAATTATAGGAAAAGTCGTCACAAGTTCACAACATACTGCATAAATCAACTTGTGCTTTTTAGAACAATTTCACTACATTAAATCTTGTAGACCTAAACAGATGGCACTTGGTAGCGTTTAGCTTGCAACAGGCCACAAAGAAAGGAAAATAAAATAGAAATAATAACCTTTCCACAGTAGGAACGGTTTCAAGTTACAAGGGATGTGATAGTCATAGAGCTTGATTACCTCATCTACATTTAGCCCTCAGACTGAGTCTATACATTGATATGCATGTGTTAATGTGTTAATTCCATTATTAAAAGGGGAGATAATCGAGAGCCACAGACAATTGCCCCTTGCTACTCCGAATCATATACATTGACTAATCATACGAAGCATTGTTCATTAGGGCGTTACTGCATGTTATCTTCATGTATTATGACACTCCCCACTAATTTAAGTCCCGTTCTTATGGACCGTCCATTTAACTTTTGAACACGGAGAGTTGGAGTGGAGCCCTGATATGCTTTCCCCTGGAGCCAAAAATAAGTTTTTTTGGACATGGAAAACCTTTTTTTCTCAACTCTTACCAAAATTCTTCGTTTAAACGTCCAGGGTCATATATATATTATCTTTGAGGCACAAAAAACAAATAACTCAATAAGAAAGGTTTGGCAGTATTTGGCAAAAGCTTTCTACAATATTGCAATGTATGTATTTTGAATTTATATTGAAACTGATGAATGAGAAATTGGATATATATTTGAAACTGATATATGTGAATATGAATTTATTGAAGTGTATATGTAAACTGATCACCGCATATTATGGCAGACCATGAAGATATATATATATATATATATATATATATATACGTCTGAAAATTAAACCAAACAGTGTTAGAATTAGATTTTAGAGCTGTCAAATTTTTGTTCTTCCCTCGACGGGATTTGAACCCACACCATTGATACACTGCAGCACCATTCGCTTAGCCTTACGTCCAGCGCCCTAGACCACTCGACTACATCCACTCCCTAAGAAAGGAGCTTCAATAGTCGTAGTGTTACCTTGTCTCGTAAGGAAAATCTAGGGATAGACGTAAGACATGTGTATAAGCGTGTGTAGATGGTACATATATACTTTTAATATATATATATATATATATATATATATGATTGCTGTCAAATTATAATATTAAGTATATATGTACCATCTACACACGCTTATACACATGTCTTACGTCTATCCCTAGATTTACCTTACGAGAAAAGGTAACACTAGGATTATTGAAGCTCCTTTTTTAGGGAGTGGATGTGGTCGAGTGGTCTAGGGCGCTGGACGTAAGGCTAAGCGAATGGTGCTGCAGTGTATCAATGGTGTGGGTTCAAATCCCGTCGAGGGAAGAACAAAAATTTGACAGCTCTAAAATCTAATTCTAACACTGTTTGGTTTAATTTTCAGACGTATATAATATTTAGTATTAACCTAGTATCCTTAGTAACTTTCAGATCCAGTGGGACAGATATATTGTATGGTTGTCACTTGCTTCTAGACGTTTGTATAATATACTTTATTTCCTGTGACTGTATAATCAAATTCTTCATTATCCTATACAATATATTAAAAATTGCTGAGTTAGATTGCTGTCAAATTATAATATTAAGTATATATGTACCATCTACACACGCTTATACACATGTCTTACGTCTATCCCTAGATTTTCCTTACGAGACAAGGTAACACTACGACTATTGAAGCTCCTTTTTTAGGGAGTGGATGTAGTCGAGTGGTCTAGGGCGCTGGACGTAAGGCTAAGCGAATGGTGCTGCAGTGTATCAATGGTGTGGGTTCAAATCCCGTCGAGGGAAGAACAAAAATTTGACAGCTCTAAAATCTAACTCTAACACTGTTTGGTTTAATTTTCAGACGTATATAATATTTAGTATTAACCTAGTATCCTTTAAAGTAACTTTGAGATCCAGTGGAACAGATATATTGTATGGTTGTCACTTGCTTCTAGACGTTTGTATAATATACTTTATTTCCTGTGACTGTATAATGAATTCTTCATTATCCTATACAATATATTAAAAATTGCTGAGTTAGATTGCTGTCAAATTATAATATTAAGTATATATGTACCATCTACACACGCTTATACACATGTCTTACGTCTATCCCTAGATTTACCTTACGAGAAAAGGTAACACTAGGATTATTGAAGCTCTTTTTTTAGGGAGTGGATGTAGTCGAGTGGTCTAGGGCGCTGGACATAAGGCTAAGCGAATGGTGCTGCAGTGTATCAATGGTGTGGGTTCAAATCCCGTCGAGGGAAGAACAAAAATTGACAGCTCTAAAATCTAATTCTAACACTGTTTGGTTTAATTTTCAGACGTATATATATATATATATACGTCTGATATGATCTACCCGGGTAATCAGAGGTAGATCGATATTGCTGAATCCAGATAATCATTTTACAGAGCGAAATATGTCTAACTTATTAGACTCAAAGTTTAGCCAAAGGAAAATCAATGAATTATTAATTCGGTTTACAGCTCGTAATCCGTGTTTTACTAGATATGCGAGGAATGTCAGTTTTGTCCTCCACTAAATATTTGTAACTTGAGACTTGTAAAGTGGTGTCCATAAGAAGTCTAATGGAGATGAACAAATTGAGTGGTCTCAAGTTGCAAATATATAACACATCATGAACAGGATATCCTGAAATTACATTAGCAAATCTAAGCAGTATCATTCCAAATAATTAATAATAATTAAGATATATGACACAGGTTGGGTTGATGGTGGGTTTTTGTCTGATTTGACAACCACCTTTTAATTGACGTCCTTCCTCTTGAGAACTTTCGAAAAGATGTCAGAAAGAGATCAAGGTATCGCCAAGAACCAAATGCTAAATACAAAAATATAACGCACCAACATGAACCCTATTGTGCCCAAAGGGATAACTAGATTTAAAGGAAAAGGCCAGTCAGTTGAACAATTGTTATAATTCAATACGTTGTAACTTTTTATTTGTAAATAACTAATTATTAAACAAAATTATTAACATTAATATGCACAATTAAAAATATGAATATTTGGAATTTCCTGTCGTAGTGTAAGCGGCTGTGACACCTCTTCATGTGACGTCACACGGACTGATCATGTTATTTGAATAAATAATCTGTCTGACTCTTCCCAACATCGTGCCCTTTTGGTTATGTTTTAATGTCAGACTAACTGCAATACAATGTTTACAATTGTATATCGTCCTAATTTTTTTCTTAATATTTCCATCCCTTGTGACATTTTCATAAAACAAATGAGTTTATTTATAGTTGGGGGGTATCTACGTATAATTTCATCTTTTACGTGAATGTCCGTAGGGTAAAAAAACCTGTCAGTTTTAACTCGTTGTATGCGTACACATGCTTTTTTCTTTTTTGTCGCCAATGCTGTCGTACTTTCCCGTGATTTTCGTGGTCACTGGTGGATATGTTGACAAGGATAGTCCTGGCCGGTAATTACAAAAGAAAATTCTTCTCACACTTTACCTTTTCGTTAGTGCAATACAATACTTGACATGAAGTCATAATGATATTGTAAATATCAAAAGATAAATATACGACGTTATTTTACGATTTACATAATTTTTAGTGATAAAATTGCAACTGATCAATGCTGATATATTATACGATACCGATTGAACGACGTCAAGGGCAGGATAAATCCGAGAATGGATTATGTCTTTTGTCTTCTCCACATTGAAGAGTTTTGAAAATTGGCGATCCTCATTTGTGGTGCTACATGCAACTTCAATGACCAAATTCTACCTTACGGTATACTATTTTCAGCATTCATTAACACAAATGTCTTCTATTTACTGTCATTTAAATGTTCACACTAACTTGTTAAGATCATAGCGTTTTCCTTTAAAATTCGAGATTTTAAATCCCTTCATTTATATTTTTTTCATCTTTCAAGACAATTTACATTTTATCTATGATTGTGCGACAGAAAATTACAATAAAAAACATAGCCCCGCTCCCTAACGATCTTTTTTATTCTTAGCTCACCTGGAAGTGAGCTTTTGTCATGGGTAAGCGTCCGTCGTCCGTCCGTCCGTCCGTTAGCTTTTCAAATTTAAATCTTCTTCTCTGGAACCACTGAACAAATTTCAACCAAACTTGCCAGAAATGTTCATTTTAAAAATCTTCTTGTTAGAAACCACTAAGCCAATTGAATTGTGACTTTGCAGGAATGATCATTGGGTGGTCCTGTGCTAAACTTGTGAATCGTTTGCCGATCGGAAATTCAAGATGGCCGCCATGACTCGACTTATTTTAACATAGGACCCTATGGGAATTTCACATTTTCATCTTTTTTTTCTGAAACCACAAAACAGATTTGAACCAAACTTGGCAGAAATGTTCATTCGATGGTCATATACAGATTTTTGTTTTTGGCATTCATCGGAAATCCAACATGGCTGCCAGGGCCCATAATATGTTCTGATTGGTCGAAATTTTAAAAATCTTCTTGTTAGAAACCACTAAGCCAATTGAATGGTGACTTTGCAGAAATGATCATTGGGTGATCCTGTACTAAACTTGTGAATCGCTTGGCGATCGGAAATTCAAGATGGCCACCATGACTCGACTTAATTTAACATTGAACCCTATGGGAATTTCACATTTTCATTTTTTTTTCTGAAACCACAAAACAGATTTGAACCAAACTTGGCAGAAATGTTCATTGGATGGTCATATACAAGATTTTTGTTTTTGGCGCTGATCGGAAATCCAACATGGCTGCCAGGGCCCATAATGTGCTCTGATTGGTAGAAATTTAAAAAATCTTCTTGTTAGAAACCACTAAGCCAATTGAATTGTGACTTTGCAGGAATGATCATTGGGTGGTCCTGTACTAAACTTGTGAATCGTTTGTCGATCGGAAATTCAAGATGGCCGCCATGACTCGACTTATTTTAACATAGGACCCTATGGGAATTTCACATTTTCATCTTTTTTTCTGAAACCACAAAACAGGTTTGAACCAAACTTGGCAGAAATGTTCATTGGATGGTCATATACAATATTTTTGTTTTTGGCGCTGATCGGAAATCCAATATGGCTGTCAGGGCCCATAATGTGTTCTGATTGGTCGAAATTTTAAATATTTTCTTGTTAGAAACCACTAAGCCAATTGAATTGTGACTTTGCTGGAATGATCAATTGGTGGTCCTGTACTAAACTTGTGAATCGTTTGCTGATCACAAATTCAAGATGGCCACCATGACTCGACTTAATTTTAACATAGGACCCTATGGAAAAAATGTTTAAAAGTCTTCTCCTCTGAAACCAGTAAGTCAATTTAAAGCAAACATGGCATGAATGGTCCTTAGGTGGTCAACTTTCAAAATTACATCCAGTGTCCCAAACGTCCATCCAAGATGGCCATCATCAGCGGACATAGTTTTAACGTAGGACCCTATGGGGAAAATGTTTAAATTTTTTTTTCTCTGAAACCAGTAAGCCAATTTAAAGCAAACATGGCATGAATGGTCCTTAAATGGTCAACTTTCAAAATTACATCCAGTGTTCCAAACGTCCATCCAAGATGGCCATCATCAGCGGACACAGTTTTAACATAGGACCCTATGGGAAATATGTTGAAAAATCTTCTCCTCTGAAACCAGTAAGCCAATTTAAAGCAAACATGGCATGGATGGTCCTTAGGTGGTCAATTTTCAAAATTGTGTCCAGTGACCCTGACCTCCATCCAAGATGGCCGCCTTCAGCGGACATACTGTAATTTTAACATAGGACCCTATGGGAAAAAATGTTTTAAAATCTTCTCCTCTGAAACCAGTAAGCCAATATAGCAAACATGTCATCGATGGTCCTTAGGTGGTCAACTTCCAAAATTGTGTTCAGTGATCCCGATCTCGGTTCAAAATGGCCGCCGTCAGCAGATATAGTTTTAGCATAGGACCCTATGGGAAAATTGTTTAAAAGTCTTCTCTTCTGAAACCAGTCAGCCAATTTAAAGCAAACATGGCATGGATGGTCCTTGGGTAGTAGACTTTCAAAATTGTGTCCGGTGACCACGACCTCCATCCAAGATGGCTGCCATGAGCAGACATAGTTTTAACATAGAACCCTATGGCAATATGGGATTTGAATAGTAACTTAGATGTATTCGGCATGCAGACATTCTTAAGAGGACTTATTTATGCCAGGTGAGCGATACAGGCTCACCCGAGCCTCTAGTTTTTTTTGGTTTTTTTCTCAACTGCAAACAACATCAATACAAAATAGAGTACAATAATATAATAACATATAAAACATCATACAATCTACATAGTAAGGTACAATTTAATCTTCTTACAATCTTTTCCAATATATAATCATATGAATATTGCAGTGGATTTTTTTTTTTTTTTTTTTTTAGAATATAAAAGATGAGAAAAGAGGTTTTTCGCAGAGTTTAAAATTGTTTACTATTGATATATGTGATAAACATTTTTTTTATATAATTAGGAAAACAAGTAGATAGGAATTTTAGTGTATTTTTAAAAAGAAAAAAAAAGACATTGAGAAGATGAGACTGTGCTTTATATTGGCATTTATATGTACAACTCTTATGGTCTGGCCTGGTGCAAACAATCAATTGGAATATAATACTGTACCAGATATACAAAAGTATTATTTGGATGGATCAAATAACGATTTAATGGTCAGTCTTAGGACTTGTTGTTTATTTACTTCAGGTGACAAAGTCACTAACAGCAGGCATTCTTTTCAGAGAAGTAAATGTACAGAGTAAAAATGATGTCCAATTGATATTTAAGTCGGAGTCTGTTCATAAGCAATATCACACACAATATGTGTATCAAGGGAGCGGGGGAGGGGGGTACACTAATTAAGCAGCACTGATCATTGAACACATGAATACGATCTTCAGTAGATCTAAAGGAACAGCAAAAGTGCTGTCCCTTAACTTTTGACTTTTACTTCAGAAGGAAATTTTTCTGGGTTTTTTTCACATGCAAATCCTTTTTTAGCTCACCTGACCCACAGGGTCAGGGTCATGTGAGGTATTGCCATCACTTGGCGTCCGTCGTCCGTCCATTATCTTTTTCATATTTTAATCTACTCCTCTGAAACAACTGGGCCAAATGGAACCAAGCTTGGCAGAAAGCATCTATATAAGGTCCGCTATAAAATTTCTTCATTTCATCCGATTCCGCCAACAAATATGGCCGCCAAGGGCAATTCTTGTTTTTCATTGGCTAATGTTAAAACAATCTTCTCCTCTTAAACTGCTTGGCCAAATGGAGCCAAACTTAGTAGAAAGCATCTATGTAAGAACCTCTATAATGGTTCCATTTGACCAACAAACATGGCCGCTGTTACTAAAAATAGAACATATGGTAAAATTGCACGTTTGTGGTAATAACTCCAAAACCGTTAATAATATCAGAAATCTGACGGGGTAAACATGATCAGCACAGCAAGATCTAACTGCCCTGAAATTTTGAAGAAAATCTGATTACCTATCTTGGAGTTATTGCCCTTTTTTCATCAAATTTTCAAAATTTTGTTACTTTTCGTTTTTTATTTCAAAAACTATAAGAGATAGATGTTAAGTTTAAACAGCAAACATGTGCAGCATGTCAAGATTTACCTAGCCTGCAATTTTAAAGTAAATCTGATTACCCATCTTGAAGTTATTGCCCTTTTTACATCAAATGTTAAGAGATAGATGTTAAGTGTAAACTGAAAACATGCTCAGCTTGTCAAGATCTACATGCCCTGCAATTTTGAAGTAAATCTGAATACCCGTCTAGGAGTTATTGCCCTTTTTTCATCATTTTTTAACTCACCTGGTCGTCCGTTAACTTTTTCATATTTTAATCTTCTCCTCTGAAACAAGTTGGCAAATGGAGCCAAACTTGGCAGGAAGCATCTATGTAAGATCCTCTATAAAGCTTCTTCATTTGGTTCCATTCGGCCAAGATTAATTCGGCCGCCAAGATTAATTCTTTTTTTCTGATTGGCTAATGTTAAAAAAATCTTCTCCTCTTAAACAGCTTGGCCGAATGGAGCCAAACTTGGCAGGAAGCATCTATGTAAGGTCCAAACCTGGCATAGACGGTCCCTGGGTGTGTCCCTTTCAAAATTGTGTCCGACAGCCCCACCCTCCATTCAAGTTGGCTGCTGTTTTTTAAGGTAATGATTATCCCCCTTTGAAATTTGCTTCAGTATCATTCTATTGTCAGGTGAGCGATACAGGCTCTGTAGGCTGAGCCTCTAGTTTTTTAGTTAATATTTCAAAAGCTAAATTGTTCATTGTAGATTTGAAAACTCCCTGGCTGGTTCATACAAATATGTATTCAATAAATGGCTTAGACATGGACCACTGGAGTAGTGATAGCGTTATAACTGGTCTGTATATGCCATTTTCCGTGGACTATCATTTCACACAAGGGTACCTCTACTGGACAGCTGAATATAACGACTGGGTAGCAAGGTAAAGAATAGACATTTTCCACATTCTCGACTAGATTCTAAAATTATGTTTTTAGACATTTTGTATACCTGATATTTCTTCTACGACGGGTAAAACTGGTACCCTGTCTAGCAAGAGCAATAGAAAGGATAACGAAGTTGAGGGTATAATTTCATAACAAATAGAAAATTCACAAGTTGCTACAACATTAAAATTTTAGCATGAAATGGGACTCTATTGACCGCCTTAAAGGGAAATAACTCCTGAAAAAAACGTATAATTTTAGAATCTAAAGTCGAAAATGTGCAAATGATTGATTACAATTAGAGCTTGTTGCATCCTTATTTATACATTTCTTCTTTTCTTTGACGATACACTTGCATCTAACAACATCCCATTTGGGGTCATGTCGTGTAACCTTTCATTGATCTTTGACCGTCTAATTATATGTAAGAGAGTTAAATATATTGACCAATCGGACAACAGCTCTTGACGTGTTCACTCGGTGTAACAAAGTCGCTTTAAAATATGAACCCTGACATGACCAAAAGAACGGGATGCTGTCAGATGTGAATGTATAATTCCAAAAATAGATAAATAAATAAATAAATTAATTAATTAATTACTAAATAAATTAATTAATTAATTAATAAACATTCATGCATCAAATGTCACATTTTAATAAGATTGTTAATTGCATATATCAAAAATCTAATGAGTCCATGGCAGGTAAGAGGTAATTGAACATCGAAAGAAATTCCCACGGACTGACGAGTGACGCCATTTGTTCAATGAAACTGTATCCGTGGGAGGAACGGATGCAGGATTTTAGGGTCTAGGACAGGCACGTGGGGGTGCCTGTTATACAATCCTGATAAATAATTATTAGACGATTTTAATTTTTGCAAAGAAAATAGTATTGTCTTATTTAACAAACATGCGATCGACTGTCCATTACGTAGCGGGAACGCATGATTCACTGTCCATTACTTAGCGGGGACGCATGAGTCACTGTTCATTATTTAGTGGGGACGCATGATTCACTATTCATTACTTAGGGGGGCCGCATGATTCACTGTCCATTATTTAGCGGGGAAGCATGATTCAGTCCATTATTTAGAGGGGACGCATGATTCACTGTCTATTATTTAGCGGGAACGCATGATTCACTGTCTATTATTTAGTGGGTACGCATGATTCACTGTCCATTATTTAGCGGAGACGCATGATTCATTGTCCATTATTTAGCAGCGACGCATGATTCACTGTCCATTATTTAGCGGGGACGTATCATTCACTGTCCATTATTTAGCGGAAACGCACGATTCACTGTCCATTATTTAGCGGGGACGCATGATTCACTCTCCATTATTTAGCGGTAACGCACGATTCACTCCATTATTTATTGGGGACGCATGATTCACTGTCCATTATTTAGCAGGAGCGCATGATTCACTGTTCATTATTTAGCGAGGACGCATGATTAACTGTCCATTATTTAGCGGAAACGCACGATTCACCCCATTATTTAGCGGGGACGCATGATTCACTCTATTATTTAGCGGTAGTGCACGATTCACTGTCCATTATTTATTGGGGACGCATGATTCACTGTCCATTATTTAGCGGGAATGCATGATTCACTGTCCATTGCTTAGTGGTAACGCATGATGCACTGTCCATTATTTGGAAGGGACGAATGATTCACTGCTCATTATTTAGCGGGGACGCATGATTCACTGTCCATTATTTAGCGGGAACGTATGATTCACTGTCCATTAGTTAGCGGTAATGAACGATTCACTGTCCATTATTTAGCGGGGACGCATGCTTCACAGTCCATTATTTAGCAATGATGCATGATTCACTGTCCATTATTTAGCGGGGACGCATGATTCACTGTCCATTATTTAGCAGGAAAGCATGATTCACTGTCCATTATTTAGCGGGGACGCATGATGCACTGTCTATTATTAAGCGGTAACGCACGATTCACTGTCCATTATTTAGCGGGGGCGGATGATCTACTCTCCATTACTTAGCGGGGACGCATGATTCACTATCCATTATCTAGCAGGGCCGCATGATTCACTGTCCATTATTTAGCGGTAACGCACGATTCACTCCATTATTTAGCGGGGACGCATGATTCACTGTCCATTATTTAGTGGGGATGCATGATTCACTGTCCATTATTTAGCGAGGACGCATGATCCACTGTCCATTATTTAGCGGTGATGCATGATTCACTGTCCATTATTTAGCAGGAATGCATGATTCACTGTCCATTATTTTGTGGGGACGCATGATTCACTCTGCATTATTTAGTAGGACGCATGATTCACTGTCCATTATTTAGCAGGAATGCATGATTCACTGTCCATTATTAAGCGGTAACGCACGATTCACTGTCCATTATTTTGTGGGGACGCATGATTCACTCTGCATTATTTAGTAGGACGCATGATTCACTGTCCATTATTTAGCGGGGATGCATGATTCAGTCCATTATTTAGCAGGGACGCATGATTCACTGTCCATTATTTAGCAGGGGCGCACGATTCACTGTCCATTATTTAGCACAGACGCATGATTCACTGTCCATTATTTAGTAGGACGCATGATTCACTGTCCATTATTTAGCGGGGATGCATGATTCACTGTCCATTATTTAGTGGGGACGCATGATTCACTGTCCATTATTTAGCGGGGACGCATGATTCACTGTCCATTATTTAGTGGGGATGCATGATTCACTGTCCATTATTTAGCGAGGACGCATGATCCACTGTCCATTATTTAGCAGGAATGCATGATTCACTGTCCATTATTTAGCAGGAATGCATGATTCACTGTCTATTATTAAGCGGTAACGCACGATTCACTGTCCATTATTTTGTGGGGACGCATGATTCACTCTGCATTATTTAGTAGGACGCATGATTCACTGTCCATTATTTAGCGGGGATGCATGATTCAGTCCATTATTTAGCAGGGACGCATGATTCACTGTCCATTATTTAGTAGGGGCGCACGATTCACTGTCCATTATTTAGCACAGACGCATGATTCACTGTCCATTATTTAGCGGCAACGCCCACGTGGAGCCCCCGTCTGATTCCATGCCTGTTCGATAAGCCAATCATATCCTATGTTATATTGCCGTTATTTTTCCTGTGTATCGAACTGCCTCTCTTCTGCTTCTGCCTAATGCTGACCACCACCAATTAGTTGATTAGTTGATTATTATGCCAGGTACTTTCAAGTGCGCAGCAAATGTTTTTCGATCCAGAAAGAAGTAATTAGTATGCACAATTAAAATTGTACTACATACAGTTTAAAACTTTCCTTTCACATCGACTAATATTTAATCTTGGACACCTGACCTTTAAAAAACCTCAGGTGTTTTGGCTTCTACAATGTCCAGTGATAGGGCATTCCGTTCTCGGATGGTACTCGGGGAAAAAGATCCTTTGGGGTAATCAGATGATGTGGATGCAATCTGATAGGATCTACTATGTGTATTCCTAGTTATTCTTTTAGGTGGTACAAGTCTATCGGTTTTATTGATAGCAACTATATCGTTGGATAATGTGTTTTCCAACGTCCTCCACTCGAGTCTGCTAAGCATGGTGTATACGCTTTTCGTGCGTTGATGTTTGTTACAGACAATTCGAGCACCCCCCCTTCGCTGAACCATTTGCAGACGATGTATGTATCTTTTGAGATAAGGATCCCATACAGAGCTGGCATATTCCACAATGGGTTTTACTAGACTTCTATATACATTTTCCTTTGCTGTTGATGCAATATTTAAGTTCCTTCTGAGGAAGCCTATTTTGCGATTTGCCTTGTTGCATGTTTTGCTGATATGTTTGCTCTATGCTAGGTCAGATGTTATGTGACATCCCAGGTATTCATCAACTTCAACCGATTTCAAGATGTGACCATGGAGTTTGTGCTCATGTTTTATCGTTTTGATTTTTCTACTGATGGTAAGTACGTTGCATTTCTCTGGGTGAAACATCTTTTTCCACTTTTGCTCACATATTGGTGGTTTGTTTAGATCTTCCTGCAGCTTAAGTTGGTCGGCTTCTGATGTAGCAGCTAGCTAAGCTATCGTGTCATCTGCAAACAGGCGTACAGTTGAGTTTATTCCTACTGCCATATCATTGATGTGGAAAAGGAATAGGGAGTGGCTTAATACAGATCCCTATGGGACACCGGATTCCACGCTGATATATTCAGACATTTCTCCATCATCTGCCACGGCTTGCGATCTACTGGCTAGGAAGTTCTGAATCCTGCAGGTGTTGACTTTCCCATGAATACCATGGTGCTTAAGTTTGTGTATTAATAAACTGTGGCTAACCTTGTCAAATGCTTTTGAGAAATCCATAATTAGAACATTAGTTTGTTCATTTGTTTAAAGGCATATACTGATTTGAATATTCATTTCAAATTTCGATTTGTGAAAGCTATGTTATTTATTGTACAGGGCGAATCTCTCAAATACAGCATACAAGGAAGACTTAGTGACTAATAGCCGAAGTAAAGTGGATGGCATTGCAGTAGACTGGATTTATAATCATATCTACTGGATTGACACTACACATAAACATATAAAGATGACGAACCTAGACGGAAGCTTAGAGAAAACTCTGATTGATACAGATCCTGTATTGCCCAGAGCTATAGTTGTACATCCTAACGCTGGGTAAATATATTTCTCCCATTATTACGGCGTTTTAACCCCGATGAGCCAGTGGTGGAAATATTTGTAATCCTCTAAAGAATTAACATGTCTCGTGCCTTATCCTTCAGTTGGCCATGTGGGTTACGATATTTCTCCACTCTAACGGCTTGTGGTTAAATTTTTAATTTAACTCTCTTGAGGGAAGAAATATCGTTACCCACGGGCAACTGAAGGAGAATCTATATTTAACTTATTAAAATTTTGCGACTAGTGATTAGTAAAAAAAGAATACACGAATAAATATGCTTTATTAATGAACTATCATGTAAGGCAAAGATTGAAAATACGAAAGTTGTGAATTTGAAGCCGTAAACTGAAGGAGGACAGACAATGAATAAAAGCAAAAGGACAACAGGACACTGATCTACCGAAAACAAAAGATCGAGCAACACGAATTCCAAAAAAACGAGGATGGGGTGTTTGGGGGATGAGTAATCTGTTCCACTAATGACATCCTTCGTGTAACTGTTATTAACATTGCTAGAAAGTAAAAAAAGTAATTGATTGAAATAACATAAATAAAAATCACAGGCCCTATGATAAGTACATGGCTGATGTTAAATGATCATATTAATCTGTGCAATGCCTGTTCTAACCCAGGACATATCAAGTTATGTCATTACATCTTTTAATATTTGTATGAATTTAATATCTGTTATTTGTAGATGGCTGTTTTTCACAGACTTTTCTAACCCTAGAATCATTAGATGTGATTTAGATGGGAGTGATAGACAGACAATCGTTTCAACCAAAGCTACGAACATAAGCCAACCGAACGGACTATCCATTGGTAAAGTATCAAGAAATTAGTGTGGTTCGTGTTACTCGATTTTTAGCTTGATGTGTATCTTTTGTAGATCTTTGTTTGTCCTTTTGGTCATTGTGTTGTCTAATCGTCTTCGATATACGGATTCTGATTACCCCTTCGGACTATCCATTGGTAAAGTATCAAGAAATTAGTGTGGTTCGTGTTACTCGATCTTTAGCTTTATGTGTATCTTTTGTAGATCTTTGTTTGTCCTTTTGGTCATTGTGTTGTCTAATCGTCTTCGATATACGGATTCTGATTACCCCTTTGGTATCTTAGATATACGGATTCTGATTACCCCTTTGGTATCTTAGATATACGGGATTCTGATTACCCCTTTGGTATCTTCAAATTCTTCTGTCAATGACATTGGAAATTATATGTAATCAGATAATAGGGTTAGGGATATGGTGCTTAACGTCACTTTCAACTATTTTAAGCTATATCGTTGGGGTAAGTTTTATTGGTGGAGGAAACTGGAATATCCGGAGAAAATCACTGACCTGTCACAAGTCACTGACAAACTTTACCACAACAAAAAGTACACACTACAAAGGTCAAGCGAAAAATGACAAAGGACAGACAATGATCTACAAAAAACTTACTCAGAAATTACAAAATGGAGCAACACGAACCCCAGAAACAAACGGGATTTAATTCAGGTTCTCTGGGAGGGTAATCCTCTAGTGGCACCCATGTCCTAGGTATATCAATTTTGCCTCATTCTACGGTTTTACGATTATATTTTGGCACGTTCAGACATTGTGGTATTTATTTTATATTTTTCATTTTATTTCACAGATTTCTCTAGCAACAGATTATACTGGATCGATAGCGTTTATAAGCAGATACAATCATCAAATCTCAATGGAACGGATATAAAACTGTTAACTACTTTTCCTGAATACATGCCATTGGCGCGGGGATTAATTGTATTCGGTGACTGGATATATTGGACTTCGTCTCGCACAATAAATAGACTTTATAAAGAAAATGGATCAAGTGTTGAAGTTGTCAAGAGCAACTTATCTAATTCACGTGGAATCAAGATTTACAGCCCGGAAAATCAACCAATAGGTATTTTGTTTGTGGTGGTGGTGGTGGGGGGGGGGGGGGGGGGGGGGGGGGGGGGGGGGGGGGGGTGGTATATAATACATGCAAATGACCTGGTTTTACACAAAGATAAAAATACAACGCCAATCAAGGTGGAGGTTTGCTAAGTGAGGATTGGGATTTTAGTCACATATGGGTCACACTGGCATGACTGGATTATTTCACTAAGAGGGAGGTTTGGGACTCTAAAACTAGTTAAACTCCGCCACTTTATCTGGAAATGCTTGTAACAAGAGATAAACTTTCATCTTAGTCAAAGGATTTGAAAGCCAAATTAATTAACATTTATCATAGACAAACTAATTTGATGAACAAGAGTGAGTGATTGCTTGTGACTGTTTGTTGTTTAACGCCAACGCTAATAAACAAGATCATCAACATGTGGTTGCAAATAAATTGTTCATTTTGATATGAAGTCCAGCCTAGTTGAGTGAAAGTTGAAAAAAAAACAATGAAATGATTTCAAATATTTAGAGTTCTAGAAAAAGATAGATACCCAAACCTTTGACGAGATGTTCTGGCCTGGTTTTCTGGCCTGTTTGTTCTGGCGAGAGCAAATTAATATTATCTTTACCTAACATGTACTCATATTGTGTTTGTTCTGTCCAAGACAACTGTCAAATGTTACTGCCAAAAACGAAAAGAGAAACAAGCGTCATTCCAATCATTATAAGGATGTTGTCCTCTTTCGCTTTCGCATATTGTTGTTGCTATTATAAAGGTATATATTAAGGACATTGAAGGTTAAAATTAATAAATAGGAAAAATGAGGATGCACTAAATAGACAGTGAATTGCTATATAGAGGTGCCCTTTATAGACAGTGGCTTGTTATATAGAGGTGCTCGTTCAGGCAGATTTGACTGTACCTCGATTGTGCAGAGAATGCAACGATTGCAGGATAAAGTAAGATACAAACTAGTACTAGTACGAATAGACTATATAGCTAAGGAATCGAATTATCCCAATTCAAGATAAATGAGGTTCGACTATGCAATAATTTTCTGGCTTAAGTTCTTTGTGTTTTATAACAATAGGAGATAATGTATGCGGACAAACCAATGGTGGTTGTGAACAATTGTGTCTACAATCCCCGCAGTCAACTATTAAGTGTGCGTGTGCTAATGGTTATAAATTGAAAAATGACAGTAAAAGCTGTTTAGACATAGGTAAATATTTTACTATTATTATGCAAGTCGGAAATTATTCGTCGGAGTTTGTGTCATTTAAATTAGACAGTGTGTATGCATCCACGTTGTCCTTTGTGATATCTGCATATTGAATATTGAATTTGCTTACGACACACGCACATGCATACACAAGTGTGTGTCACAAATGTTCTTTTGTTTTTATCATATCTGAATCTGCTGTAAAGTGTCAGATATCTTGGTCGTTTAGATGTAGTGCCAAGATTTCACTGAATTATGAAAAACAAATAATAATAATAATAATAATAATGGTCTGTCGTGGTAGTGATCGTATGGTTAATGGATTTACAACTAACATTGAGTTCGAATCCCGCTGAGACGAGGTGTACTCGATACAACATTATATGATAATAAAGTGTGCCAGTAACCTGCTGCAGGTCAGTGGTTTTCTCCGAGTAGTCTGGTTTCCTCCATGCATAAAACTGACCACCAGGATATAACTGAAATATTGTAGAATGTTACATTAAACACCATAACCATAGCCCTGTCTTTGATGTTCATCAGAGAGTTAATATTAATATAAGTATCATAAATCGGCAAGCAGATCAACATCTAGATATTTTTATCGGTACTAATTTGATCTGACTATCAGTAGCATGGCTGGTGTCTAATGATATACATAAAAAAGGGGAACTGTTTTTGGTCGGATCCGTGGTGCCCATCTTTTTAATTTTCTGAATTATCTTGTGTTTTTGCTTTGTTTGTTTTCGTTCCCAATGTTGTCTATGTCTCTAGATTTTCTAATTTTTGTCCTTTTCGGTTTTCAAATAATGTCCCTCTGACAATTTCCTATAACAATCGCTTTGCACTTATTCAAGCAGGCACACAACGTCATTCGACGTTGAAACAATGATGCGACTTTATCTTATTGTTGAAATGGCGTTATGTGCCTGGTTGTTATAAAGTAATGATGATGAAGTGTCATATGTGTAAGCAGTGCTGGATTGAGCTATAGGCTTGATATGTTGTAGTCTAGGACCTCCGGCCAAGGTGTATGATACTCTTGACACTGTCATTGGACATTCATATGTATGCCGTCACAACGTACTGTACTCTCTAAGCAATTCGTCAGTAATTTTCCTTGCACAGTACACTTTATTTCAGAATATTGCATAATTTTAAACACACCTCATCGTCTCGCCTTTATTCATATTGATCAAACACTCCTCAATCTTCCACATTTTCCTCCAGTCGTGAGGGTGGGGAGTCGGGAAGGCACCTAGCGAAATAGCCTAGAACCCTTCTTCATCTAAATCCGACACTAGATGTAAGCTATACTCAGACTGAAGACTGTGTGGTAATAAGAACGTAGATACCTAATTTGGTGTGTACGACACGTTTCATGAAGACTGTGTGGTAATAAGAACGTAGATACTTAATTTAGTGTGTACGACACGTTTCATGAAGACTGTGGTAATAAGAACGTAGATACCTAATTTAGTGTGTACGACACGTTTCATGAAGACTGTGTGGTAATAAGAACGTAGATACCTAATTTAGTGTGTACGACACGTTTCATGAAGACTGTGTGGTAATAAGAACGTAGATACTTAATTTAGTGTGTACGACACGTTTCATGAAGACTGTGGTAATAAGAACGTAGATACTTAATTTAGTGTGTACGACACGTTTCATGAAGACTGTGGTAATAAGAACGTAGATACCTAATTTAGTGTGTACGACACGTTTCATGAAGACTGTGGTAACATGAACGTAGATATTTAATTTAGTGTGGACGACACGTTTCATGAAGACTGTGTGGTAATAAGAACGTAGATACCTAATTTAGTGTGTACGACACGTTTCATGAAGACTGTGGTAATATGAACGTAGATACTTAATTTAGTGTGTACGACACGTTTCATGAAGACTGTGGTAATAAGAACGTAGATACCTAATTTAGTGTGTACGACACGTTTCATGAAGACTGTGTGGTAATAAGAACGTAGATATTTAATTTAGTGTGTACGACACGTTTCATGAAGACTGTGGTAATAAGAACGTAGATACTTAATTTAGTGTGTACGACACGTTTCATGAAGACTGTGTGGTAATAAGAACGTAGATACCTAATTTAGTGTGTACGACACGTTTCATGAAGACTGTGGTAATAAGAACGTAGATACCTAATTTAGTGTGTACGACACGTTTCATGAAGACTGTGGTAATAAGAACGTAGATACCTAATTTAGTGTGTACGACACGTTTCATGAAGACTGTGTGCTAATAAGAACGTAGATACCTAATTTAGTGTGTACGACACGTTTCATGAAGACTGTGGTAATAAGAACGTAGATACCTAATTTAGTGTGTACGACACGTTTCATGAAGACTGTGGTAATAAGAACGTAGATACCTAATTTAGTGTGTACGACACGTTTCATGAAGACTGTGGTAATAAGAACGTAGATACCTAATTTAGTGTGTACGACACGTTTCATGAAGACTGTGGTAATAAAAACGTAGATACCTAATTTAGTGTGTACGACACGTTTCATGAAGACTGTGGCAATAAGAACGTAGATACCTAATTTAGTGTGTACGACACGTTTCATGAAAACTGTGGTAATAAGAACGTAGATACCTAATTTAGTGTGTACGACACGTTTCATGAAGACTGTGGTAATAAGAACGTAGATACCTAATTTAGTGTGTACGACACGTTTCATGAAGACTGTGTGGTAATAAGAACGTAGATACCTAATTTAGTGTGTACGACACGTTTCATGAAGACTGTGTGGTAATAAGAACGTAGATACCTAATTTAGTGTGTACGACACGTTTCATGAAGACTGTGGTAATAAGAACGTAGATACCTAATTTGGTGTGTACGACACGTTTCATGAAGACTGTGTGGTAATAAGAACGTAGATACCTAATTTAGTGTGTACGACACGTTTCATGAAGACTGTGTGGTAATAAGAACGTAGATACCTAATTTAGTGTGTACGACACGTTTCATGAAGACTGTGTGGTAATAAGAACGTAGATACTTAATTTAGTGTGTACGACACGTTTCATGAAGACTGTGGTAATAAGAACGTAGATACTTAATTTAGTGTGTACGACACGTTTCATGAAGACTGTGGTAATAAGAACGTAGATACCTAATTTAGTGTGTACGACACGTTTCATGAAGACTGTGTGGTAATAAGAACGTAGATATTTAATTTAGTGTGTACGACACGTTTCATGAAGACTGTGGTAATAAGAACGTAGATACTTAATTTAGTGTGTACGACACGTTTCATGAAGACTGTGTGGTAATAAGAACGTAGATACCTAATTTAGTGTGTACGACACGTTTCATGAAGACTGTGGTAATAAGAACGTAGATACCTAATTTAGTGTGTACGACACGTTTCATGAAGACTGTGGTAATAAGAACGTAGATACCTAATTTAGTGTGTACGACACGTTTCATGAAGACTGTGTGCTAATAAGAACGTAGATACCTAATTTAGTGTGTACGACACGTTTCATGAAGACTGTGGTAATAAGAACGTAGATACCTAATTTAGTGTGTACGACACGTTTCATGAAGACTGTGGTAATAAGAACGTAGATACCTAATTTAGTGTGTACGACACGTTTCATGAAGACTGTGGTAATAAGAACGTAGATACCTAATTTAGTGTGTACGACACGTTTCATGAAGACTGTGGTAATAAAAACGTAGATACCTAATTTAGTGTGTACGACACGTTTCATGAAGACTGTGGCAATAAGAACGTAGATACCTAATTTAGTGTGTACGACACGTTTCATGAAAACTGTGGTAATAAGAACGTAGATACCTAATTTAGTGTGTACGACACGTTTCATGAAGACTGTGGTAATAAGAACGTAGATACCTAATTTAGTGTGTACGACACGTTTCATGAAGACTGTGTGGTAATAAGAACGTAGATACCTAATTTAGTGTGTACGACACGTTTCATGAAGACTGTGTGGTAATAAGAACGTAGATACCTAATTTAGTGTGTACGACACGTTTCATGAAGACTGTGGTAATAAGAACGTAGATACCTAATTTGGTGTGTACGACACGTTTCATGAAGACTGTGTGGTAATAAGAACGTAGATACCTAATTTAGTGTGTACGACACGTTTCATGAAGACTGTGTGGTAATAAGAACGTAGATACCTAATTTAGTGTGTACGACACGTTTCATGAAGACTGTGTGGTAATAAGAACGTAGATACCTAATTTAGTGTGTACGACACGTTTCATGAAGACTGTGTGGTAATAAGAACGTAGATGCTTAATTTAGTGTGTACGACACGTTTCATGAAGACTGTGTGGTAATAAGAACGTAGATACTTAATTTAGTGTGTACGACACGTTTCATGACGACTGTGGTAATAAGAACGTAGATACCTAATTTAGTGTGTACGACACGTTTCATGAAGACTGTGGTAACATGAACGTAGATATTTAATTTAGTGTGGACGACACGTTTCATGAAGACTGTGTGGTAATAAGAACGTAGATACCTAATTTAGTGTGTACGACACGTTTCATGAAGACTGTGGTAATATGAACGTAGATACTTAATTTAGTGTGTACGACACGTTTCATGAAGACTGTGGTAATAAGAACGTAGATACCTAATTTAGTGTGTACGACACGTTTCATGAAGACTGTGTGGTAATAAGAACGTAGATATTTAATTTAGTGTGTACGACACGTTTCATGAAGACTGTGGTAATAAGAACGTAGATACTTAATTTAGTGTGTACGACACGTTTCATGAAGACTGTGTGGTAATAAGAACGTAGATACCTAATTTAGTGTGTACGACACGTTTCATGAAGACTGTGGTAATAAGAACGTAGATACCTAATTTAGTGTGTACGACACGTTTCATGAAGACTGTGGTAATAAGAACGTAGATACCTAATTTAGTGTGTACGACACGTTTCATGAAGACTGTGTGCTAATAAGAACGTAGATACCTAATTTAGTGTGTACGACACGTTTCATGAAGACTGTGGTAATAAGAACGTAGATACCTAATTTAGTGTGTACGACACGTTTCATGAAGACTGTGGTAATAAGAACGTAGATACCTAATTTAGTGTGTACGACACGTTTCATGAAGACTGTGGTAATAAGAACGTAGATACCTAATTTAGTGTGTACGACACGTTTCATGAAGACTGTGGTAATAAAAACGTAGATACCTAATTTAGTGTGTACGACACGTTTCATGAAGACTGTGGCAATAAGAACGTAGATACCTAATTTAGTGTGTACGACACGTTTCATGAAAACTGTGGTAATAAGAACGTAGATACCTAATTTAGTGTGTACGACACGTTTTATGAAGACTGTGGTAATAAGAACGTAGATACCTAATTTAGTGTGTACGACACGTTTCATGAAGACTGTGTGGTAATAAGAACGTAGATACCTAATTTAGTGTGTACGACACGTTTCATGAAGACTGTGTGGTAATAAGAACGTAGATACCTAATTTAGTGTGTACGACACGTTTCATGAAGACTGTGGTAATAAGAACGTAGATACCTAATTTAGTGTGTACGACACGTTTCATGAAGACTATGGTAATAAGAACGTAGATACCTAATTTAGTGTGTACGACACGTTTCATGAAGACTCTGGTAATAAGAACGTAGATACCTAATTTAGTGTGTACGACACGTTTCATGAAGACTGTGTGGTAATAAGAACGTAGATACCTAATTTAGTGTGTACGACACGTTTCATGAAGACTGTGTGGTAATAAGAACGTAGATACTTAATTTAGTGTGTACGACACGTTTCATGAAGACTGTGGTAATAAGAACGTAGATACCTAATTTAGTGTGTACGACACGTTTCATGAAGACTGTGGTAATAAGAACGTAGATACCTAATTTAGTGTGTACGACACGTTTTATGAAGACTGTGGTAATAAGAACGTAGATACCTAATTTAGTGTGTACGACACGTTTCATGAAGACTGTGTGGTAATAAGAACGTAGATACCTAATTTAGTGTGTACGACACGTTTCATGAAGACTGTGTGGTAATAAGAACGTAGATACCTAATTTAGTGTGTACGACACGTTTCATGAAGACTGTGGTAATAAGAACGTAGATACCTAATTTAGTGTGTACGACACGTTTCATGAAGACTGTGGTAATAAGAACGTAGATACCTAATTTAGTGTGTACGACACGTTTCATGAAGACTGTGGTAATAAGAACGTAGATACCTAATTTAGTGTGTACGACACGTTTCATGAAGACTGTGGTAATAAAAACGTAGATACCTAATTTAGTGTGTACGACACGTTTCATGAAGACTGTGGCAATAAGAACGTAGATACCTAATTTAGTGTGTACGACACGTTTCATGAAAACTGTGGTAATAAGAACGTAGATACCTAATTTAGTGTGTACGACACGTTTCATGAAGACTGTGGTAATAAGAACGTAGATACCTAATTTAGTGTGTACGACACGTTTCTTGAAGACTGTGTGGTAATAAGAACGTAGATACCTAATTTAGTGTGTACGACACGTTTCATGAAGACTGTGTGGTAATAAGAACGTAGATACCTAATTTAGTGTGTACGACACGTTTCATGAAGACTGTGGTAATAAGAACGTAGATACCTAATTTGGTGTGTACGACACGTTTCATGAAGACTGTGTGGTAATAAGAACGTAGATACCTAATTTAGTGTGTACGACACGTTTCATGAAGACTGTGTGGTAATAAGAACGTAGATACCTAATTTAGTGTGTACGACACGTTTCATGAAGACTGTGTGGTAATAAGAACGTAGATACCTAATTTAGTGTGTACGACACGTTTCATGAAGACTGTGTGGTAATAAGAACGTAGATGCTTAATTTAGTGTGTACGACACGTTTCATGAAGACTGTGTGGTAATAAGAACGTAGATACTTAATTTAGTGTGTACGACACGTTTCATGACGACTGTGGTAATAAGAACGTAGATACCTAATTTAGTGTGTACGACACGTTTCATGAAGACTCTGGTAATAAGAACGTAGATACTTAATTTAGTGTGTACGACACGTTTTATGAAAACTGTGGTAATAAGAACGTAGATACCTAATTTAGTGTGTACGACACGTTTCATGAAGACTGTGTGGTAATAAGAACGTAGATACCTAATTTAGTGTGTACGACACGTTTCATGAAGACTGTGTGGTAATAAGAACGTAGATACCTAATTTAGTGTGTACGACACGTTTCATGAAGACTGTGGTAATAAGAACGTAGATACCTAATTTAGTGTGTACGACACGTTTCATGAAGACTATGGTAATAAGAACGTAGATACCTAATTTAGTGTGTACGACACGTTTCATGAAGACTCTGGTAATAAGAACGTAGATACCTAATTTAGTGTGTACGACACGTTTCATGAAGACTGTGTGGTAATAAGAACGTAGATACCTAATTTAGTGTGTACGACACGTTTCATGAAGACTGTGTGGTAATAAGAACGTAGATACTTAATTTAGTGTGTACGACACGTTTCATGAAGACTGTGGTAATAAGAACGTAGATACCTAATTTAGTGTGTACGACACGTTTCATGAAGACTGTGGTAATAAGAACGTAGATACCTAATTTAGTGTGTACGACACGTTTTATGAAGACTGTGGTAATAAGAACGTAGATACCTAATTTAGTGTGTACGACACGTTTCATGAAGACTGTGTGGTAATAAGAACGTAGATACCTAATTTAGTGTGTACGACACGTTTCATGAAGACTGTGTGGTAATAAGAACGTAGATACCTAATTTAGTGTGTACGACACGTTTCATGAAGACTGTGGTAATAAGAACGTAGATACCTAATTTAGTGTGTACGACACGTTTCATGAAGACTGTGTGGTAATAAGAACGTAGATACCTAATTTAGTGTGTACGACACGTTTCATGAAGACTCTGGTAATAAGAACGTAGATACCTAATTTAGTGTGTACGACACGTTTCATGAAGACTGTGTGGTAATAAGAACGTAGATACCTAATTTAGTGTGTACGACACGTTTCATGAAGACTGTGTGGTAATAAGAACGTAGATACTTAATTTAGTGTGTACGACACGTTTCATGAAGACTGTGGTAATAAGAACGTAGATACCTAATTTAGTGTGTACGACACGTTTCATGAAGACTGTGGTAATATGAACGTAGATATTTAATTTAGTGTGTACGACACGTTTCATGAAGACTGTGTGGTAATAAGAACGTAGATACCTAATTTAGTGTGTACGACACGTTTCATGAAGACTGTGGTAATATGAACGTAGATACTTAATTTAGTGTGTACGACACGTTTCATGAAGACTGTGGTAATAAGAACGTAGATACCTAATTTAGTGTGTACGACACGTTTCATGAAGACTGGTAATATGAACGTAGATACTTAATTTAGTGTGTACGACACGTTTCATGAAGACTGTGTGGTAATAAGAACGTAGATACCTAATTTAGTGTGTACGACACGTTTCATGAAGACTGTGGTAATAAGAACGTAGATACCTAATTTAGTGTGTACGACACGTTTCATGAAGACTGTGTGGTAATAAGAACGTAGATACCTAATTTAGTGTGTACGACACGTTTCATGAAGACTGTGGTAATAAGAACATAGATGCCTAATTTAGTGTGTACGACACGTTTCATGAAGACTGTGGTAATAAGAACGTAGATACCTAATTTGGTGTGTACGACATGTTTCATGAAGACTGTGTGGTAATAAGAACGTAGATACCTAATTTAGTGTGTACGACACGTTTCATGAAGACTGTGGTAATAAGAACGTAGATACCTAATTTAGTGTGTACGACACGTTTCATGAAGACTGTGTGGTAATAAGAACGTAGATACCTAATTTAGTGTGTACGACACGTTTCATGAAGACTGTGGTAATAAGAACATAGATGCCTAATTTAGTGTGTACGACCCGTTTCATGAAGACTGTGGTAATAAGAACGTAGATACCTAATTTGGTGTGTACGACATGTTTCATGAAGACTGTGTGGTAATAAGAACGTAGATACCTAATTTAGTGTGTACGACACGTTTCATGAAGACTGTGGTAATAAGAACGTAGATACCTAATTTAGTGTGTACGACACGTTTCATGAAGACTGTGTGGTAATAAGAACGTAGATACCTAATTTAGTGTGTACGACACGTTTCATGAAGACTGTGGTAATAAGAACATAGATGCCTAATTTAGTGTGTACGACACGTTTCATGAAGACTGTGGTAATAAGAACGTAGATACCTAATTTAGTGTGTACGACACGTTTCATGAAGACTGTGTGGTAATAAGAACGTAGATACCTAATTTAGTGTGTACGACACGTTTCATGAAGACTGTGTGGTAATAAGAACGTAGATACCTAATTTAGTGTGTACGACACGTTTCATGAAGACTGTGTGGTAATAAGAACGTAGATACCTAATTTAGTGTGTACGACACGTTTCATGAAGACTGTGGTAATAAGAACGTAGATACCTAATTTAGTGTGTACGACACGTTTCATGAAGACTGTGGTAATAAGAACGTAGATACCTAATTTAGTGTGTACGACACGTTTCATGAAGACTGTGGTAATAAGAACGTAGATACCTAATTTAGTGTGTACGACACGTTTCATGAAGACTGTGGTAATAAGAACATAGATACCTAATTTAGTGTGTACGACACGTTTCATGAAGACTGTGGTAATAAGAACGTAGATACCTAATTTAGTGTGTACGACACGTTTCATGAAGACTGTGGTAATAAGAACGTAGATACTTAATTTAGTGTGTACGACACGTTTCATGAAGACTGTGTGGTAATAAGAACGTAGATACCTAATTTAGTGTGTACGACACGTTTCATGAAGACTGTGTGGTAATACGAACGTAGATACCTAATTTAGTGTGTACGACACGTTTCATGAAGACTGTGGTAATAAGAACGTAGATACCTAATTTAGTGTGTACGACACGTTTCATGAAGACTGTGGTAACATGAACGTAGATACCTAATTTAGTGTGTACGACACGTTTCATGAAGACTGTGTGGTAATAAGAACGTAGATACCTAATTTAGTGTGTACGACACGTTTCATGAAGACTGTGTGGTAATAAGAACGTAGATGCTTAATTTAGTGTGTACGACACGTTTCATGAAGACTGTGGTAATAAAAACGTAGATACCTAATTTAGTGTGTACGACACGTTTCATGAAGACTGTGTGGTAATAAGAACGTAGATACCTAATTTAGTGTGTACGACACGTTTCATGAAGACTGTGGTAATATGAACGTAGATACTTAATTTAGTGTGTACGACACGTTTCATGAAGACTGTGGTAATAAGAACGTAGATACCTAATTTAGTGTGTACGACACGTTTCATGAAGACTGTGTGGTAATAAGAACGTAGATATTTAATTTAGTGTGTACGACACGTTTCATGAAGACTGTGGTAATAAGAACGTAGATACTTAATTTAGTGTGTACGACACGTTTCATGAAGACTGTGGTAATAAGAACGTAGATACCTAATTTAGTGTGTACGACACGTTTCATGAAGACTGTGGTAATATGAACGTAGATATTTAATTTAGTGTGTACGACACGTTTCATGAAGACTGTGTGGTAATAAGAACGTAGATACCTAATTTAGTGTGTACGACACGTTTCATGAAGACTGTGGTAATATGAACGTAGATACTTAATTTAGTGTGTACGACACGTTTCATGAAGACTGTGGTAATAAGAACGTAGATACCTAATTTAGTGTGTACGACACGTTTCATGAAGACTGGTAATATGAACGTAGATACTTAATTTAGTGTGTACGACACGTTTCATGAAGACTGTGTGGTAATAAGAACGTAGATACCTAATTTAGTGTGTACGACACGTTTCATGAAGACTGTGGTAATAAGAACGTAGATACCTAATTTAGTGTGTACGACACGTTTCATGAAGACTGTGTGGTAATAAGAACGTAGATACCTAATTTAGTGTGTACGACACGTTTCATGAAGACTGTGGTAATAAGAACATAGATGCCTAATTTAGTGTGTACGACACGTTTCATGAAGACTGTGGTAATAAGAACGTAGATACCTAATTTGGTGTGTACGACATGTTTCATGAAGACTGTGTGGTAATAAGAACGTAGATACCTAATTTAGTGTGTACGACACGTTTCATGAAGACTGTGGTAATAAGAACGTAGATACCTAATTTAGTGTGTACGACACGTTTCATGAAGACTGTGTGGTAATAAGAACGTAGATACCTAATTTAGTGTGTACGACACGTTTCATGAAGACTGTGGTAATAAGAACATAGATGCCTAATTTAGTGTGTACGACCCGTTTCATGAAGACTGTGGTAATAAGAACGTAGATACCTAATTTGGTGTGTACGACATGTTTCATGAAGACTGTGTGGTAATAAGAACGTAGATACCTAATTTAGTGTGTACGACACGTTTCATGAAGACTGTGGTAATAAGAACGTAGATACCTAATTTAGTGTGTACGACACGTTTCATGAAGACTGTGTGGTAATAAGAACGTAGATACCTAATTTAGTGTGTACGACACGTTTCATGAAGACTGTGGTAATAAGAACATAGATGCCTAATTTAGTGTGTACGACACGTTTCATGAAGACTGTGGTAATAAGAACGTAGATACCTAATTTAGTGTGTACGACACGTTTCATGAAGACTGTGTGGTAATAAGAACGTAGATACCTAATTTAGTGTGTACGACACGTTTCATGAAGACTGTGTGGTAATAAGAACGTAGATACCTAATTTAGTGTGTACGACACGTTTCATGAAGACTGTGTGGTAATAAGAACGTAGATACCTAATTTAGTGTGTACGACACGTTTCATGAAGACTGTGGTAATAAGAACGTAGATACCTAATTTAGTGTGTACGACACGTTTCATGAAGACTGTGGTAATAAGAACGTAGATACCTAATTTAGTGTGTACGACACGTTTCATGAAGACTGTGGTAATAAGAACGTAGATACCTAATTTAGTGTGTACGACACGTTTCATGAAGACTGTGGTAATAAGAACATAGATACCTAATTTAGTGTGTACGACACGTTTCATGAAGACTGTGGTAATAAGAACGTAGATACCTAATTTAGTGTGTACGACACGTTTCATGAAGACTGTGGTAATAAGAACGTAGATACTTAATTTAGTGTGTACGACACGTTTCATGAAGACTGTGTGGTAATAAGAACGTAGATACCTAATTTAGTGTGTACGACACGTTTCATGAAGACTGTGTGGTAATACGAACGTAGATACCTAATTTAGTGTGTACGACACGTTTCATGAAGACTGTGGTAATAAGAACGTAGATACCTAATTTAGTGTGTACGACACGTTTCATGAAGACTGTGGTAACATGAACGTAGATACCTAATTTAGTGTGTACGACACGTTTCATGAAGACTGTGTGGTAATAAGAACGTAGATACCTAATTTAGTGTGTACGACACGTTTCATGAAGACTGTGTGGTAATAAGAACGTAGATGCTTAATTTAGTGTGTACGACACGTTTCATGAAGACTGTGGTAATAAAAACGTAGATACCTAATTTAGTGTGTACGACACGTTTCATGAAGACTGTGTGGTAATAAGAACGTAGATACCTAATTTAGTGTGTACGACACGTTTCATGAAGACTGTGGTAATATGAACGTAGATACTTAATTTAGTGTGTACGACACGTTTCATGAAGACTGTGGTAATAAGAACGTAGATACCTAATTTAGTGTGTACGACACGTTTCATGAAGACTGTGTGGTAATAAGAACGTAGATATTTAATTTAGTGTGTACGACACGTTTCATGAAGACTGTGGTAATAAGAACGTAGATACTTAATTTAGTGTGTACGACACGTTTCATGAAGACTGTGTGGTAATAAGAACGTAGATACCTAATTTAGTGTGTACGACACGTTTCATGAAGACTGTGGTAATAAGAACGTAGATACCTAATTTAGTGTGTACGACACGTTTCATGAAGACTGTGGTAATAAGAACGTAGATACCTAATTTAGTGTGTACGACACGTTTCATGAAGACTGTGTGCTAATAAGAACGTAGATACCTAATTTAGTGTGTACGACACGTTTCATGAAGACTGTGGTAATAAGAACGTAGATACCTAATTTAGTGTGTACGACACGTTTCATGAAGACTGTGGTAATAAGAACGTAGATACCTAATTTAGTGTGTACGACACGTTTCATGAAGACTGTGGTAATAAGAACGTAGATACCTAATTTAGTGTGTACGACACGTTTCATGAAGACTGTGGTAATAAGAACGTAGATACCTAATTTAGTGTGTACGACACGTTTCATGAAGACTGTGGTAATAAAAATGTAGATACCTAATTTAGTGTGTACGACACGTTTCATGAAGACTGTGGCAATAAGAACGTAGATACCTAATTTAGTGTGTACGACACGTTTCATGAAAACTGTGGTAATAAGAACGTAGATACCTAATTTAGTGTGTACGACACGTTTCATGAAGACTGTGGTAATAAGAACGTAGATACCTAATTTAGTGTGTACGACACGTTTCATGAAGACTGTGTGGTAATAAGAACGTAGATACCTAATTTAGTGTGTACGACACGTTTCATGAAGACTGTGTGGTAATAAGAACGTAGATACCTAATTTAGTGTGTACGACACGTTTCATGAAGACTGTGGTAATAAGAACGTAGATACCTAATTTGGTGTGTACGACACGTTTCATGAAGACTGAGTGGTAATAAGAACGTAGATACCTAATTTAGTGTGTACGACACGTTTCATGAAGACTGTGTGGTAATAAGAACGTAGATACCTAATTTAGTGTGTACGACACGTTTCATGAAGACTGTGTGGTAATAAGAACGTAGATACCTAATTTAGTGTGTACGACACGTTTCATGAAGACTGTGTGGTAATAAGAACGTAGATGCTTAATTTAGTGTGTACGACACGTTTCATGAAGACTGTGTGGTAATAAGAACGTAGATACTTAATTTAGTGTGTACGACACGTTTCATGACGACTGTGGTAATAAGAACGTAGATACCTAATTTAGTGTGTACGACACGTTTCATGAAGACTCTGGTAATAAGAACGTAGATACTTAATTTAGTGTGTACGACACGTTTTATGAAGACTGTGGTAATAAGAACGTAGATACCTAATTTAGTGTGTACGACACGTTTCATGAAGACTGTGTGGTAATAAGAACGTAGATACCTAATTTAGTGTGTACGACACGTTTCATGAAGACTGTGTGGTAATAAGAACGTAGATACCTAATTTAGTGTGTACGACACGTTTCATGAAGACTGTGGTAATAAGAACGTAGATACCTAATTTAGTGTGTACGACACGTTTCATGAAGACTATGGTAATAAGAACGTAGATACCTAATTTAGTGTGTACGACACGTTTCATGAAGACTCTGGTAATAAGAACGTAGATACCTAATTTAGTGTGTACGACACGTTTCATGAAGACTGTGTGGTAATAAGAACGTAGATACCTAATTTAGTGTGTACGACACGTTTCATGAAGACTGTGTGGTAATAAGAACGTAGATACTTAATTTAGTGTGTACGACACGTTTCATGAAGACTGTGGTAATAAGAACGTAGATACCTAATTTAGTGTGTACGACACGTTTCATGAAGACTGTGGTAATAAGAACGTAGATACCTAATTTAGTGTGTACGACACGTTTTATGAAGACTGTGGTAATAAGAACGTAGATACCTAATTTAGTGTGTACGACACGTTTCATGAAGACTGTGTGGTAATAAGAACGTAGATACCTAATTTAGTGTGTACGACACGTTTCATGAAGACTGTGTGGTAATAAGAACGTAGATACCTAATTTAGTGTGTACGACACGTTTCATGAAGACTGTGGTAATAAGAACGTAGATACCTAATTTAGTGTGTACGACACGTTTCATGAAGACTGTGGTAATAAGAACGTAGATACCTAATTTAGTGTGTACGACACGTTTCATGAAGACTGTGGTAATAAGAACGTAGATACCTAATTTAGTGTGTACGACACGTTTCATGAAGACTGTGGTAATAAAAACGTAGATACCTAATTTAGTGTGTACGACACGTTTCATGAAGACTGTGGCAATAAGAACGTAGATACCTAATTTAGTGTGTACGACACGTTTCATGAAGACTGTGGTAATAAGAACGTAGATACCTAATTTAGTGTGTACGACACGTTTCATGAAGACTGTGTGGTAATAAGAACGTAGATACCTAATTTAGTGTGTACGACACGTTTCATGAAGACTGTGTGGTAATAAGAACGTAGATACCTAATTTAGTGTGTACGACACGTTTCATGAAGACTGTGGTAATAAGAACGTAGATACCTAATTTGGTGTGTACGACACGTTTCATGAAGACTGTGTGGTAATAAGAACGTAGATACCTAATTTAGTGTGTACGACACGTTTCATGAAGACTGTGTGGTAATAAGAACGTAGATACCTAATTTAGTGTGTACGACACGTTTCATGAAGACTGTGTGGTAATAAGAACGTAGATACCTAATTTAGTGTGTACGACACGTTTCATGAAGACTGTGTGGTAATAAGAACGTAGATGCTTAATTTAGTGTGTACGACACGTTTCATGAAGACTGTGTGGTAATAAGAACGTAGATACTTAATTTAGTGTGTACGACACGTTTCATGACGACTGTGGTAATAAGAACGTAGATACCTAATTTAGTGTGTACGACACGTTTCATGAAGACTCTGGTAATAAGAACGTAGATACTTAATTTAGTGTGTACGACACGTTTTATGAAAACTGTGGTAATAAGAACGTAGATACCTAATTTAGTGTGTACGACACGTTTCATGAAGACTGTGTGGTAATAAGAACGTAGATACCTAATTTAGTGTGTACGACACGTTTCATGAAGACTGTGTGGTAATAAGAACGTAGATACCTAATTTAGTGTGTACGACACGTTTCATGAAGACTGTGGTAATAAGAACGTAGATACCTAATTTAGTGTGTACGACACGTTTCATGAAGACTATGGTAATAAGAACGTAGATACCTAATTTAGTGTGTACGACACGTTTCATGAAGACTCTGGTAATAAGAACGTAGATACCTAATTTAGTGTGTACGACATGTTTCATGAAGACTGTGTGGTAATAAGAACGTAGATACCTAATTTAGTGTGTACGACACGTTTCATGAAGACTGTGTGGTAATAAGAACGTAGATACTTAATTTAGTGTGTACGACACGTTTCATGAAGACTGTGGTAATAAGAACGTAGATACCTAATTTAGTGTGTACGACACGTTTCATGAAGACTGTGGTAATAAGAACGTAGATACCTAATTTAGTGTGTACGACACGTTTTATGAAGACTGTGGTAATAAGAACGTAGATACCTAATTTAGTGTGTACGACACGTTTCATGAAGACTGTGTGGTAATAAGAACGTAGATACCTAATTTAGTGTGTACGACACGTTTCATGAAGACTGTGTGGTAATAAGAACGTAGATACCTAATTTAGTGTGTACGACACGTTTCATGAAGACTGTGGTAATAAGAACGTAGATACCTAATTTAGTGTGTACGACACGTTTCATGAAGACTGTGTGGTAATAAGAACGTAGATACCTAATTTAGTGTGTACGACACGTTTCATGAAGACTCTGGTAATAAGAACGTAGATACCTAATTTAGTGTGTACGACACGTTTCATGAAGACTGTGTGGTAATAAGAACGTAGATACCTAATTTAGTGTGTACGACACGTTTCATGAAGACTGTGTGGTAATAAGAACGTAGATACTTAATTTAGTGTGTACGACACGTTTCATGAAGACTGTGGTAATAAGAACGTAGATACCTAATTTAGTGTGTACGACACGTTTCATGAAGACTGTGGTAATATGAACGTAGATATTTAATTTAGTGTGTACGACACGTTTCATGAAGACTGTGTGGTAATAAGAACGTAGATACCTAATTTAGTGTGTACGACACGTTTCATGAAGACTGTGGTAATATGAACGTAGATACTTAATTTAGTGTGTACGACACGTTTCATGAAGACTGTGGTAATAAGAACGTAGATACCTAATTTAGTGTGTACGACACGTTTCATGAAGACTGGTAATATGAACGTAGATACTTAATTTAGTGTGTACGACACGTTTCATGAAGACTGTGTGGTAATAAGAACGTAGATACCTAATTTAGTGTGTACGACACGTTTCATGAAGACTGTGGTAATAAGAACGTAGATACCTAATTTAGTGTGTACGACACGTTTCATGAAGACTGTGTGGTAATAAGAACGTAGATACCTAATTTAGTGTGTACGACACGTTTCATGAAGACTGTGGTAATAAGAACATAGATGCCTAATTTAGTGTGTACGACACGTTTCATGAAGACTGTGGTAATAAGAACGTAGATACCTAATTTGGTGTGTACGACATGTTTCATGAAGACTGTGTGGTAATAAGAACGTAGATACCTAATTTAGTGTGTACGACACGTTTCATGAAGACTGTGGTAATAAGAACGTAGATACCTAATTTAGTGTGTACGACACGTTTCATGAAGACTGTGTGGTAATAAGAACGTAGATACCTAATTTAGTGTGTACGACACGTTTCATGAAGACTGTGGTAATAAGAACATAGATGCCTAATTTAGTGTGTACGACACGTTTCATGAAGACTGTGGTAATAAGAACGTAGATACCTAATTTGGTGTGTACGACACGTTTCATGAAGACTGTGTGGTAATAAGAACGTAGATACCTAATTTAGTGTGTACGACACGTTTCATGAAGACTGTGTGGTAATAAGAACGTAGATACCTAATTTAGTGTGTACGACACGTTTCATGAAGACTGTGTGGTAATAAGAACGTAGATACCTAATTTAGTGTGTACGACACGTTTCATGAAGACTGTGTGGTAATAAGAACGTAGATACCTAATTTAGTGTGTACGACACGTTTCATGAAGACTGTGGTAATAAGAACGTAGATACCTAATTTAGTGTGTACGACACGTTTCATGAAGACTGTGGTAATAAGAACGTAGATACCTAATTTAGTGTGTACGACACGTTTCATGAAGACTGTGGTAATAAGAACGTAGATACCTAATTTAGTGTGTACGACACGTTTCATGAAGACTGTGGTAATAAGAACATAGATACCTAATTTAGTGTGTACGACACGTTTCATGAAGACTGTGGTAATAAGAACGTAGATACCTAATTTAGTGTGTACGACACGTTTCATGAAGACTGTGGTAATAAGAACGTAGATACTTAATTTAGTGTGTACGACACGTTTCATGAAGACTGTGTGGTAATAAGAACGTAGATACCTAATTTAGTGTGTACGACACGTTTCATGAAGACTGTGTGGTAATACGAACGTAGATACCTAATTTAGTGTGTACGACACGTTTCATGAAGACTGTGGTAATAAGAACGTAGATACCTAATTTAGTGTGTACGACACGTTTCATGAAGACTGTGGTAACATGAACGTAGATACCTAATTTAGTGTGTACGACACGTTTCATGAAGACTGTGTGGTAATAAGAACGTAGATACCTAATTTAGTGTGTACGACACGTTTCATGAAGACTGTGTGGTAATAAGAACGTAGATGCTTAATTTAGTGTGTACGACACGTTTCATGAAGACTGTGTGGTAATAAGAACGTAGATACTTAATTTAGTGTGTACGACACGTTTCATGACGACTGTGGTAATAAGAACGTAGATACCTAATTTAGTGTGTACGACACGTTTCATGAAGACTCTGGTAATAAGAACGTAGATACCTAATTTAGTGTGTACGACACGTTTTATGAAGACTGTGGTAATAAGAACGTAGATACCTAATTTAGTGTGTACGACACGTTTCATGAAGACTGTGTGGTAATAAGAACGTAGATACCTAATTTAGTGTGTACGACACGTTTCATGAAGACTGTGTGGTAATAAGAACGTAGATACCTAATTTAGTGTGTACGACACGTTTCATGAAGACTGTGGTAATAAGAACGTAGATACCTAATTTAGTGTGTACGACACGTTTCATGAAGACTATGGTAATAAGAACGTAGATACCTAATTTAGTGTGTACGACACGTTTCATGAAGACTCTGGTAATAAGAACGTAGATACCTAATTTAGTGTGTACGACACGTTTCATGAAGACTGTGTGGTAATAAGAACGTAGATACCTAATTTAGTGTGTACGACACGTTTCATGAAGACTGTGTGGTAATAAGAACGTAGATACCTAATTTAGTGTGTACGACACGTTTCATGAAGACTGTGGTAATAAGAACGTAGATACCTAATTTAGTGTGTACGACACGTTTCATGAAGACTGTGGTAATAAGAACGTAGATACTTAATTTAGTGTGTACGACACGTTTCATGAAGACTGTGTGGTAATAAGAACGTAGATACCTAATTTAGTGTGTACGACACGTTTCATGAAGACTGTGTGGTAATACGAACGTAGATACCTAATTTAGTGTGTACGACACGTTTCATGAAGACTGTGGTAATAAGAACGTAGATACCTAATTTAGTGTGTACGACACGTTTCATGAAGACTGTGGTAACATGAACGTAGATACCTAATTTAGTGTGTACGACACGTTTCATGAAGACTGTGTGGTAATAAGAACGTAGATACCTAATTTAGTGTGTACGACACGTTTCATGAAGACTGTGTGATAATAAGAACGTAGATGCTTAATTTAGTGTATACGACACGTTTCATGAAGACTGTGTTGTAATAAGAACGTAGATACTTAATTTAGTGTGTACGACACGTTTCATGACGACTGTGGTAATAAGAACGTAGATACCTAATTTAGTGTGTACGACACGTTTCATGAAGACTCTGGTAATAAGAACGTAGATACCTAATTTAGTGTGTACGACACGTTTTATGAAGACTGTGGTAATAAGAACGTAGATACCTAATTTAGTGTGTACGACACGTTTCATGAAGACTGTGTGGTAATAAGAACGTAGATACCTAATTTAGTGTGTACGACACGTTTCATGAAGACTGTGTGGTAATAAGAACGTAGATACCTAATTTAGTGTGTACGACACGTTTCATGAAGACTGTGGTAATAAGAACGTAGATACCTAATTTAGTGTGTACGACACGTTTCATGAAGACTATGGTAATAAGAACGTAGATACCTAATTTAGTGTGTACGACACGTTTCATGAAGACTGTGGTAATAAGAACGTAGATACCTAATTTAGTGTGTACGACACGTTTCATGAAGACTGTGTGGTAATAAGAACGTAGATACCTAATTTAGTGTGTACGACACGTTTCATGAAGACTGTGTGGTAATAAGAACGTAGATACCTAATTTAGTGTGTACGACACGTTTCATGAAGACTGTGTGGTAATAAGAACGTAGATACTTAATTTAGTGTGTACGACACGTTTCATGAAGACTGTGGTAATAAGAACGTAGATACCTAATTTAGTGTGTACGACACGTTTCATGAAGACTGTGGTAATAAGAATGTAGATACCTAATTTAGTGTGTACGACACGTTTTATGAAGACTGTGGTAATAAGAACGTAGATACCTAATTTAGTGTGTACGACACGTTTCATGAAGACTGTGTGGTAATAAGAACGTAGATACCTAATTTAGTGTGTACGACACGTTTCATGAAGACTGTGTGGTAATAAGAACGTAGATACCTAATTTAGTGTGTACGACACGTTTCATGAAGACTGTGGTAATAAGAACGTAGATACCTAATTTAGTGTGTACGACACGTTTCATGAAGACTATGGTAATAAGAACGTAGATACCTAATTTAGTGTGTACGACACGTTTCATGAAGACTCTGGTAATAAGAACGTAGATACCTAATTTAGTGTGTACGACACGTTTCATGAAGACTGTGTGGTAATAAGAACGTAGATACCTAATTTAGTGTGTACGACACGTTTCATGAAGACTGTGTGGTAATAAGAACGTAGATACTTAATTTAGTGTGTACGACACGTTTCATGAAGACTGTGGTAATAAGAACGTAGATACCTAATTTAGTGTGTACGACACGTTTCATGAAGACTGTGGTAATATGAACGTAGATATTTAATTTAGTGTGTACGACACGTTTCATGAAGACTGTGTGGTAATAAGAACGTAGATACCTAATTTAGTGTGTACGACACGTTTCATGAAGACTGTGGTAATATGAACGTAGATACTTAATTTAGTGTGTACGACACGTTTCATGAAGACTGTGGTAATGAGAACGTAGATACCTAATTTAGTGTGTACGACACGTTTCATGAAGACTGTGGTAATATGAACGTAGATACTTAATTTAGTGTGTACGACACGTTTCATGAAGACTGTGTGGTAATAAGAACGTAGATACCTAATTTAGTGTGTACGACACGTTTCATGAAGACTGTGGTAATAAGAACGTAGATACCTAATTTAGTGTGTACGACACGTTTCATGAAGACTGTGTGGTAATAAGAACGTAGATACCTAATTTAGTGTGTACGACACGTTTCATGAAGACTGTGGTAATAAGAACATAGATGCCTAATTTAGTGTGTACGACACGTTTCATGAAGACTGTGGTAATAAGAACGTAGATACCTAATTTGGTGTGTACGACATGTTTCATGAAGACTGTGTGGTAATAAGAACGTAGATACCTAATTTAGTGTGTACGACACCTTTCATGAAGACTGTGGTAATAAGAACGTAGATACCTAATTTAGTGTGTACGACACGTTTCATAAAGACTGTGTGGTAATAAGAACGTAGATATTTAATTTAGTGTGTACGACACGTTTCATGAAGACTGTGTGGTAATAAGAACGTAGATACCTAATTTAGTGTGTACGACACGTTTCATGAAGACTGTGTGCTAATAAGAACGTAGATACCTAATTTAGTGTGTACGACATGTTTCATGAAGACTGTGGTAATAAGAACATAGATGCCTAATTTAGTGTGTACGACACGTTTCATGAAGACTGTGGTAATAAGAACGTAGATACCTAATTTGGTGTGTACGACACGTTTCATGAAGACTGTGTGGTAATAAGAACGTAGATACCTAATTTAGTGTGTACGACACGTTTCATGAAGACTGTGTGGTAATAAGAACGTAGATACCTAATTTAGTGTGTACGACACGTTTCATGAAGACTGTGTGGTAATAAGAACGTAGATACCTAATTTAGTGTGTACGACACGTTTCATGAAGACTGTGTGGTAATAAGAACGTATATACCTAATTTAGTGTGTACGACACGTTTCGTGAAGACTGTGGTAATAAGAACGTAGATACCTAATTTAGTGTGTACGACACGTTTCATGAAGACTGTGGTAATAAGAACGTAGATACCTAATTTAGTGTGTACGACACGTTTCATGAAGACTGTGGTAATAAGAACGTAGATACCTAATTTAGTGTGTACGACACGTTTCATGAAGACTGTGGTAATAAGAACGTAGATACCTAATTTAGTGTGTACGACAGGTTTCATGAAGACTGTGGTAATAAGAACGTAGATACCTAATTTAGTGTGTACGACACGTTTCATGAAGACTGTGTGGTAATAAGAACGTAGATACTTAATTTAGTGTGTACGACACGTTTCATGAAGACTGTGTGGTAATAAGAACGTAGATGCCTAATTTAGTGTGTACGACACGTTTCATGAAGACTGTGTGGTAATACGAACGTAGATACCTAATTTAGTGTGTACGACACGTTTCATGAAGACTGTGGTAATAAGAACGTAGATACCTAATTTAGTGTGTACGACACGTTTCATGAAGACTGTGGTAACATGAACGTAGATACCTAATTTAGTGTGTACGACACGTTTCATGAGGACTGTGTGGTAATAAGAACGTAGATACCTAATTTAGTGTGTACGACACGTTTCATGAAGACTCTGGTAATAAGAACGTAGATACCTAATTTAGTGTGTACGACACGTTTCATGAAGACTGTGTGGTAATAAGAACGTAGATACCTAATTTAGTGTGTACGACACGTTTCATGAAGACTGTGTGGTAATAAGAACGTAGATACTTAATTTAGTGTGTACGACACGTTTCATGAAGACTGTGGTAATAAGAACGTAGATACCTAATTTAGTGTGTACGACACGTTTCATGAAGACTGTGGTAATATGAACGTAGATATTTAATTTAGTGTGTACGACACGTTTCATGAAGACTGTGTGGTAATATGAACGTAGATACCTAATTTAGTGTGTACGACACGTTTCATGAAGACTGTGGTAATAAGAACGTAGATACCTAATTTAGTGTGTACGACACGTTTCATGAAGACTGTGGTAATATGAACGTAGATACTTAATTTAGTGTGTACGACACGTTTCATGAAGACTGTGTGGTAATAAGAACGTAGATACTTAATTTAGTGTGTACGACACGTTTCATGAAGACTGTGGTAATAAGAACGTAGATACCTAATTTAGTGTGTACGACACGTTTCATGAAGACTGTGGTAATATGAACGTAGATATTTAATTTAGTGTGTACGACACGTTTCATGAAGACTGTGGTAATATGAACGTAGATACCTAATTTAGTGTGTACGACACGTTTCATGAAGACTGTGGTAATAAGAACGTAGATACCTAATTTAGTGTGTACGACACGTTTCATGAAGACTGTGGTAATATGAACGTAGATACTTAATTTAGTGTGTACGACACGTTTCATGAAGACTGTGTGGTAATAAGAACGTAGATACCTAATTTAGTGTGTACGACACGTTTCATGAAGACTGTGGTAATAAGAACGTAGATACCTAATTTAGTGTGTACGACACGTTTCATGAAGACTGTGGTAATAAGAACGTAGATACCTAATTTAGTGTGTACGACACGTTTCATGAAGACTGTGTGGTAATAAGAACCTAGATACCTAATTTAGTGTGTACGACACGTTTCATGAAGACTCTGGTAATAAGAACGTAGATACCTAATTTAGTGTGTACGACACGTTTCATGAAGACTGTGTGGTAATAAGAACGTAGATACCTAATTTAGTGTGTACGACACGTTTCATGAAGACTGTGTGGTAATAAGAACGTAGATACTTAATTTAGTGTGTACGACACGTTTCATGAAGACTGTGGTAATAAGAACGTAGATACCTAATTTAGTGTGTACGACACGTTTCATGAAGACTGTGGTAATATGAACGTAGATATTTAATTTAGTGTGTACGACACGTTTCATGAAGACTGTGTGGTAATATGAACGTAGATACCTAATTTAGTGTGTACGACACGTTTCATGAAGACTGTGGTAATAAGAACGTAGATACCTAATTTAGTGTGTACGACACGTTTCATGAAGACTGTGGTAATATGAACGTAGATACTTAATTTAGTGTGTACGACACGTTTCATGAAGACTGTGTGGTAATAAGAACGTAGATACTTAATTTAGTGTGTACGACACGTTTCATGAAGACTGTGGTAATAAGAACGTAGATACCTAATTTAGTGTGTACGACACGTTTCATGAAGACTGTGGTAATATGAACGTAGATATTTAATTTAGTGTGTACGACACGTTTCATGAAGACTGTGGTAATATGAACGTAGATACCTAATTTAGTGTGTACGACACGTTTCATGAAGACTGTGGTAATAAGAACGTAGATACCTAATTTAGTGTGTACGACACGTTTCATGAAGACTGTGGTAATATGAACGTAGATACTTAATTTAGTGTGTACGACACGTTTCATGAAGACTGTGTGGTAATAAGAACGTAGATACCTAATTTAGTGTGTACGACACGTTTCATGAAGACTGTGGTAATAAGAACGTAGATACCTAATTTAGTGTGTACGACACGTTTCATGAAGACTGTGGTAATAAGAACGTAGATACCTAATTTAGTGTGTACGACACGTTTCATGAAGACTGTGTGGTAATAAGAACCTAGATACCTAATTTAGTGTGTACGACACGTTTCATGAAGACTGTGGTAATAAGAACATAGATGCCTAATTTAGTGTGTACGACACGTTTCATGAAGACTGTGGTAATAAGAACGTAGATACCTAATTTGGTGTGTACGACACGTTTCATGAAGACTGTGTGGTAATAAGAACGTAGATACCTAACTTAGTGTGTACGACACGTTTCATGAAGACTGTGTGGTAATAAGAACGTAGATACCTAATTTAGTGTGTACGACACGTTTCATGAAGACTGTGTGGTAATAAGAACGTAGATATCTAATTTAGTGTGTACGACACGTTTCAGGAAGACTGTGTGGTAATAAGAACGTAGATACCTAATTTAGTGTGTACGACACGTTTCATGAAGACTGTGTGGTAATAAGAACGTAGATACCTAATTTAGTGTGTACGACACGTTTCATGAAGACTGTGTGGTAATAAGAACGTAGATACCTAATTTAGTGTGTACGACACGTTTCATGAAGACTGTGGTAATAAGAACGTAGATACCTAATTTAGTGTGTACGACACGTTTCATGAAGACTGTGGTAATAAGAACGTAGATACCTAATTTAGTGTGTACGACACGTTTCATGAAGACTGTGGTAATAAGAACGTAGATACCTAATTTAGTGTGTACGACACGTTTCATGAAGACTGTGGTAATAAGAACGTAGATACCTAATTTAGTGTGTACGACACGTTTCATGAAGACTGTGTGGTAATAAGAACGTAGATACCTAATTTAGTGTGTACGACACGTTTCATGAAGACTGTGTGGTAATAAGAACGTAGATACCTAATTTAGTGTGTACGACACGTTTCATGAAGACTGTGTGGTAATAAGAACGTAGATACCTAATTTAGTGTGTACGACACGTTTCATGAAGACTGTGGTAATAAGAACGTAGATACCTAATTTAGTGTGTACGACACGTTTCATGAAGACTGTGGTAATAAGAACGTAGATACCTAATTTAGTGTGTACGACACGTTTCATGAAGACTGTGGTAATAAGAACGTAGATACCTAATTTAGTGTGTACGACACGTTTCATGAAGACTGTGGTAATAAGAACGTAGATACCTAATTTAGTGTGTACGACACGTTTCATGAAGACTGTGTGGTAATAAGAACGTAGATACCTAATTTAGTGTGTACGACACGTTTCATGAAGACTGTGTGGTAATAAGAACGTAGATACCTAATTTAGTGTGTACGACACGTTTCATGAAGACTGTGGTAATAAGAACGTAGATACCTAATTTAGTGTGTACGACACGTTTCATGAAGACTGTGGTAATATGAACGTAGATATTTAATTTAGTGTGTACGACACGTTTCACGAAGACTGTGTGGTAATAAGAACGTAGATACCTAATTTAGTGTGTACGACACGTTTCATGAAGACTGTGGTAATATGAACGTAGATACTTAATTTAGTGTGTACGACACGTTTCATGAAGACTGTGGTAATAAGAACGTAGATACTTAATTTAGTGTGTACGACACGTTTCATGAAGACTGTGGTAATATGAACGTAGATACTTAATTTAGTGTGTACGACACGTTTCATGAAGACTGTGTGGTAATAAGAACGTAGATACCTAATTTAGTGTGTACGACACGTTTCATGAAGACTGTGGTAATAAGAACGTAGATACCTAATTTAGTGTGTACGACACGTTTCATGAAGACTGTGGTAATAAGAACGTAGATACCTAATTTAGTGTGTACGACACGTTTCATGAAGACTGTGTGGTAATAAGAACGTAGATACCTAATTTAGTGTGTACGACACGTTTCATGAAGACTGTGTGGTAATAAGAACGTAGATACCTAATTTAGTGTGTACGACACGTTTCATGAAGACTGTGTGGTAATAAGAACGTAGATACCTAATTTAGTGTGTACGACACGTTTCATGAAGACTGTGGTAATAAGAACGTAGATACCTAATTTAGTGTGTACGACACGTTTCATGAAGACTGTGGTAATAAGAACGTAGATACCTAATTTAGTGTGTACGACACGTTTCATGAAGACTGTGGTAATAAGAACGTAGATACCTAATTTAGTGTGTACGACACGTTTCATGAAGACTGTGGTAATAAGAACGTAGATACCTAATTTAGTGTGTACGACACGTTTCATGAAGACTGTGTGGTAATAAGAACGTAGATACCTAATTTAGTGTGTACGACACGTTTCATGAAGACTGTGTGGTAATAAGAACGTAGATACCTAATTTAGTGTGTACGACACGTTTCATGAAGACTGTGGTAATAAGAACGTAGATACCTAATTTAGTGTGTACGACACGTTTCATGAAGACTGTGGTAATAAGAACGTAGATACCTAATTTAGTGTGTACGACACGTTTCATGAAGACTGTGTGGTAATAAGAACGTAGATACCTAATTTAGTGTGTACGACACGTTTCATGAAGACTGTGTGGTAATAAGAACGTAGATACCTAATTTAGTGTGTACGACACGTTTCATGAAGACTGTGGTAATAAGAACGTAGATACCTAATTTAGTGTGTACGACACGTTTCATGAAGACTGTGGTAATATGAACGTAGATACTTAATTTAGTGTGTACGACACGTTTCATGAAGACTGTGTGGTAATAAGAACGTAGATACCTAATTTAGTGTGTACGACACGTTTCATGAAGACTGTGGTAATAAGAACGTAGATACCTAATTTAGTGTGTACGACACGTTTCATGAAGACTGTGGTAATAAGAACGTAGATACCTAATTTAGTGTGTACGACACGTTTCATGAAGACTGTGTGGTAATAAGAACGTAGATACCTAATTTAGTGTGTACGACACGTTTCATGAAGACTGTGTGGTAATAAGAACGTAGATACCTAATTTAGTGTGTACGACACGTTTCATGAAGACTGTGTGGTAATAAGAACGTAGATACCTAATTTAGTGTGTACGACACGTTTCATGAAGACTGTGGTAATAAGAACGTAGATACCTAATTTAGTGTGTACGACACGTTTCATGAAGACTGTGGTAATAAGAACGTAGATACCTAATTTAGTGTGTACGACACGTTTCATGAAGACTGTGGTAATAAGAACGTAGATACCTAATTTAGTGTGTACGACACGTTTCATGAAGACTGTGGTAATAAGAACGTAGATACCTAATTTAGTGTGTACGACACGTTTCATGAAGACTGTGTGGTAATAAGAACGTAGATACCTAATTTAGTGTGTACGACACGTTTCATGAAGACTGTGTGGTAATAAGAACGTAGATACCTAATTTAGTGTGTACGACACGTTTCATGAAGACTGTGGTAATAAGAACGTAGATACCTAATTTAGTGTGTACGACACGTTTCATGAAGACTGTGGTAATATGAACGTAGATATTTAATTTAGTGTGTACGACACGTTTCACGAAGACTGTGTGGTAATAAGAACGTAGATACCTAATTTAGTGTGTACGACACGTTTCATGAAGACTGTGGTAATATGAACGTAGATACTTAATTTAGTGTGTACGACACGTTTCATGAAGACTGTGGTAATAAGAACGTAGATACTTAATTTAGTGTGTACGACACGTTTCATGAAGACTGTGGTAATATGAACGTAGATACTTAATTTAGTGTGTACGACACGTTTCATGAAGACTGTGTGGTAATAAGAACGTAGATACCTAATTTAGTGTGTACGACACGTTTCATGAAGACTGTGGTAATAAGAACGTAGATACCTAATTTAGTGTGTACGACACGTTTCATGAAGACTGTGGTAATAAGAACGTAGATACCTAATTTAGTGTGTACGACACGTTTCATGAAGACTGTGTGGTAATAAGAACGTAGATACCTAATTTAGTGTGTACGACACGTTTCATGAAGACTGTGGTAATAAGAACATAGATGCCTAATTTAGTGTGTACGACACGTTTCATGAAGACTGTGGTAATAAGAACGTAGATACCTAATTTGGTGTGTACGACACGTTTCATGAAGACTGTGTGGTAATAAGAACGTAGATACCTAATTTAGTGTGTACGACACGTTTCATGAAGACTGTGTGGTAATAAGAACGTAGATACCTAATTTAGTGTGTACGACACGTTTCATGAAGACTGTGTGGTAATATGAACGTAGATACCTAATTTAGTGTGTACGACACGTTTCATGAAGACTGTGTGGTAATAAGAACGTAGATACCTAATTTAGTGTGTACGACACGTTTCATGAAGACTGTGGTAATAAGAACGTAGATACCTAATTTAGTGTGTACGACACGTTTCATGAAGACTGTGGTAATAAGAACTTAGATACCTAATTTAGTGTGTACGACACGTTTCATGAAGACTGTGGTAATAAGAACGTAGATACCTAATTTAGTGTGTACGACACGTTTCATGACGACTGTGTGGTAATAAGAACGTAGATACCTAATTTAGTGTTTACGACACGTTTCATGAAGACTGTGGTAATAAGAACGTAGATACCTAATTTAGTGTGTACGACACGTTTCATGAAGACTGTGTGGTAATAAGAACGTAGATACCTAATTTAGTGTGTACGACACGTTTCATGAAGTCTGTGTGGTAATAAGAACGTAGATACCTAATTTAGTGTGTACGACACGTTTCATGAAGACTGTGGTAATAAGAACGTAGATACCTAATTTAGTGTGTACGACACGTTTCATGAAGACTGTGGTAATAAGAACGTAGATACCTAATTTAGTGTGTACGACACGTTTCATGAAGACTGTGTGGTAATAAGAACGTAGATACCTAATTTAGTGTGTACGACACGTTTCATGAAGACTGTGTGGTAATAAGAACGTAGATACCTAATTTAGTGTGTACGACACGTTTCATGAAGACTGTGGTAATAAGAACGTAGATACCTAATTTAGTGTGTACGACACGTTTCATGAAGACTGTGGTAATATGAACGTAGATATTTAATTTAGTGTATACGACACGTTTCACGAAGACTGTGTGGTAATAAGAACGTAGATACCTAATTTAGTGTGTACGACACGTTTCATGAAGACTGTGGTAATATGAACGTAGATACCTAATTTAGTGTGTACGACACGTTTCATGAAGACTGTGGTAATATGAACGTAGATACTTAATTTAGTGTGTACGACACGTTTCATGAAGACTGTGTGGTAATAAGAACGTAGATACCTAATTTAGTGTGTACGACACGTTTCATGAAGACTGTGGTAATAAGAACGTAGATACCTAATTTAGTGTGTACGACACGTTTCATGAAGACTGTGGTAATAAGAACGTAGATACCTAATTTAGTGTGTACGACACGTTTCATGAAGACTGTGCGGTAATAAGAACGTAGATACCTAATTTAGTGTGTACGACACGTTTCATGAAGACTGTGGTAATAAGAACATAGATGCCTAATTTATTGTGTACGACACGTTTCATGAAGACTGTGGTAATAAGAACGTAGATACCTAATTTGGTGTGTACGACACGTTTCATGAAGACTGTGTGGTAATAAGAACGTAGATACCTAATTCAGTGTGTACGACACGTTTCATGAAGACTGTGTGGTAATAAGAACGTAGATACCTAATTTAGTGTGTACGACACGTTTCATGAAGACTGTGTGGTAATATGAACGTAGATACCTAATTTAGTGTGTACGACACGTTTCATGAAGACTGTGTGGTAATAAGAACGTAGATACCTAATTTAGTGTGTACGACACGTTTCATGAAGACTGTGGTAATAAGAACGTAGATACCTAATTTAGTGTGTACGACACGTTTCATGAAGACTGTGGTAATAAGAACGTAGATACCTAATTTAGTGTGTACGACACGTTTCATGAAGACTGTGGTAATAAGAACGTAGATACATAATTTAGTGTGTACGACACGTTTCATGACGACTGTGTGGTAATCAGAACGTAGATACCTAATTTAGTGTTTACGACACGTTTCATGAAGACTGTGGTAATAAGAACGTAGATACCTAATTTAGTGTGTACGACACGTTTCATGAAGACTGTGTGGTAATAAGAACGTAGATACCTAATTTAGTGTGTACGTCACGTTTCATGAAGTCTGTGTGGTAATAAGAACGTAGATACCTAATTTAGTGTGTACGACACGTTTCATGAAGACTGTGGTAATAAGAACGTTGATACCTAATTTAGTGTGTACGACATGTTTCATGAAGACTGTGGTAACATGAACGTAGATATTTAATTTAGTGTGTACGACACGTTTCATGAAGACTGTGTGGTAATAAGAACGTAGATACCTAATTTAGTGTGTACGACACGTTTCATGAAGACTGTGGTAATATGAACGTAGATACTTAATTTAGTGTGTACGACACGTTTCATGAAGACTGTGGTAATAAGAACGTAGATACCTAATTTAGTGTGTACGACACGTTTCATGAAGACTGTGTGGTAATAAGAACGTAGATACTTAATTTAGTGTGTACGACACGTTTCATGAAGACTGTGGTAATAAGAACGTAGATACTTAATTTAGTGTGTACGACACGTTTCATGAAGACTGTGGCAATAAGAACATAGATACCTAATTTAGTGTGTACGACACGTTTCATGAAAACTGTGGTAATAAGAACGTAGATACCTAATTTAGTGTGTACGACACGTTTCATGAAGACTGTGGTAATAAGAACGTAGATACCTAATTTAGTGTGTACGACACGTTTCATGAAGACTGTGTGGTAATAAGAACGTAGATACCTAATTTAGTGTGTACGACACGTTTCATGAAGACTGTGGTAATAAGAACGTAGATACCTAATTTAGTGTGTACGACACGTTTCATGAAGACTGTGGTAATATGAACGTAGATACCTAATTTAGTGTGTACGACACGTTTCATGAAGACTGTGGTAATATGAACGTAGATACTTAATTTAGTGTGTACGACACGTTTCATGAAGACTGTGTGGTAATAAGAACGTAGATACCTAATTTAGTGTGTACGACACGTTTCATGAAGACTGTGGTAATAAGAACGTAGATACCTAATTTAGTGTGTACGACACGTTTCATGAAGACTGTGGTAATAAGAACGTAGATACCTAATTTAGTGTGTACGACACGTTTCATGAAGACTGTGCGGTAATAAGAACGTAGATACCTAATTTAGTGTGTACGACACGTTTCATGAAGACTGTGGTAATAAGAACATAGATGCCTAATTTATTGTGTACGACACGTTTCATGAAGACTGTGGTAATAAGAACGTAGATACCTAATTTGGTGTGTACGACACGTTTCATGAAGACTGTGTGGTAATAAGAACGTAGATACCTAATTCAGTGTGTACGACACGTTTCATGAAGACTGTGTGGTAATAAGAACGTAGATACCTAATTTAGTGTGTACGACACGTTTCATGAAGACTGTGTGGTAATATGAACGTAGATACCTAATTTAGTGTGTACGACACGTTTCATGAAGACTGTGTGGTAATAAGAACGTAGATACCTAATTTAGTGTGTACGACACGTTTCATGAAGACTGTGGTAATAAGAACGTAGATACCTAATTTAGTGTGTACGACACGTTTCATGAAGACTGTGGTAATAAGAACGTAGATACCTAATTTAGTGTGTACGACACGTTTCATGAAGACTGTGGTAATAAGAACGTAGATACATAATTTAGTGTGTACGACACGTTTCATGACGACTGTGTGGTAATCAGAACGTAGATACCTAATTTAGTGTTTACGACACGTTTCATGAAGACTGTGGTAATAAGAACGTAGATACCTAATTTAGTGTGTACGACACGTTTCATGAAGACTGTGTGGTAATAAGAACGTAGATACCTAATTTAGTGTGTACGTCACGTTTCATGAAGTCTGTGTGGTAATAAGAACGTAGATACCTAATTTAGTGTGTACGACACGTTTCATGAAGACTGTGGTAATAAGAACGTTGATACCTAATTTAGTGTGTACGACATGTTTCATGAAGACTGTGGTAACATGAACGTAGATATTTAATTTAGTGTGTACGACACGTTTCATGAAGACTGTGTGGTAATAAGAACGTAGATACCTAATTTAGTGTGTACGACACGTTTCATGAAGACTGTGGTAATATGAACGTAGATACTTAATTTAGTGTGTACGGCACGTTTCATGAAGACTGTGGTAATAAGAACGTAGATACCTAATTTAGTGTGTACGACACGTTTCATGAAGACTGTGTGGTAATAAGAACGTAGATACTTAATTTAGTGTGTACGACACGTTTCATGAAGACTGTGGTAATAAGAACGTAGATACTTAATTTAGTGTGTACGACACGTTTCATGAAGACTGTGGCAATAAGAACATAGATACCTAATTTAGTGTGTACGACACGTTTCATGAAAACTGTGGTAATAAGAACGTAGATACCTAATTTAGTGTGTACGACACGTTTCATGAAGACTGTGGTAATAAGAACGTAGATACCTAATTTAGTGTGTACGACACGTTTCATGAAGACTGTGTGGTAATAAGAACGTAGATACCTAATTTAGTGTGTACGACACGTTTCATGAAGACTGTGGTAATAAGAACGTAGATACCTAATTTAGTGTGTACGACACGTTTCATGAAGACTGTGGTAATAAGAACGTAGATACCTAATTTGGTGTGTACGACACGTTTCATGAAGACTGTGTGGTAATAAGAACGTAGATACCTAATTTAGTGTGTACGACACGTTTCATGAAGACTGTGTGGTAATAAGAACGTAGATACCTAATTTAGTGTGTACGACACGTTTCATGAAGACTGTGTGGTAATAAGAACGTAGATACCTAATTTAGTGTGTACGACACGTTTCATGAAGACTGTGTGGTAATAAGAACGTAGATGCTTAATTTAGTGTGTACGACACGTTTCATGAAGACTGTGGTAATAAGAACGTAGATACTTAATTTAGTGTGTACGACACGTTTCATGACGACTGTGGTAATAAGAACGTAGATACCTAATTTAGTGTGTACGACACGTTTCATGAAGACTGTGGTAATAAGAACGTAGATACTTAATTTAGTGTGTACGACACGTTTCATGAAGACTGTGGTAATAAGAACGTAGATACCTAATATAGTGTGTACGACACGTTTTATGAAGACTGTGGTAATAAGAACGTAGATACCTAATTTAGTGTGTACGACACGTTTCATGAAGACTGTGTGGTAATAAGAACGTAGATACCTAATTTAGTGTGTACGACACGTTTCATGAAGACTGTGTGGTAATAAGAACGTAGATACCTAATTTAGTGTGTACGACACGTTTCATGAAGACTGTGGTAATAAGAACGTAGATACTTAATTTAGTGTGTACGACACGTTTCATGAAGACTGTGGTAATAAGAATGTAGATACCTAATTTAGTGTGTACAACACGTTTCATGAAGACTGTGGTAATAAGAACGTAGATACCTAATTTAGTGTGTACGACACGTTTCATGAAGACTCTGGTAATAAGAACGTAGATACCTAATTTAGTGTGTACGACACGTTTCATGAAGACTGTGTGGTAATAAGAACGTAGATACCTAATTTAGTGTGTACGACACGTTTCATGAAGACTGTGTGGTAATAAGAACGTAGATACTTAATTTAGTGTGTACGACACGTTTCATGAAGACTGTGGTAATAAGAACGTAGATACCTAATTTAGTGTGTACGACACGTTTCATGAAGACTGTGGTAATATGAACGTAGATATTTAATTTAGTGTGTACGACACGTTTCATGAAGACTGTGTGGTAATAAGAACGTAGATACCTAATTTAGTGTGTACGACACGTTTCATGAAGACTCTGGTAATATGAACGTAGATACTTAATTTAGTGTGTACGACACGTTTCATGAAGACTGTGGTAATAAGAACGTAGATACCTAATTTAGTGTGTACGACACGTTTCATGAAGACTGTGGAAATATGAACGTAGATACTTAATTTAGTGTGTACGACACGTTTCATGAAGACTGTGTGGTAATAAGAACGTAGATACCTAATTTAGTGTGTACGACACGTTTCATGAAGACTGTGGTAATAAGAACGTAGATACCTAATTTAGTGTGTACGACACGTTTCATGAAGACTGTGGTAATAAGAACGTAGATACCTAATTTAGTGTGTACGACACGTTTCATGAAGACTGTGTGGTAATAAGAACGTAGATACCTAATTTAGTGTGTACGACACGTTCCATGAAGACTGTGGTAATAAGAACATAGATGCCTAATTTAGTGTGTACGACACGTTTCATGAAGACTGTGGTAATAAGAACGTAGATACCTAATTTGGTGTGTACGACACGTTTCATAAAGACTGTGTGGTAATAAGAACGTAGATACCTAATTTAGTGTGTACGACACGTTTCATGAAGACTGTGTGGTAATAAGAACGTAGATACCTAATTTAGTGTGTACGACACGTTTCATGAAGACTGTGTGGTAATAAGAACGTAGATACCTAATTTAGTGTGTACGACACGTTTCATGAAGACTGTGTGGTAATAAGAACGTAGATACCTAATTTAGTGTGTACGACACGTTTCATGAAGACTGTGGTAATAAGAACGTAGATACCTAATTTAGTGTGTACGACACGTTTCATGAAGACTGTGGTAATAAGAACGTAGATACCTAATTTAGTGTGTACGACACGTTTCATGAAGACGGTGGTAATAAGAACGTAGATACCTAATTTAGTGTGTACGACACGTTTCATGAAGACTGTGGTAATAAGAACGTAGATACCTAATTTAGTGTGTACGACACGTTTCATGAAGACTGTGGTAATAAGAACGTAGATACCTAATTTAGTGTGTACGACACGTTTCATGAAGACTGTGTGGTAATAAGAACGTAGATACCTAATTTAGTGTGTACGACACGTTTCATGAAGACTGTGTGGTAATAAGAACGTAGATACTTAATTTAGTGTGTACGACACGTTTCATGAAGACTGTGGTAATAAGAACGTAGATACCTAATTTAGTGTGTACGACACGTTTCATGACGACAGTGGTAATATGAACGTAAATATTTAATTTAGTGTGTACGACACGTTTCATGAAGACTGTGTGGTAATAAGAACGTAGATACCTAATTTAGTGTGTACGACACGTTTCATGAAGACTGTGGTAATATGAACGTAGATACTTAATTTAGTGTGTACGACACGTTTCATGAAGACTGTGGTAATAAGAACGTAGATACCTAATTTAGTGTGTACGACACGTTTCATGAAGACTGTGGTAATATGAACGTAGATACTTAATTTAGTGTGTACGATACGTTTCATGAAGACTGTGTTGTAATAAGAACGTAGATACCTAATTTAGTGTGTACGACACGTTTCATGAAGACTGTGGTAATAAGAACGTAGATACCTAATTTAGTGTGTACGACACGTTTCATGAAGACTGTGGTAATAAGAACGTAGATACCTAATTTAGTGTGTACGACACGTTTCATGAAGACTGTGTGGTAATAAGAACGTAGATACCTAATTTAGTGTGTACGACACGTTTCATGAAGACTGTGGTAATAAGAACATAGATGCCTAATTTAGTGTGTACGACACGTTTCATGAAGACTGTGGTAATAAGAACGTAGATACCTAATTTGGTGTGTACGACACGTTTCATGAAGACTGTGTGGTAATAAGAACGTAGATACCTAATTTAGTGTGTACGACACGTTTCATGAAGACTGTGTGGTAATAAGAACGTAGATACCTAATTTAGTGTGTACGACACGTTTCATGAAGACTGTGTGGTAATAAGAACGTAGATACCTAATTTAGTGTGTACGACACGTTTCATGAAGACTGTGTGGTAATAAGAACGTAGATACCTAATTTAGTGTGTACGACACGTTTCATGAAGACTGTGGTAATAAGAACGTAGATACCTAATTTAGTGTGTACGACACGTTTCATGAAGACTGTGGTAATAAGAACGTAGATACCTAATTTAGTGTGTACGACACGTTTCATGAAGACTGTGGTAATAAGAACGTAGATACCTAATTTAGTGTGTACGACACGTTTCATGACGACTGTGTGGTAATAAGAACGTAGATACCTAATTTAGTGTGTACGACACGTTTCATGAAGACTGTGGTAATAAGAACGTAGATACCTAATTTAGTGTGTACGACACGTTTCATGACGACAGTGGTAATATGAACGTAAATATTTAATTTAGTGTGTACGACACGTTTCATGAAGACTGTGTGGTAATAAGAACGTAGATACCTAATTTAGTGTGTACGACACGTTTCATGAAGACTGTGGTAATATGAACGTAGATACTTAATTTAGTGTGTACGACACGTTTCATGAAGACTGTGGTAATAAGAACGTAGATACCTAATTTAGTGTGTACGACACGTTTCATGAAGACTGTGGTAATATGAACGTAGATACTTAATTTAGTGTGTACGATACGTTTCATGAAGACTGTGTTGTAATAAGAACGTAGATACCTAATTTAGTGTGTACGACACGTTTCATGAAGACTGTGGTAATAAGAACGTAGATACCTAATTTAGTGTGTACGACACGTTTCATGAAGACTGTGGTAATAAGAACGTAGATACCTAATTTAGTGTGTACGACACGTTTCATGAAGACTGTGTGGTAATAAGAACGTAGATACCTAATTTAGTGTGTACGACACGTTTCATGAAGACTGTGGTAATAAGAACATAGATGTCTAATTTAGTGTGTACGACACGTTTCATGAAGACTGTGGTAATAAGAACGTAGATACCTAATTTAGTGTGTACGACACGTTTCATGAAGACTGTGGTAATAAGAACGTAGATACCTAATTTAGTGTGTACGACACGTTTCATGAAGACTGTGGTAATAAGAACGTAGATACCTAATTTAGTGTGTACGACACGTTTCATGACGACTGTGTGGTAATAAGAACGTAGATACCTAATTTAGTGTTTACGACACGTTTCATGAAGACTGTGGTAATAAGAACGTAGATACCTAATTTAGTGTGTACGACACGTTTCATGAAGACTGTGGTAATAAGAACGTAGATACCTAATTTAGTGTGTACGACACGTTTCATGAAGACTGTGTGGTAATAAGAACGTAGATACCTAATTTAGTGTGTACGACACGTTTCATGAAGACTGTGTGGTAATAAGAACGTAGATACCTAATTTAGTGTGTACGACACGTTTCATGAAGACTGTGTGGTAATAAGAACGTAGATACCTAATTTAGTGTGTACGACACGTTTCATGAAGACTGTGTGGTTATAAGAACGTAGATACCTAATTTAGTGTGTACGACACATTTCATGAAGACTGTGGTAATAAGAACGTAGATACCTAATTTAGTGTGTACGACACGTTTCATGAAGACTGTGGTAATAAGAACGTAGATACCTAATTTAGTGTGTACGACACGTTTCATGAAGACTGTGGTAATAAGAACGTAGATACCTAATTTAGTGTGTACGACACGTTTCATGAAGACTGTGTGGTAATAAGAACGTAGATACCTAATTTAGTGTGTACGACACGTTTCATGAAGACTGTGTGGTAATAAGAACATAGATACCTAATTTAGTGTGTACGACACGTTTCATGAAGACTGTGGTAATAAGAACGTAGATACCTAATTTAGTGTGTACGACACGTTTCATGAAGACTGTGGTAATATGAACGTAGATACCTAATTTAGTGTGTACGACACGTTTCATGAAGACTGTGGTAATAAGAACGTAGATACCTAATTTAGTGTGTACAACACGTTTCATGAAGACTGTGTGGTAATAAGAACGTAGATACCTAATTTAGTGTGTACGACACGTTTCATGAAGACTGTGGTAATAAGAACGTAGATACCTAATTTAGTGTGTACGACACGTTTCATGAAGACTGTGGTAATAAGAACGTAGATACCTAATTTAGTGTGTACGACACGTTTCATGAAGACTGTGGTAATAAGAACGTAGATACCTAATTTAGTGTGTACGACACGTTTCATGAAGACTGTGGTAATAAGAACGTAGATACCTAATTTAGTGTGTACGACACGTTTCATGAAGACTGTGGTAATAAGAACGTAGATACCTAATTTAGTGTGTACGACACGTTTCGTGAAGACTGTGTGGTAATAAGAACGTAGATACCTAATTTAGTGTTTACGACACGCTTCATGAAGACTGTGGTAATAAGAACGTAGATACCTAATTTAGTGTGTACGACACGTTTCATGAAGACTGTGTGGTAATAAGAACGTAGATACCTAATTTAGTGTGTACGACACGTTTCATGAAGACTGTGTGGTAATAAGAACATAGATACCTAATTTAGTGTGTACGACACGTTTCATGAAGACTGTGTGGTAATAAGAACGTAGATACCTAATTTAGTGTGTACGACACGTTTCATGAAGACTGTGTGGTAATAAGAACGTAGATACCTAATTTAGTGTGTACGACACGTTTCATGAAGACTGTGTGGTAATAAGAACGTAGATACTTAATTTAGTGTGTACGACACGTTTCATGAAGACTGTGGTAATAAGAACGTAGATACTTAATTTAGTGTGTACGACACGTTTCATGAAGACTGTGGTAATAAGAACGTAGATACCTAATTTAGTGTGTACGACACGTTTCATGAAGACTGTGGTAATAAGAACGTAGATACTTAATTTAGTATGTACGACACGTTTCATGAAGACTGTGGTAATAAGAACGTAGATACCTAATTTAGTGTGTACGACACGTTTTATGAAGACTGTGTGGTAATAAGAACGTAGATACCTAATTTAGTGTGTACGACACGTTTCATGAAGACTGTGGTAATAAGAACGTAGATACTTAATTTAGTGTGTACGACACGTTTCATGAAGACTGTGGTAATATGAACGTAGATACTTAATTTGGTGTGTACGACACGTTTCATGAAGACTGTGTGGTAATAAGAACGTAGATACCTAATTTAGTGTGTACGACACGTTTCATGAAGACTGTGGTAATAAGAACGTAGATACCTAATTTAGTGTGTACGACACCCTTTCATGAAGACTGTGTGGTAATAAGAACGTAGATACCTAATTTAGTGTGTACGACACGTTTCATGAAGACTGTGGTAATAAGAACGTAGATACCTAATTTAGTGTGTACGACACGTTTCATGAAGACTGTGTGGTAATAAGAACGTAGATACCTAATTTAGTGTGTACGACACGTTTCATGAAGACTGTGGTAATAAGAACGTAGATACCTAATTTAGTGTGCACGACACGTTTCATGAAGACTGTGTGGTAATAAGAACGTAGATACCTAATTTAGTGTGTACGACACGTTTCATGAAGACTGTGGTAATAAGAACATAGATACCTAATTTAGTGTGTACGACACGTTTCATGAAGACTGTGTGGTAATAAGAACATAGATACCTAATTTAGTGTGTACGACACGTTTCACGAAGACTGTGTGGTAATAAGAACGTAGATACCTAATTTAGTGTGCACGACACGTTTCATGAAGACTGTGTGGTAATAAGAACATAGATACCTAATTTAGTGTGTACGACACGTTTCATGAAGACTGTGTGGTAATAAGAACGTAGATACCTAATTTAGTGTGTACGATACGTTTCATGAAGACTGTGTGGTAATAAGAGCGTAGATACTTAATTTATTGTGTACGACACGTTTCATGACGACTGTGGTAATAAGAACGTAGATACTTAATTTAGTGTGTACGACACGTTTCATGACGACTGTGGTAATAAGAACGTAGATACCTAATTTAGTGTGTACGACACGTTTCATGAAGACTGTGGTAATAAGAACCTAGATACTTAATTTAGTGTGTACGACACGTTTCATGAAGACTGTGGTAATAAGAACGTAGATACCTAATTTAGTGTGTACGACACGTTTTATGAAGACTGTGGTAATAAGAACGTAGATACCTAATTTAGTGTGTACGACACGTTTCATGAAGACTGTGGTAATATGAACGTAGATACTTAATTTAGTGTGTACGACACGTTTCATGAAGACTGTGTGGTAATATGAACGTAGATACCTAATTTAGTGTGTACGACACGTTTCATGAAGACTGTGGTAATAAGAACGTAGATACCTAATTTAGTGTGTACGACACGTTTCATGAAGACTGTGTGTTAATAAGAACGTAGATACCTAATTTAGTGTGTACGACACGTTTCGTGATTAGGTCAAAGTCAAAAGATTGGAAATTCATATAATGTAAACGTCTTTGAGAGATAAAACTGAGGATTGTTTGGTCGTTAGAGACTGTGTAACAGAAACGTTAGATGTCTAATATAGTGCACGCAACACATTTCTGAAATAGTCCTAATCGGGTACACTCAAAGTAAAATGATCGGGAAATTCAAAATCATTTAAAATTCTTTGAGAGATACTATAAAACTGATGATTGTTTGGTCTTTAGAGAATGTGCAGCAAAGACGTTAGATGTCTTATTTAGTGCACTTATCTTCATCGAGTACGCTACGTTCAAAGTCAAATAAACGGTAAATCCAAAATAATTTGATACTAGTAGTCTTTGTGAGATATACTAAAACTGAAGACTGCTTGGTCTCCTAAGAAACGGATATCAAGGGGTGTGTGTTCGTGCATGTACCAAGCAATTAACATAGAAAAAGATATGACGTTGGAAATACAGGTACCTGTTTGGTACAGGCAAAAAAACACTACTGCGGGGTTACACCGGTTAAACAAGCAATAAAAATCATGTACAGATTCGTTTCCACATTGGGCCCATATACTACATGTATCACAAAAATTAATGACATCAAGGACAGGCTCAATGAATGCTCGTGGTACGAAGGTAGAATCTGTTGGTTAAATACCATTACTCTTATGACAAATTCACCATAACCGATACCTCTATCTTATTTTTATCTTATAAAGGTTCCGGTAATTGGTTGACCTTTGTCAACTATGGGAAAATCGAACGCCTTGACGTGGAAACGAGTGTGATAGAAAACATAGCAACTGGCCATAAGTACGCTAAGGCCCTGGATATCCATTATAACAAAGGGTTTGTGTATTGGACTGACAATTTCTATCATAAGATTATGAGGTATGACATCCATTATAACACAGGGTTTGTGTACTTGACTGATGTAGATAAAAGGATTATGACGTATTTTATAGCACACTTCCCTTTCACACAAGAAGTTCCTCTAGCTTCAGGTTCGGTAAATGCTTGATTCGATCCCCGGTCAGGTCAAACCTACGACTATAAAATTGGAGTTTGCTGCTTCGCCTATGCGCTTGCAGCAGAAACAAGTAAGAGCAAAGACGGGTTTGTTCGGAATCAGTATAATGTTTCCGGATGAAGCCAGTTGTCTACCCGCGGAGTTAGCACTAAAGATATCATATTAATCGTGTTAATCTAGTAATAAGTTCGATTCAATTCAATTCAAAGTTTTATTTAGAATCGATACATAGCATATATACAACACAAGCTCTAATGAGCTTTTAAAATCGACTAAATGGATATCATCATAATTTCATTGGATATAACTTGATCCCGCCATGATATAGTCGAAAAATGTTGGCTTTAAAAACAAACCAAAGACTTATTAAATTGGTGTTTGTTGCTTCTCCGCTAAGCATGCAATATTAAGAAGTAAGAGCAAAGACTGGCTGGTTCGGAATCTTGTGTCCCAGTTGAATGACATATCAAGCAGCGAACTGTTGTTTCATTGAGCTAGCACTATGAAAATCCAACTAGGCCCGTTGATCTTGTACAATGATCGAAATGTAACGTATTCTCGTCATGATATAGCTAACAAAATGCTCACTTGACTTCCCACTCAATCACTCACTCTCTCACTCAATTGGTATTGGTTGCCTCTCCGATAAACACGCATCATTAAGGAGTAAGAGCAAAGACCGGTTGGCTCGGAATCAGAATAATGTGTCCGAGTGGAGCGACATGTCTATCCGCAGACTGTTGTTTCAGGGAACTAGCACTATATAAATCCAACTCAGTTCGTTAGTCTAGAACAAAGCGGAAACCCTCATCATCATCTCTTTGAAAATTAACTTGTTTTCGCCATAATATAGCTGAAAAATTGCTGAGTTGGCACTAAACAACAATCACTCACTCACTCACAAGCTTAATTATTTGAATGTCAAAAGGTAAATAGAGAAACCTAGCACGACCGTCAAAACACGGAATATTATATCCGACATCTTGTTTTACTCGAATAAATAATGGATGCCTATCAGTACCAAATTCATGACCCTTAGCTAAATATATTGATTTTATGAATTATGAAAAGAAAGTTTAAACAATTCCACCTATATCAATGAAACGAGGATAAACCGTTTAATGGGATCCCTACCCCTACCCCCAAGTGACTGGATCTCCAACGGCAATCCATACAAAAACAAACGATGAACAAGGGCAACGCAAAGCGTGGCGTATCCCCTCGCCTAAAAATTTGACCCAGTGACCTTGACTTTTGACCTATGACCTTGAAAATCAATAGGGTTCCAGATTCTCTTACGGACTAAGTATGAACCAAGTCCGATCAAAATCCATCGAAGGATGTTGTTTCTGGAGTGTTCAAAAGGATGTTAGGAGGTAAAAAAATTACCCGGCGACATTGACCCTTGATCTATGACCTTGAAAATCAACAGGATTCCAGACTCCCCTAAGGACTAAGTATATATTAAGTTTGGTCAAAATCCGATAAAGGATGTTGATTCTAGTGTTCACAAGGATGTTACGTGGTAACAATTTGACCCGGTCACCTTGACCTTTGACCTATGACCTTGAAAATCAATAGGTTCCAGACTCTCCTAAGGACTAAGTATGTACCAAGTTTGGTCAATATTCATAGAAGGATGTTGATTCTAGAGTGTTCACAAGGATGTTACGGAAAGACGCACGGAAGAAAGGACGGAATGACGGACGGACGGTAGCGTTACTATATCCTTTCGCAACTTCGTTGGCGAGGGGATGAAATACCTGCATAGATTTGCTTCCAAGTTTGTTTGACGTCTTCGGATGTATTACTGGTTATCCTGTTTTTATTATTGTAATTTTACTATAGGACTTCGGTAACAAAAGATTCAGTATCAGGAGTTGTGAAAGATGTTGTGACCGAGGAAATTGAGAGTCCGTATGGAATAGCTGTTGATTGGATATATGACTTGCTGTATTGGACAGATTCCAGATATGATCACATACAAGTTTCACGGTTAGATGGGACAGGCAGACGGACTATTGTAAAAGACGATAGTCTTGATGAACCAAGAGCAATAGTTGTAGATCCAATAAGGGGGTAAGTTATCATTATCCAACATTCGAACGCAAATTGTAAGGGATTTTTATAAGAATGACAATTTCAAACACAAGGGTTTATTCAAAAGTAACTGTCTCATATAATAATAACATTCCCTTCATTATTGTCACCGTCGTTTGTAACCCACAGCTGATCATGTTCATCCTCATGATCACCACTCATCACCAGTGGGTCAATTGAAACAATTACATTCGTATCGGAGTTTTCCGGTTACTTACCTGACATTTAAAAGTTGCTATAGCAACATAGCATTACTCAAATTTTCAAGTGGTAGATAGTCAGAAATTATTTTTTTTGTGTTCGTGTACTGTCAAAATAAGATGCAAAATAATTTTATGATACACTAGAATGTAGTACAAGTGCAAATATTAAATTCTTCGTTCAACGCTGTCAGTGAACTAATTCAACGACCTCCACAAATGTCATGGTAGTATCCGAAAGTCCCGAACTCGCAGTCGAAATTTTGCAAGTTTACAAACGGGTAAATTCTATAGCTCTATGTTCACAAAAAAGACCATAAGAGCAACGGTTCCACTGATAATCTACATTGCATATTGTATTCCCATGCGGTACTTTATATATACACATGTGGCACCCTGAATACATACATGCAGTGCCCTGCATATACACATGTAATACTTTGTATATACACATATGGTACCCTGTATATACACATGTGGTACCCTGTATATACACATGCAGTACCTTGCATGTACACATTTGGTACCTTGTATATACACATGTGGTACCCTGTATACATGTCTTACCCTGTATATGCATACGTTGTACCCTATGTATATATATACACATGTGGGACCCTGTATATACACATGTGGTACCCTGTATATTCACATGTGGTACCCTGTATATACACATGCAGTACCTTGTATGTACACATGTGGTACCTTGTATATACTCATGTGGTACCCTGTATATACACATGTGGCACCTTGTTTGTATATATGTGGTGCCCTGTATATACACATGTAGTACCTTGTATGTACATATGTGGTACCCTGTATATACTCATGTTGTACCCTGTATATACACATGTGGCACCTTGTTTGTACATATGTGGTGCCCTGTATATACACATGTAGTACCTTGTATGAACACATGTGGTACCTTGTAAGTAGTATATGGGGACAGCTCAAGTTACATTTGTGGTGGAACAGTGTGGAGCAGTGACGTCACCGGAAATGACGTCACCGGAAGTGATCGTGTGCGCATGCACAACCGGAAGTTGTATTACCAGAAGTTGCATCACCGGAAATGATGTCACCGGAACCGGAAATGAAAGGGAGATAATTTCCCACGTTTTTTACCCGTATTTCCATCGGTTTTTTACGGAACTCCTCTAGATTCTAGGTACGAACAATGGAATTGGGAATCCAACCTGTATCGGGTCACTATAGCGCTATTACCCCCTATGTTAAACCATTCTTTGAATCCATGACTAATTACGGCTCTTACAGGAACACCTGTCTCAATCGATAATGAAGTATTCTAAACCAAGTAAATTTACATAATTTTGTGTTGCTTGATTAAGGACCTCTCATTATTATTCTATTATTCTAAGTATTGAACCATTCATATGGGATTTAACACCGTGTTTTAATTACCAATAATTGTGCATACACTGAATATATTACCATATGCATACCACTGCAAACTTGTATGATTTTATAAAATGGATTTTTAATTAAGATCTATGTGGTACCCTGTAAATACTCATGTGGTACCCTGTATTTACACATGTGGTACCCTGTATATACACATGTGGTACCATGTATATACACATGTGATACCCTGTATATACACATTTGGTACCCTGTATGTACATGTTATATCCATATAATAAAAAGAACATAGATGTATGATTCAGTGCACAATAACCTTCATCGGGTACATGTACACTTATAGTCAAACGACTGGGAAGCCAACTAATTTGAAAGATTTAGCAGCAAGTAAATCAAAGGATGTAAGTACGATAGCCAAATTGGGCAAAGGCTACCTGTGGAAAAGGGAGATTGATCTCAGGGAGATTATTTAGGGAGACTAAATTTCAAACATACAAACACATGTTGGTTCCAACGCACTTGACTGCTTGGCGAGTGATAACATCGGGGACCAGTTCACCAGCAGAAATATCAACCGAGCGATAGAAATAAAAAACGTGGAATTCAGTTTCAATTTGAAATATCAAATATTCCTATGACAAAATAAAAAAATAGTTAAGGAAATCACAAATAATTAATCAATGTTAAAAGCAACATCGGTTTCACTGTTTTTTTAAAAAAAATATAGATGGTTATTCTTCTCTGTGGTTGATAGTAATCCCAGAATAGAACGTTGTCGGATGGATGGAACAGACAGAATGATTATTGTTGACGAAGATATTAAACAGCCAAATGGAATGTCTATCGGTAAATATATAATAGAAACGTAGATATCAAAATTAGTGCGCACGACGCGTTTCAGGGACACTGAAAATCGAAAGTTTAGAAAACCAAATAGCTTACAATTCATTAATATGGTTGCTTTATGAAAGGCAGAAGATACAAATACGTAATAAAGATAAATAATAATAAAAATTAGCATAGAAAGACAAACACGTGACTACAAAATGCAAAAAGAGTCAAAGACCAACAATAATCAGGTAAAAAAACAAAGAAACCGAAAATGAGGAACATATAAAATCGAGGAAAAACTAAGATATTCTAAATGCACGCATGCATGGATCCGCCGTGTTATTAAGGGGTATGGTCAAAGTCCTGTAAATGTCGCAATGCAGTTAAAGTGACACTAAATTGAGTGTTCTAATGGTGCCGACGAAAATAAAAATGATAGAAAACCTGACGTGGCAATCAAGAATGGACAATACAGAGACACAGGCAACATTGGACACAAGACACAGAACGAAAACACAACAAAGACACAAAAACACAACACAGACAACTTGAAAGATGAGCAACATGAGCACCATCGAATTAAGCATATTTTATTTCCTCAAAATATCAAAAATTGAGAGTGTGAACAAGTCATGAAAACAATTATCTAAAGCCTGCTCCCATCCCAATCAAATCAGGGGGTGAACCCATGTGCTTTCAAAGGGTAAGCAGTTCTAGCAGTGAAAGGGAAACAATCCATTGCCATTTGAAACCATGAAGATTAGATGAAGATTAAATGCTGGCTTCAATTTCCTAGCATTAATTTAGCTTTCATGAAAAATAACTGAAATATGGTGTTAAGCACTCAAAATAAAACCGTGTATATATATTATTTCAGACAACGTTGGAGAAAGACTATATTGGGTAGATAGTCAACTAAATCAAATAAAAAGTACAAAGTTTGATGGATCTGACACACACACCATCTTAAAAAACAGAACAATCATGCCTAATCCATTTGATTTAGTCGTGTTTGACAGCTATGTGTATTGGACAAATTCGTGGCATAGATCTAATATATATAGAATCAATCAATACACTGGGAATAATTTAACTCTAGTGGCTAGTAATGTTCATTATCCAAAGGGAATACAAATGTTTGGAGCTGGAGCACAAGTTAATGGTATGTAATAACAATAATTGTTTAGGGTTATTATTAAAGATTAGCATAAAGTTCAAGATTAGAACTCAACACTTTATACAACAAAGCTGCTGACTCAATTAAATATGTGAGGGTTAGCATTTTACTCACATGTGGAAGACATGTATGCATGTCAGCGCCGTTTCACTAAGTGTAGTGGTTTGTGCACATAAAACTAGTTTAACCCCGCCACTATTTATTGAAATGCATGTACCGAGATAGGAAATTGAGGTGTCAGGTATATGTGTGTTAGGGATCATGAATATGTGTGCTAGGGGTCATGCATATGTGTTAGGGGTCAGGTATATGTGTGTTAGGGGTCATCAATATGTGTGTTAGGGGTCATGTATATGATTGTTAAGAGTCAGGTATATGTGTATTAGGGGTCATGTATATGTGTGTTAGGGGTCAGGTATATCTGTGTTAAGGGTCATGTATATGTGTGTTAGGGGTCACGTATATGTGTGCTAGGGGTCATGTTTATGTGTGTTAGAGGTCATGCATATGTGTGTTAGGGGTCATGAATATGTGTGTTAGAGGTCATGCATATGAGTGTTAAGAGTCAGGTATATGTGTGTTATGGGTCATGTATATGTGTGTTAGGGGTCAGGTATATGTGTGTTAAGGGTCATGTATATGTGTGTTAAGGTTCATGTATATGTGTGTTAGGGGTCATGTATATGTGTGTTAAGGGTCATGTATATGTGTGTTAGGGGTCAGGTATATGTGTGTTAAGGGTCATGTATATGTGTGTTAGGGGTCATGTATATGTGTGTTAGGGGTCAGGTATATGTGTGTTAAGGGTCATGTATATGTGTGTTAGGAGTCATGTATATGTGTGTTAGGGGTCATGTATATGTGTGCTATGGGTCATGTATATGAGTGATAGGAGTCAGGTATATGTGTTAGGGGTCAGGTATGTGTGTTAGGGGTCATGTATATGTGTGCTAGGGGTCATGTATATGTGTGTTAAGGGTCATGTATATGTGTGTTAGGGGTCACATATATGTGTGTTAGGGGTCATGTATATGTGTGTTAGGGGTCATGTATATGTGTGTTAGGGGTAACGTATATGTGTGTTAGGGGTCACGTGTATGTGTGTTAGGGGTCATGTATATGTGTGTTAGGCGTCATGTATTTGTGTGTAAAGAGTCAGGTATATGTGTGTTAGGGGTCATGTATATGTGTGTTAGGAGTCAGGTATATGTGTGTTAGGGGTCATGTATATGTGTGCTAGGGGTCAAGTATATGTGTGTTAGGGGTCACGTATGTGTGTTAGGGGTCATGTATATGAGTGTTAGGGGTCATGTATATGAGTGTTAAGAGTCGGGTATATGTGCATTAGGGGTCATGTATATGTGTGTTAGGAGTCAGGTATATGTGTGTTAGGGGTCATGTATATGTGTGTTAGGGGTAACGTATATGTGTGTTAGGGGTCATGTATATGTGTGTTAGGCGTCATGTATTTGTGTGTAAAGAGTCAGGTATATGTGTGTTAGGGGTCATGTATATGTGTTAGGAGTCAGGTATATGTGTGTTAGGGGTCATGTATATGTGTGCTAGGGGTCACGTATATGTGTGTTAGGGGTCACGTATGTGTGTGGGGGGTCATGTATATGAGTGTTAAGAGTCGGGTATATGTGCGTTAGGGGTCATGTATATGTGTGTTAGGAGTCAGGTATATGTGTGTTAGGGTCATGTATATGTGTGTTAGGGGTCACGTATATGTGTGTTAGGTTGTCAGTTTTGCCTCTGTTTCTATGATTTTCTATGATATTTCCGAACTGTTCCAACGGTGTGGTATTTCCTTTTTATCATTTTACTTCACATATATGCGTCATGACGTCACACCTTCCCAATAAATGGTCAATTTTCAGAATTTATATGTCAAATGCAATTCACATTGTCTTATTGTTAATGAAACGTTGTCCCGTTGCGCTCGCATATTTGTATGAAAATAAAACTGGAATAATTTTAATCATGTGTAGTGTTTTTTCCATTGATCAATTTAACAATTAAAAACAAAATCACAGTCCGCATGGAGACGATTAATACGGAAGAAACAAAATAAAAATGAATTAAAGCAACACAGCCACAGATCGAACAACACATATATCGACAAACCACAATGTGGTGTGATGAGTTCTCAAATTAGGGAACTTTTCCAGGCTTGTGTCCATGATCACTAACATGTATTATATAAAAGTACATATACAAGATGCGCTTGAAGATTCCAAAGAGGTACTTAGATGACGTAAATCAAAGTACATACAAGATAATACCGAAAAAATTAAAAAGAAAGAAAATGTCCAAAAGGACAAACAATGATCTACAAAACACTACACAGAAAACTAAAGATTAAGAAACACGAACACCACTAAAATCTGGCGGTTCACTCATGTGTTCCGGAAGGGTAAACAGTTCCAACTGCTCCACTAATGGCACTCGTCATGATACTCTTCATATATATGCCTATATATGTATACTATATAACGATTTTAGCTTGTTGTCTTTCAGTATTTAAGCGTTTTGGTTTTAGGGCATACTAAATTGCTTCTCTGTGAAAATTGTTCTTGAAAATTGACGAGGAGAAATATTGCTGTCAATAGACAATTTACACATTCCGGACTTGATTTTAAAATTATATGGGTTTTTTCTTCACGCTTTTATAGTAGTTAATTACTTACCTTTCAAAGGGATAACAGTCTCCATGTCATACAAACATCATCGAAAATAACATATATTTTCTATTACTCTGCACCAAATGTAAATGTTGTAACTACTTGTGAACTTTTAATTTGGTGTAAGATTATCCTCTGATTTTTACAAGTATCAACTATCAAAAAATTTTAAGAAAATTATACTGGTACTCTTGAAAGTTATTTATCCTTCCGTTGCTCTTGCATGGAACAGAAATCATGTTGGCAGCCGTAAGGGAAATAACTCGTAGAAAAAACCATTAACGTATAATTTTAGGTAAAAATCGGGAATATGCAAATGATCTTATATAAGAAAGAAATGAATTCACGCTGGAATATTTAGATTAACTCTAATTCGTCGGTATCTCAATTTTTGTGATATAATGAAAAAAGATAGGTTTTTGGCATATGATATTAATTTTTTTTATTCTTTTTGAGGATTAAATTCGCTTTGTCAGTAAATTGGGAAATATTAATACCAAAGATTAATAATGCATTTGCAGTATATATGTTAAAATGTAAGGAGTAATAATGTTATGGATAACATATGTTTAAAGGGAGCAATTTGTGTGGTGACAACAATGGAATGTGTAGTCATATATGTTTCCCTCTACCTGCCTATGATATGTCGAAAAGTACAAAGACCGGATGTATGTGTCCAGATTTCTTTATATTGGAAGCAGACAATACCATGTGTACAGAAATAGGTATGTACAGCGTAATTACATTAGTACGGCACCATCTGTATAAACCGAATCTTAATTTAACCGGAAATCTGAATATTGTCAACTTACCATTCAATTCAATATATTATCTCTTTGAAGGGAAAATTTCACCTGCTTAATCCGTATAACTGTCTATAGACAATGAAAAAAAGTTTTCATTATAATCGTACATTTTTTTTGTCCTTAGCTGTCTTGGTGGTTTTCATTTAATTGGACAAGATATGGTGACCGTTGTGAATGATCTTTTCTCACTGATGAAATCGCGTGGTTCCCGGTTTTATCTGTGTGATATATTCTAGTTTTGTACTCTCATGTACAAGAGAAGTCACATGTACAGTATTCCGTAAAATACTGTTTACGTTTCCAAACTTCTCTACATTATTACAGACCATTAAGACCATTTAAATAATGCACGAGCACTCATTCTAAAAGTGGGTTTATACTTTGGGTTCGACAGGAATGCGACGGATTTGCTATGTCGCTTTCAACATCGCTACCCCATCGCAGCGACAACGCACGTCATAGTTGACCATCGCTTGCGAGAATTTTCGTAGCAAGGATCATCGCTAGCTGTCGCAGCAGAGTTGAAATTATTTTTACTTTCTATTGATATCGCTAACGTTGCTGAATAATTACCATCTGAAATCATAAAAAATATTATCAAAATTACTAGGCAACATGAAGTGAAAACGATAGTAGCGACGCGACAAATAAAACGCAATGATTTCGCAATAGTACCGCATCTCCATCGCAACACTTTTATTGCTCATCGCATCGGTGTCGCACCCCGAGTATAAATCCACCACTACACAATAAGTATGTCGTATCTAAAGAGGCTACTTTGAATGAGTTGCCATATATGGTAGAAATAACGCACTCAATTAGATATCTACGTTTCTATTATTAGCATTGCTAGGTCGATAGTTCTGTATGTGAACTATTAGTCCACAGGGATATCATCGTCCAATAGTTAGGTGCTTCGGTAATTACATGGTTTATTAGATATATTTTTTGGAGGTTACATTTCCTAAAACAAAGTTCGAAGATATCGAAGAAGGACTGACAATGCAATGGTCAAAGTAAAACACTACACAGAAATTGAACCACATGAAACCCACAAAAAGGTTGGGATTAACTCAGATGCTCCAGAAGAGTAAGCAGTTCGTGTACAAATAGTGTCACTCTTGTTACTAACCCGGATATAAATCATGAACGAGGAAATGACAGGATTATGATTACAACAAACAGAACATATAATGTAATTAAGTAAAGCTAAGGTCAATCTCCCTCAGATAGGATTAGGGTTGTGGTGTTTAACGTCACTTTCAACAATATTTCAGTTATATCATCTTCCGCAGATAGAATACACTATGCTTATTCTTATTGTTGATAAACTTTTGTATAAATCACTCATTTGAATACGGCAAGAAATGTTGTGCAAATAGTTTCCATTGTAATGCCAATGCATTGTTAAAAAATGAACAAATATATTGTCGATCATCTGGGTTCATTTCCAGTGTTGTGGTGGGGTTCGTGTTGCTCAGTTTTAGTTTTCTGCGTTGTGTATGTGTGCTTAAGTTGTTGTTGTCTCCCTCTTGTATCTTTTGTGTCCAATGTTGCCAGTGTCTCTGGACTGTACATTCTTGATTGCCTCATTGGTTGTCTCTAACGTTTAATTACTACCAACAGTCTGTCATGTGTCTTGTGTACCCAATGTTGCCAGTGTCTCTGGATTGGCCATTCTTGATTACACCTTCGGTTTCTCTAACGTTTATTTACTACCAACTGTCTGTCATGTGCCTTGTGTACCCAATGTTGTCAGTGTCTCTGAACTGTACATTCTTGATTGCCTCATTGGTTTTCTCTAACGTTTAATTACTACCAACAGTCTGTCCTGTGTCTTGTGTACCCAATGTTGCCAGTGTCTCTGGATTGGCCATTCTTGATTACACCTTCAGTTTCTCTAACGTTTAATTACTACCAACAATCTGTCTTGTGTCTTGTGTACCTAATGTTTCCAGTGTCTCTGAACTGTACATTCTTGATTGCCTCATTGGTTTTCTCTAACGTTTATTTACTACCAACAATATGTCTTGTGTCTTGTGTACCTAATGTTTCCAGTGTCTCTGAACTGTACATTCTTGATTGCCTCATTGGTTTTCTCTAACGTTTAATTACTACCAACAGTCTGTCCTGTGTCTTGTGTACCCAATGTTGCCAGTGTCTCTGGATTGGCCATTCTAGATTACACCTTCGGTTTCTCTAACGTTTATTTATTACCAACTGTCTGCCATGTGTCTTGTGTACCCAATGTTGCCAGTGTCTCTGGATTGGCCATTCTTGATTGCCTCATTGGTTTTCTCTAACGTTTAATTACTACCAACAGTCTGTCCTGTGTCTTGTGTACCCAATGTTGCCAGTGTCTCTGGATTGGCCATTCTTGATTACACCTTCAGTTTCTCTAACGTTTATTTACTACCAACTGTCTGTCATGATCATGTGTCTTGTGTACCCAATGTTGCCAGTGTCTCTGGATTGGCCATTCTTGATTACACCTTCAGTTTCTCTAACGTTTATTTACTACCAACTGTCTGTCATGATCATGTGTCTTGTGTACCCAATGTTGCCAGTGTCTCTGGATTGGCCATTCTTGATTACACCTTCGGTTTCTCTAACGTTTATTTACTACCAACTGTCTGTCCTGTGTCTTGTGTTCCCAATGTTTCCAGTGTTTCTGAACTGTACATTCTTGACTGCCTCATTGGTTTTCTCTAACGTTTAATTACTACCAACAGTCTGTCATGTGTCTTGTGTACCCAATGTTGCCTGTTTCTCTGGATTGGCCTTTCTTGATTACACCTTCGGTTTCTCTAACGTTTATTTACTACCAACTGTCTGTCCTGTGTCTTGTGTACCTAATGTTTCCAGTGTCTCTGGACTGTACATTCTTGATTGCCTCATTGGTTTTCTCTAACGTTTATTTACTACCAACAGTCTGTCCTGTGTCGTGTGTACCCAATGTTTCCAGTGTCTCTGGATTGGCCATTCTTGATTACATCTTCGGTTTCTCTAACGTTTAATTACTACCAACAGTCTGTCCTGTGTCTTGTGTACCCAATGTTGCCAGTGTCTCTGGATTGGCCATTCTTGATTCCACCTTCAGTTTCTCTAACGTTTAATTACTACCAACAGTCTGTCATGTGTCTTGTGTACCCAATGTTGCCAGTGTCTCTGAACTGTACATTCTTGATTGCCTTATTGGTTTTCTCTAACGTTTAATTACTACCAACAATCTGTCATGTGTCTTGTGTACCCAATGTTGCCAGTGTCTCTGGATTGGCCATTCATGATTACACCTTCGGTTTCTCTAACGTTTATTTACTACCAACTGTCTGTCCTGTGTCTTGTGTTACCAATGTTTCCAGTGTCTCTGAACTGTACATTCTTGATTGCCTCATTGGTTTTCTCTAACGTTTATTTACTACCAACAGTCTGTCCTGTGTCTTGTGTACCCAATGTTGCCAGTGTCTCTGGATTGGCCATTCATGATTACACCTTCGGTTTCTCTAACGTTTAATTACTACCAACAGTCTGTCATGTGTCTTGTGTACCCAATGTTGCCAGTGTCTCTGGATTGGCCATTCATGATTACACCTTCGGTTTCTCTAACGTTTATTTACTACCAACAGTCTGTCATGTGTCTTGTGTACCCAATGTTTCCAGTGTCTCTGAACTGTACATTCTTGATTGCCTCATTGGTTTTCTCTAACGTTTATTTACTACCAACAGTCTGTCCTGTGTCTTGTGTACCCAATGTTTCCAGTGTCTCTGAACTGTACATTCTTGATTGCCTCATTGGTTTTCTCTAACGTTTATTTACTACCAACAGTCTGTCCTGTGTCTTGTGTACCTAATGTTTCCAGTGTCTCTGAACTGTACATTCTTGATTGCCTCATTGGTTTTCTCTAACGTTTAATTACTACCAACAGTCTGTCCTGTGTCTTGTGTACCCAATGTTTCCAGTGTCTCCGAACTGTACATTCTTGATTGCCTCATTGGTTTTCTCTAACGTTTATTTACTACCAACAGTCTGTCCTGTGTCTTGTGTACCTAATGTTTCCAGTGTCTCTGAACTGTACATTCTTGATTGCCTCATTGGTTTTCATCTAACGTTTAATTACTACCAACAGTTTGTCCTGTGTCTTGTGTACCCAATGTTGCCAGTGTCTCTGGATTGGCCATTCTAGATTACACCTTCGGTTTCTCTAACGTTTATTTATTACCAACTGTCTGCCATGTGTCTTGTGTACCCAATGTTGCCAGTGTCTCTGGATTGGTCATTCTTGATTGCCTCATTGGTTTTCTCTAACGTTTAATTACTACCAACAGTCTGTCCTGTGTCTTGTGTACCCAATGTTGCCAGTGTCTCTGGATTGGCCATTCTTGATTACACCTTCAGTTTCTCTAACGTTTATTTACTACCAACTGTTTGTCATGATCATGTGTCTTGTCTACCCAATGTTGCCAGTGTCTCTGGATTGGCCATTCTTGATTACACCTTCAGTTTCTCTAACGTTTATTTACTACCAACTGTCTGTCATGATCATGTGTCTTGTGTACCCAATGTTGCCAGTGTCTCTGGATTGGCCATTCTTGATTACACCTTCAGTTTCTCTAACGTTTAATTACTACCAACAGTCTGTCATGTGTCTTGTGTACCCAATGTTTCCAGTGTCTCTGAACTGTACATTCTTGATTGCCTCATTGGTTTTCTCTAACGTTTATTTACTACCAACAGTCTGTCCTGTGTCTTGTGTACCCAATGTTTCCAGTTTCTCTGAACTGTACATTCTTGATTGCCTCATTGGTTTTCTCTAACGTTTATTTACTACCAACAATCTGTCCTGTGTCTTGTGTACCTAATGTTTCCAGTGTCTCTGAACTGTACATTCTTGATTGCCTCATTGGTTTTCTCTAACGTTTAATTACTACCAACAGTCTTTCCTGTGTCCTGTGTACCCAATGTTGCCAGTGTCTCTGGATTGGCCATTCTAGATTACACCTTCGGTTTCTCTAACGTTTATTTATTACCAACTGTCTGCCATGTGTCTTGTGTACCCAATGTTGCCAGTGTCTCTGGATTGGCCATTCTTGATTGCCTCATTGGTTTTCTCTAACGTTTAATTACTACCAACAGTCTGTCCTGTGTCTTGTGTACCCAATGTTGCCAGTGTCTCTGGATTGGCCATTCTTGATTACACCTTCAGTTTCTCTAACGTTTATTTACTACCAACTGTCTGTCATGATCATGTGTCTTGTGTACCCAATGTTGCCAGTGTCTCTGGATTGGCCATTCTTGATTACACCTTCGGTTTCTCTAACGTTTATTTACTACCAACTGTCTGTCCTGTGTCTTGTGTTCCCAATGTTTCCAGTGTCTCTGAACTGTACATTCTTGATTGCCTCATTGATTTTCTCTAACGTTTAATTACTACCAACAGTCTGTCATGTGTCTTGTGTACCCAATGTTGCCAGTGTCTCTGGATTGGCCATTCTTGATTACACCTTCGGTTTCTCTAACGTTTATTTACTACCAACTGTCTGTCCTGTGTCTTATGTTCCCAATGTTTCCAGTGTCTCTGAACTGTACACTCTTGACTGCCTCATTGGTTTTCTCTAACGTTTAATTACTACCAACAGTCTGTCATGTGTCTTGTGTACCCAATGTTGCCTGTTTCTCTGGATTGGCCATTCTTGATTACACCTTCGGTTTCTCTAACGTTTATTTACTACCAACTGTCTGTCCTGTGTCTTGTGTACCTAATGTTTCCAGTGTCTCTGGACTGTACATTCTTGATTGCCTCATTGGTTTTCTCTAACGTTTATTTACTACCAACAGTCTGTCCTGTGTCGTGTGTACCCAATGTTGCCAGTGTCTCTGGATTGGCCATTGTTGTTTACACCTTCGGTTTCTCTAACGTTTATTTACTACCAACAGTCTGTCCTGTGTCTTGTGTACCTAATGTTTCCAGTGTCTCTGAACTGTACATTCTTGATTGCCTCATTGGTTTTCTCTAACGTTTATTTACTACCAACAATCTGTCCTGTGTCTTGTGTACCTAATGTTTCCAGTGTCTCTGAACTGTACATTCTTGATTGCCTCATTGGTTTTCTCTAACGTTTAATTACTACCAACAGTCTTTCCTGTGTCCTGTGTACCCAATGTTGCCAGTGTCTCTGGATTGGCCATTCTAGATTACACCTTCGGTTTCTCTAACGTTTATTTATTACCAACTGTCTGCCATGTGTCTTGTGTACCCAATGTTGCCAGTGTCTCTGGATTGGCCATTCTTGATTGCCTCATTGGTTTTCTCTAACGTTTAATTACTACCAACAGTCTGTCCTGTGTCTTGTGTACCCAATGTTGCCAGTGTCTCTGGATTGGCCATTCTTGATTACACCTTCAGTTTCTCTAACGTTTATTTACTACCAACTGTCTGTCATGATCATGTGTCTTGTGTACCCAATGTTGCCAGTGTCTCTGGATTGGCCATTCTTGATTACACCTTCAGTTTCTCTAACGTTTATTTACTACCAACTGTCTGTCATGATCATGTGTCTTGTGTACCCAATGTTGCCAGTGTCTCTGGATTGGCCATTCTTGATTACACCTTCGGTTTCTCTAACGTTTATTTACTACCAACTGTCTGTCCTGTGTCTTGTGTTCCCAATGTTTCCAGTGTCTCTGAACTGTACATTCTTGATTGCCTCATTGGTTTTCTCTAACGTTTAATTACTACCAACAGTCTGTCATGTGTCTTGTGTACCCAATGTTGCCAGTGTCTCTGGATTGGCCATTCTTGATTACACCTTCGGTTTCTCTAACGTTTATTTACTACCAACTGTCTGTCCTGTGTCTTATGTTCCCAATGTTTCCAGTGTCTCTGAACTGTACATTCTTGACTGCCTCATTGGTTTTCTCTAACGTTTAATTACTACCAACAGTCTGTCATGTGTCTTGTGTACCCAATGTTGCCAGTGTCTCTGGATTGGCCATTCTTGATTACACCTTCGGTTTCTCTAACGTTTAATTACTACCAACAGTCTGTCCTGTGTCTTGTGTACCCAATGTTGCCAGTGTCTCTGGATTGGCCATTCTTGATTACACCTTCAGTTTCTCTAACGTTTAATTACTACCAACAGTCTGTCATGTGTCTTGTGTACCCAATGTTGCCAGTGTCTCTGAACTGTACATTCTTGATTGCCTTATTGGTTTTCTCTAACGTTTAATTACTACCAACAGTCTGTCGTGTGTCTTGTGTACCCAATGTTGCCAGTGTCTCTGGATTGGCCATTCATGATTACACCTTCGGTTTCTCTAACGTTTATTTACTACCAACTGTCAGTCCTGTGTCTTGTGTTACCAATGTTTCCAGTGTCTCTGAACTGTACATTCTTGATTGCCTCATTGGTTTTCTCTAACGTTTATTTACTACCAACAGTCTGTCCTGTGTCTTGTGTACCCAATGTTGCCAGTGTCTCTGGATTGGCAATTCATGATTACACCTTCGGTTTCTCTAACGTTTAATTACTACCAACAGTCTGTCATGTGTCTTGTGTACCCAATGTTGCCAGTGTCTCTGGATTGGCCATTCATGATTACACCTTCGGTTTCTCTAACGTTTATTTACTACCAACAGTCTGTCCTGTGTCTTGTGTACCCAATGTTTCCAGTGTCTCTGAACTGTACATTCTTGATTGCCTCATTGGTTTTCTCTAATGTTTATTTACTACCAACAGTCTGTCCTGTGTCTTGTGTACCCAATGTTTCCGGTGTCTCTGAACTGTACATTCTTGATTGCCTCATTGGTTTTCTCTAACGTTTAATTACTACCAACAGTCTGTCCTGTGTCTTGTGTACCCAATGTTTCCAGTGTCTCCGAACTGTACATTCTTGATTGCCTCATTGGTTTTCTCTAACGTTTATTTACTACCAACAGTCTGTCCTGTGTCTTGTGTACCTAATGTTTCCAGTGTCTCTGAACTGTACATTCTTGATTGCCTCATTGGTTTTCATCTAACGTTTAATTACTACCAACAGTTTGTCCTGTGTCTTGTGTACCCAATGTTGCCAGTGTGTCTGGATTGGCCATTCTAGATTACACCTTCGGTTTCTCTAACGTTTATTTATTACCAACTGTCTGCCATGTGTCTTGTGTACCCAATGTTGCCAGTGTCTCTGGATTGGCCATTCTTGATTGCCTCATTGGTTTTCTCTAACGTTTAATTACTACCAACAGTCTGTCCTGTGTCTTGTGTACCCAATGTTGCCAGTGTCTCTGGATTGGCCATTCTTGATTACACCTTCAGTTTCTCTAACGTTTATTTACTACCAACTGTCTGTCATGATCATGTGTCTTGTGTACCCAATGTTGCCAGTGTCTCTGGATTGGCCATTCTTGATTACACCTTCAGTTTCTCTAACGTTTAATTACTACCAACAGTCTGTCATGTGTCTTGTGTACCCAATGTTTCCAGTGTCTCTGAACTGTACATTCTTGATTGCCTCATTGGTTTTCTCTAACGTTTATTTACTACCAACAGTCTGTCCTGTGTCTTGTGTACCCAATGTTTCCAGTGTCTCTGAACTGTACATTCTTGATTGCCTCATTGGTTTTCTCTAACGTTTATTTACTACCAACAGTCTGTCCTGTGTCTTGTGTACCTAATGTTTCCAGTGTCTCTGAACTGTACATTCTTGATTGCCTCATTGGTTTTCTCTAACGTTTATTTACTACTAACAATCTGTCCTGTGTCTTGTGTACCCAATGTTGCCAGTGTCTCTGGATTGGCCATTCTTGATTACACCTTCAGTTTCTCTAACGTTTAATTACTACCAACAGTCTGTCATGTGTCTTGTGTACCCAATGTTGCCAGTGTCTCTGAACTGTACATTCTTGATTGCCTTATTGGTTTTCTCTAACGTTTAATTACTACCAACAGTCTGTCATGTGTCTTGTGTACCCAATGTTGCCAGTGTCTCTGGATTGGCCATTCATGATTACACCTTTGGTTTCTCTAACGTTTATTTACTACCAACTGTCTGTCCTGTGTCTTGTGTTACCAATGTTTCCAGTGTCTCTGAACTGTACATTCTTGATTGCCTCATTGGTTTTCTCTAACGTTTATTTACTACCAACAGTCTGTCCTGTGTCTTGTGTACCCAATGTTGCCAGTGTCTCTGGATTGGCCATTCATGATTACACCTTCGGTTTCTCTAACGTTTAATTACTACCAACAGTCTGTCATGTGTCTTGTGTACCCAATGTTGCCAGTGTCTCTGGATTGGCCATTCATGATTACACCTTCGGTTTCTCTAACGTTTATTTACTACCAACAGTCTGTCCTGTGTCTTGTGTACCCAATGTTTCCGGTGTCTCTGAACTGTACATTCTTGATTGCCTCATTGGTTTTCTCTAACGTTTATTTACTACCAACAGTCTGTCCTGTGTCTTGTGTACCTAATGTTTCCAGTGTCTCTGAACTGTACATTCTTGATTGCATCATTGGTTTTCTCTAACGTTTAATTACTGCCAACAGTCTGTCCTGTGTCTTGTGTACCCAATGTTTCCAGTGTCTCCGAACTGTACATTCTTGATTGCCTCATTGGTTTTCTCTAACGTTTATTTACTACCAACAGTCTGTCCTGTGTCTTGTGTACCTAATGTTTCCAGTGTCTCTGAACTGTACATTCTTGATTGCCTCATTGATTTTCATCTAACGTTTAATTACTACCAACAGTTTGTCCTGTGTCTTGTGTACCCAATGTTGCCAGTGTGTCTGGATTGGCCATTCTAGATTACACCTTCGGTTTCTCTAACGTTTATTTATTACCAACTGTCTGCCATGTGTCTTGTGTACCCAATGTTGCCAGTGTCTCTGGATTGGCCATTCTTGATTGCCTCATTGGTTTTCTCTAACGTTTAATTACTACCAACAGTCTGTCATGTGTCTTGTGTACCCAATGTTGCCAGTGTCTCTGGATTGGCCATTCTTGATTACACCTTCAGTTTCTCTAACGTTTATTTACTACCAACTGTCTGTCATGATCATGTGTCTTGTGTACCCAATGTTGCCAGTGTCTCTGGATTGGCCATTCTTGATTACACCTTCAGTTTCTCTAATGTTTAATTACTACCAACAGTCTGTCATGTGTCTTGTGTACCCAATGTTTCCAGTGTCTCTGAACTGTACATTCTTGATTGCCTCATTGGTTTTCTCTAACGTTTATTTACTACCAACAGTCTGTCCTGTGTCTTGTGTACCCAATGTTTCCAGTGTCTCTGAACTGTACATTCTTGATTGCCTCATTGGTTTTCTCTAACGTTTATTTACTACTAACAATCTGTCCTGTGTCTTGTGTACCCAATGTTGCCAGTGTCTCTGGATTGGCCATTCTTGATTACACCTTCAGTTTCTCTAACGTTTAATTACTACCAACAGTCTGTCATGTGTCTTGTGTACCCAATGTTGCCAGTGTCTCTGAACTGTACATTCTTGATTGCCTTATTGGTTTTCTCTAACGTTTAATTACTACCAACAGTCTGTCATGTGTCTTGTGTACCCAATGTTGCCAGTGTCTCTGGATTGGCCATTCATGATTACATCTTCGGTTTCTCTAACGTTTATTTACTACCAACAGTCTGTCCTGTGTCTTGTGTACCTAATGTTTCCAGTGTCTCTGGACTGTACATTCTTGATTGCCTCATTGGTTTTCTCTAACGTTTATTTACTACCAACAGTCTGTCCTGTGTCGTGTGTACCCAATGTTGCCAGTGTCTCTGGATTGGCCATTCTTGATTACACCTTCGGTTTCTCTAACGTTTAATTACTACCAACAGTCTGTCCTGTGTCTTGTGTACCCAATGTTGCCAGTGTCTCTGGATTGGCCATTCTTGATTACACCTTCAGTTTCTCTAACGTTTAATTACTACCAACAGTCTGTCATGTGTCTTGTGTACCCAATGTTGCCAGTGTCTCTGAACTGTACATTCTTGATTGTCTTATTGGTTTTCTCTAACGTTTAATTACTACCAACAGTCTGTCATGTGTCTTGTGTACCCAATGTTGCCAGTGTCTCTGGATTGGCCATTCATGATTACACCTTCGGTTTCTCTAACGTTTATTTACTACCAACAGTCTGTCCTGTGTCTTGTGTTACCAATGTTTCCAGTGTCTCTGAACTGTACATTCTTGATTGCCTCATTGGTTTTCTCTAACGTTTATTTACTACCAACTGTCTGTCCTGTGTCTTGTGTACCCAATGTTGCCAGTGTCTCTGGATTGGCCATTCATGATTACACCTTCGGTTTCTCTAACGTTTAATTACTACCAACAGTCTGTCATGTGTCTTGTGTACCCAATGTTGCCAGTGTCTCTGGATTGGCCATTCATGATTACACCTTCGGTTTCTCTAACGTTTATTTACTACCAACAGTCTGTCCTGTGTCTTGTGTACCCAATGTTTCCGGTGTCTCTGAACTGTACATTCTTGATTGCCTCATTGGTTTTCTCTAACGTTTATTTACTACCAACAGTCTGTCCTGTGTCTTGTGTACCTAATGTTTCCAGTGTCTCTGAACTGTACATTCTTGATTGCCTCATTGGTTTTCTCTAACGTTTAATTACTACCAACAGTCTGTCCTGTGTCTTGTGTACCCAATGTTTCCAGTGTCTCCGAACTGTACATTCTTGATTGCCTCATTGGTTTTCTCTAACGTTTATTTACTACCAACAGTCTGTCCTGTGTCTTGTGTACCTAATGTTTCCAGTGTCTCTGAACTGTACATTCTTGATTGCCTCATTGGTTTTCATCTAACGTTTAATTACTACCAACAGTTTGTCCTGTGTCTTGTGTACCCAATGTTGCCAGTGTGTCTGGATTGGCCATTCTAGATTACACCTTCGGTTTCTCTAACGTTTATTTATTACCAACTGTCTGCCATGTGTCTTGTGTACCCAATGTTGCCAGTGTCTCTGGATTGGCCATTCTTGATTGCCTCATTGGTTTTCTCTAACGTTTAATTACTACCAACAATCTGTCCTGTGTCTTGTGTACCTAATGTTTCCAGTGTCTCTGAACTGTACATTCTTGATTGCCTCATTGGTTTTCTCTAACGTTTAATTACTACCAACAGTCTTTCATGTGTCTTGTGTACCCAATGTTGCCAGTGTCTCTGGATTGGCCATTCTAGATTACACCTTCGGTTTCTCTAACGTTTATTTATTACCAACTGTCTGCCATGTGTCTTGTGTACCCAATGTTGCCAGTGTCTCTGGATTGGCTATTCTTGATTGCCTCATTGGTTTTCTCTAACGTTTAATTACTACCAACAGTCTGTCCTGTGTCTTGTGTACCCAATGTTGCCAGTGTCTCTGGATTGGCCATTCTTGATTACACCTTCAGATTCTCTAACGTTTATTTACTACCAACTGTCTGTCATGATCATGTGTCTTGTGTACCCAATGTTGCCAGTGTCTCTGGATTGGCCATTCTTGATTACACCTTCAGTTTCTCTAACGTTTATTTACTACCAACTGTCTGTCATGATCATGTGTCTTGTGTACCCAATGTTGCCAGTGTCTCTGGATTGGCCATTCTTGATTACACCTTCAGTTTCTCTAACGTTTAATTACTACCAACAGTCTGTCATGTGTCTTGTGTACCCAATGTTTCCAGTGTCTCTGAACTGTACATTCTTGATTGCCTCATTGGTTTTCTCTAACGTTTATTTACTACTAACAATCTGTCCTGTGTCTTGTGTACCTAATGTTTCCAGTGTCTCTGAACTGTACATTCTTGATTGCCTCATTGGTTTTCTCTAACGTTTAATTACTACCAACAGTCTTTCCTGTGTCTTGTGTACCCAATGTTGCCAGTGTCTCTGGATTGGCCATTCTTGATTGCCTCATTGGTTTTCTCTAACGTTTAATTACTACCAACAGTCTGTCCTGTGTCTTGTGTACCCAATGTTGCCAGTGTCTCTGGATTGGCCATTCTTGATTACACCTTCAGTTTCTCTAACGTTTATTTACTACCAACTGTCTGTCATGATCATGTGTCTTGTGTACCCAATGTTGCCAGTGTCTCTGGATTGGCCATTCTTGATTACACCTTCGGTTTCTCTAACGTTTATTTACTACCAACTGTCTGTCCTGTGTCTTGTGTTCCCAATGTTTCCAGTGTCTCTGAACTGTACATTCTTGATTGCCTCATTGGTTTTCTCTAACGTTTAATTACTACCAACAGTCTGTCATGTGTCTTGTGTACCCAATGTTGCCAGTGTCTCTGGATTGGCCATTCTTGATTACACCTTCAGTTTCTCTAACGTTTAATTACTACCAACAGTCTGTCATGTGTCTTGTGTACCCAATGTTGCCAGTGTCTCTGAACTGTACATTCTTGATTGCCTTATTGGTTTTCTCTAACGTTTAATTACTACCAACAGTCTGTCATGTGTCTTGTGTACCCAATGTTGCCAGTGTCTCAGGATTGGCCATTCATGATTACACCTTCGGTTTCTCTAACGTTTATTTACTACCAACAGTCTGTCCTGTGTCTTGTGTTACCAATGTTTCCAGTGTCTCTGAACTGTACATTCTTGATTGCCTCATTGGTTTTCTCTAACGTTTATTTACTACCAACAGTCTGTCCTGTGTCTTGTGTACCCAATGTTGCCAGTGTCTCTGGATTGGCCATTCATGATTACACCTTCGGTTTCTCTAACGTTTATTTACTACCAACAGTCTGTCCTGTGTCTTGTGTACCCAATGTTTCCAGTGTCTCTGAACTGTACATTCTTGATTGCCTCATTGGTTTTCTCTAACGTTTATTTACTACCAACAGTCTGTCCTGTGTCTTGTGTACCTAATGTTTCCGGTGTCTCTGAACTGTACATTCTTGATTGCCTCATTGGTTTTCTCTAACGTTTATTTACTACCAACAGTCTGTCCTGTGTCTTGTGTACCTAATGTTTCCAGTGTCTCTGAACTGTACATTCTTGATTGCCTCATTGGTTTTCTCTAACGTTTAATTACTACCAACAGTCTGTCCTGTGTCTTGTGTACCCAATGTTTCCAGTGTCTCCTAACTGTACATTCTTGATTGCCTCATTGGTTTTCTCTAACGTTTATTTACTACCAACAATCTGTCCTGTGTCTTGTGTACCTAACGTTTCCAGTGTCTCTGAACTGTACATTCTTGATTGCCTCATTGGTTTTCATCTAACGTTTAATTACTACCAACAGTTTGTCCTGTGTCTTGTGTACCCAATGTTGCCAGTGTGTCTGGATTGGCCATTCTAGATTACACCTTCGGTTTCTCTAACGTTTATTTATTACCAACTGTCTGCCATGTGTCTTGTGTACCCAATGTTGCCAGTGTCTCTGGATTGCCCATTCTTGATTGCCTCATTGGTTTTCTCTAACGTTTAATTACTACCAACAGTCTGTCCTGTGTCTTGTGTACCCAATGTTGCCAGTGTCTCTGGATTGGCCATTCTTGATTACACCTTCAGTTTCTCTAACGTTTATTTACTACCAACTGTCTGTCATGATCATGTGTCTTGTGTACCCAATGTTGCCAGTGTCTCTGGATTGGCCATTCTTGATTACACCTTCAGTTTCTCTAACGTTTATTTACTACCAACTGTCTGTCATGATCATGTGTCTTGTGTACCCAATGTTGCCAGTGTCTCTGGATTGGCCATTCTTGATTACACCTTCAGTTTCTCTAACGTTTAATTACTACCAACAGTCTGTCATGTGTCTTGTGTACCCAATGTTTCCAGTGTCTCTGAACTGTACATTCTTGATTGCCTCATTGGTTTTCTCTAACGTTTATTTACTACCAACAGTCTGTCCTGTGTCTTGTGTACCCAATGTTTCCAGTGTCTCTGAACTGTACATTCTTGATTGCCTCATTGGTTTTCTCTAACGTTTATTTACTACTAACAATCTGTCCTGTGTCTTCTGTACCTAATGTTTCCAGTGTCTCTGAACTGTACATTCTTGATTGCCTCATTGGTTTTCTCTAACGTTTAATTACTACCAACAGTCTTTCCTGTGTCTTGTGTACCCAATGTTGCCAGTGTCTCTGGATTGGCCATTCTTGATTGCCTCATTGGTTTTCTCTAACGTTTAATTACTACCAACAGTCTGTCCTGTGTCTTGTGTACCCAATGTTGCCAGTGTCTCTGGATTGGCCATTCTTGATTACACCTTCAGTTTCTCTAACGTTTATTTACTACCAACTGTCTGTCATGATCATGTGTCTTGTGTACCCAATGTTGCCAGTGTGTCTGGATTGGCCATTCTTGATTACACCTTCAGTTTCTCTAACGTTTATTTACTACCAACTGTCTGTCATGATCATGTGTCTTGTGTACCCAATGTTGCCAGTGTCTCTGGATTGGCCATTCTTGATTACACCTTCAGTTTCTCTAACGTTTATATACTACCAACTGTCTGTCCTGTGTCTTGTGTTCCCAATGTTTCCAGTGTCTCTGAACTGTACATTCTTGATTGCCTCATTGCTTTTCTCTAACGTTTAATTACTACCAACAGTCTGTCATGTGTCTTGTGTACCCAATGTTGCCAGTGTCTCTGGATTGGCCATTCTTGATTACACCTTCGGTTTCTCTAACGTTTATTTACTACCAACAGTCTGTCCTGTGTCTTGTGTACCTAATGTTTCCAGTGTCTCTGAACTGTACATTCTTGATTGCCTCATTGGTTTTCTCTAACGTTTAATTACTACCAACAGTCTGTCCTGTGTCTTGTGTACCCAATGTTGCCAGTGTCTCTGGATTGGCCATTCTTGATTACACCTTCAGTTTCTCTAACGTTTAATTACTACCAACAGTCTGTCATGTGTCTTGTGTACCCAATGTTGCCAGTGTCTCTGAACTGTACATTCTTGATTGCCTTATTGGTTTTCTCTAACGTTTAATTACTACCAACAGTCTGTCATGTGTCTTGTGTACCCAATGTTGCCAGTGTCTCTGGATTGGCCATTCATGATTACATCTTCGGTTTCTCTAACGTTTATTTACTACCAACTGTCTGTCCTGTGTCTTGTGTACCTAATGTTTCCAGTGTCTCTGAACTGTACATTCTTGATTGCCTCATTGGTTTTCTCTAACGTTTAATTACTACCAACAGTCTGTCCTGTGTCTTGTGTACCCAATGTTGCCAGTGTCTCTGGATTGGCCATTCTTGATTACACCTTCAGTTTCTCTAACGTTTAATTACTACCAACAGTCTGTCATGTGTCTTGTGTACCCAATGTTGCCAGTGTCTCTGAACTGTACATTCTTGATTGCCTTATTGGTTTTCTCTAACGTTTAATTACTACCAACAGTCTGTCATGTGTCTTGTGTACCCAATGTTGCCAGTGTCTCTGGATTGGCCATTCATGATTACACCTTCGGTTTCTCTAACGTTTATTTACTACCAACTGTCTGTCCTGTGTCTTGTGTTACCAATGTTTCCAGTGTGTCTGAACTGTACATTCTTGATTGCCTCATTGGTTTTCTCTAACGTTTATTTACTACCAACAGTCTGTCCTGTGTCTTGTGTACCCAATGTTGCCAGTGTCTCTGGATTGGCCATTCATGATTACACCTTCGGTTTCTCTAACGTTTAATTACTACCAACAGTCTGTCATGTGTCTTGTGTACCCAATGTTGCCAGTGTCTCTGGATTGGCCATTCATGATTACACCTTCGGTTTCTCTAACGTTTATTTACTACCAACAGTTTGTCCTGTGTCTTGTGTACCCAATGTTTCCAGTGTCTCTGAACTGTACATTCTTGATTGCCTCATTGGTTTTCTCTAACGTTTATTTACTACCAACAGTCTGTCCTGTGTCTTGTGTACCCAATGTTTCCGGTGTCTCTGAACTGTACATTCTTGATTGCCTCATTGGTTTTCTCTAACGTTTATTTACTACCAACAGTCTGTCCTGTGTCTTGTGTACCTAATGTTTCCAGTGTCTCTGAACTGTACATTCTTGATTGCCTCATTGGTTTTCATCTAACGTTTAATTACTACCAACAGTTTGTCCTGTGTCTTGTTTACCCAATGTTGCCAGTGTGTCTGGATTGGCCATTCTAGATTACACCTTCGGTTTCTCTAACGTTTATTTATTACCAACTGTCTGCCATGTGTCTTGTGTACCCAATGTTGCCAGTGTCTCTGGATTGGCTATTCTTGATTGCCTCATTGGTTTTCTCTAACGTTTAATTACTACCAACAGTCTGTCCTGTGTCTTGTGTACCCAATGTTGCCAGTGTCTCTGGATTGGCCATTCTTGATTACACCTTCAGATTCTCTAACGTTTATTTACTACCAACTGTCTGTCATGATCATGTGTCTTGTGTACCCAATGTTGCCAGTGTCTCTGGATTGGCCATTCTTGATTACACCTTCAGTTTCTCTAACGTTTATTTACTACCAACTGTCTGTCATGATCATGTGTCTTGTGTACCCAATGTTGCCAGTGTCTCTGGATTGGCCATTCTTGATTACACCTTCAGTTTCTCTAACGTTTAATTACTACCAACAGTCTGTCATGTGTCTTGTGTACCCAATGTTTCCAGTGTCTCTGAACTGTACATTCTTGATTGCCTCATTGGTTTTCTCTAACGTTTATTTACTACTAACAATCTGTCCTGTGTCTTGTGTACCTAATGTTTCCAGTGTCTCTGAACTGTACATTCTTGATTGCCTCATTGGTTTTCTCTAACGTTTAATTACTACCAACAGTCTTTCCTGTGTCTTGTGTACCCAATGTTGCCAGTGTCTCTGGATTGGCCATTCTTGATTGCCTCATTGGTTTTCTCTAACGTTTAATTACTACCAACAGTCTGTCCTGTGTCTTGTGTACCCAATGTTGCCAGTGTCTCTGGATTGGCCATTCTTGATTACACCTTCAGTTTCTCTAACGTTTATTTACTACCAACTGTCTGTCATGATCATGTGTCTTGTGTACCCAATGTTGCCAGTGTCTCTGGATTGGCCATTCTTGATTACACCTTCGGTTTCTCTAACGTTTATTTACTACCAACTGTCTGTCCTGTGTCTTGTGTTCCCAATGTTTCCAGTGTCTCTGAACTGTACATTCTTGATTGCCTCATTGGTTTTCTCTAACGTTTAATTACTACCAACAGTCTGTCATGTGTCTTGTGTACCCAATGTTGCCAGTGTCTCTGGATTGGCCATTCTTGATTACACCTTCAGTTTCTCTAACGTTTAATTACTACCAACAGTCTGTCATGTGTCTTGTGTACCCAATGTTGCCAGTGTCTCTGAACTGTACATTCTTGATTGCCTTATTGGTTTTCTCTAACGTTTAATTACTACCAACAGTCTGTCATGTGTCTTGTGTACCCAATGTTGCCAGTGTCTCAGGATTGGCCATTCATGATTACACCTTCGGTTTCTCTAACGTTTATTTACTACCAACTGTCTGTCCTGTGTCTTGTGTTACCAATGTTTCCAGTGTCTCTGAACTGTACATTCTTGATTGCCTCATTGGTTTTCTCTAACGTTTATTTACTACCAACAGTCTGTCCTGTGTCTTGTGTACCCAATGTTGCCAGTGTCTCTGGATTGGCCATTCATGATTACACCTTCGGTTTCTCTAACGTTTATTTACTACCAACAGTCTGTCCTGTGTCTTGTGTACCCAATGTTTCCAGTGTCTCTGAACTGTACATTCTTGATTGCCTCATTGGTTTTCTCTAACGTTTATTTACTACCAACAGTCTGTCCTGTGTCTTGTGTACCTAATGTTTCCGGTGTCTCTGAACTGTACATTCTTGATTGCCTCATTGGTTTTCTCTAACGTTTATTTACTACCAACAGTCTGTCCTGTGTCTTGTGTACCTAATGTTTCCAGTGTCTCTGAACTGTACATTCTTGATTGCCTCATTGGTTTTCTCTAACGTTTAATTACTACCAACAGTCTGTCCTGTGTCTTGTGTACCTAATGTTTCCAGTGTCTCTGAACTGTACATTCTTGATTGCCTCATTGGTTTTCTCTAACGTTTAATTACTACCAACAGTCTGTCCTGTGTCTTGTGTACCCAATGTTGCCAGTGTCTCTGGATTGGCCATTCTTGATTACACCTTCAGTTTCTCTAACGTTTAATTACTACCAACAGTCTGTCATGTGTCTTGTGTACCCAATGTTGCCAGTGTCTCTGAACTGTACATTCTTGATTGCCTCATTGGTTTTCTCTAACGTTTATTTACTACCAACAATCTGTCCTGTGTCTTGTGTACCTAACGTTTCCAGTGTCTCTGAACTGTACATTCTTGATTGCCTCATTGGTTTTCATCTAACGTTTAATTACTACCAACAGTTTGTCCTGTGTCTTGTGTACCCAATGTTGCCAGTGTGTCTGGATTGGCCATTCTAGATTACACCTTCGGTTTCTCTAACGTTTATTTATTACCAACTGTCTGCCATGTGTCTTGTGTACCCAATGTTGCCAGTGTCTCTGGATTGCCCATTCTTGATTGCCTCATTGGTTTTCTCTAACGTTTAATTACTACCAACAGTCTGTCCTGTGTCTTGTGTACCCAATGTTGCCAGTGTCTCTGGATTGGCCATTCTTGATTACACCTTCAGTTTCTCTAACGTTTATTTACTACCAACTGTCTGTCATGATCATGTGTCTTGTGTACCCAATGTTGCCAGTGTCTCTGGATTGGCCATTCTTGATTACACCTTCAGTTTCTCTAACGTTTATTTACTACCAACTGTCTGTCATGATCATGTGTCTTGTGTACCCAATGTTGCCAGTGTCTCTGGATTGGCCATTCTTGATTACACCTTCAGTTTCTCTAACGTTTAATTACTACCAACAGTCTGTCATGTGTCTTGTGTACCCAATGTTTCCAGTGTCTCTGAACTGTACATTCTTGATTGCCTCATTGGTTTTCTCTAACGTTTATTTACTACCAACAGTCTGTCCTGTGTCTTGTGTACCCAATGTTTCCAGTGTCTCTGAACTATACATTCTTGATTGCCTCATTGGTTTTCTCTAACGTTTATTTACTACCAACAGTCTGTCCTGTGTCTTGTGTACCTAATGTTTCCAGTGTCTCTGAACTGTACATTCTTGATTGCCTCATTGGTTTTCTCTAACGTTTATTTACTACTAACAATCTGTCCTGTGTCTTCTGTACCTAATGTTTCCAGTGTCTCTGAACTGTACATTCTTGATTGCCTCATTGGTTTTCTCTAACGTTTAATTACTACCAACAGTCTTTCCTGTGTCTTGTGTACCCAATGTTGCCAGTGTCTCTGGATTGGCCATTCTTGATTGCCTCATTGGTTTTCTCTAACGTTTAATTACTACCAACAGTCTGTCCTGTGTCTTGTGTACCCAATGTTGCCAGTGTCTCTGGATTGGCCATTCTTGATTACACCTTCAGTTTCTCTAACGTTTATTTACTACCAACTGTCTGTCATGATCATGTGTCTTGTGTACCCAATGTTGCCAGTGTCTCTGGATTGGCCATTCTTGATTACACCTTCAGTTTCTCTAACGTTTATTTACTACCAACTGTCTGTCATGATCATGTGTCTTGTGTACCCAATGTTGCCAGTGTCTCTGGATTGGCCATTCTTGATTACACCTTCAGTTTCTCTAACGTTTATTTACTACCAACTGTCTGTCCTGTGTCTTGTGTTCCCAATGTTTCCAGTGTCTCTGAACTGTACATTCTTGATTGCCTCATTGCTTTTCTCTAACGTTTAATTACTACCAACAGTCTGTCATGTGTCTTGTGTACCCAATGTTGCCAGTGTCTCTGGATTGGCCATTCTTGATTACACCTTCGGTTTCTCTAACGTTTATTTACTACCAACAGTCTGTCCTGTGTCTTGTGTACCTAATGTTTCCAGTGTCTCTGAACTGTACATTCTTGATTGCCTCATTGGTTTTCTCTAACGTTTAATTACTACCAACAGTCTGTCCTGTGTCTTGTGTACCCAATGTTGCCAGTGTCTCTGGATTGGCCATTCTTGATTACACCTTCAGTTTCTCTAACGTTTAATTACTACCAACAGTCTGTCATGTGTCTTGTGTACCCAATGTTGCCAGTGTCTCTGAACTGTACATTCTTGATTGCCTTATTGGTTTTCTCTAACGTTTAATTACTACCAACAGTCTGTCATGTGTCTTGTGTACCCAATGTTGCCAGTGTCTCTGGATTGGCCATTCATGATTACATCTTCGGTTTCTCTAACGTTTATTTACTACCAACTGTCTGTCCTGTGTCTTGTGTACCTAATGTTTCCAGTGTCTCTGAACTGTACATTCTTGATTGCCTCATTGGTTTTCTCTAACGTTTAATTACTACCAACAGTCTGTCCTGTGTCTTGTGTACCCAATGTTGCCAGTGTCTCTGGATTGGCCATTCTTGATTACACCTTCAGTTTCTCTAACGTTTAATTACTACCAACAGTCTGTCATGTGTCTTGTGTACCCAATGTTGCCAGTGTCTCTGAACTGTACATTCTTGATTGCCTTATTGGTTTTCTCTAACGTTTAATTACTACCAACAGTCTGTCATGTGTCTTGTGTACCCAATGTTGCCAGTGTCTCTGGATTGGCCATTCATGATTACACCTTCGGTTTCTCTAACGTTTATTTAGTACCAACTGTCTGTCCTGTGTCTTGTGTTACCAATGTTTCCAGTGTCTCTGAACTGTACATTCTTGATTGCCTCATTGGTTTTCTCTAACGTTTATTTACTACCAACAGTCTGTCCTGTGTCTTGTGTACCCAATGTTGCCAGTGTCTCTGGATTGGCCATTCATGATTACACCTTCGGTTTCTCTAACGTTTAATTACTACCAACAGTCTGTCATGTGTCTTGTGTACCCAATGTTGCCAGTGTCTCTGGATTGGCCATTCATGATTACACCTTCGGTTTCTCTAACGTTTATTTACTACCAACAGTTTGTCCTGTGTCTTGTGTACCCAATGTTTCCAGTGTCTCTGAACTGTACATTCTTGATTGCCTCATTGGTTTTCTCTAACGTTTATTTACTACCAACAGTCTGTCCTGTGTCTTGTGTACCCAATGTTTCCGGTGTCTCTGAACTGTACATTCTTGATTGCCTCATTGGTTTTCTCTAACGTTTATTTACTACCAACAGTCTGTCCTGTGTCTTGTGTACCTAATGTTTCCAGTGTCTCTGAACTGTACATTCTTGATTGCCTCATTGGTTTTCATCTAACGTTTAATTACTACCAACAGTTTGTCCTGTGTCTTGTTTACCCAATGTTGCCAGTGTGTCTGGATTGGCCATTCTAGATTACACCTTCGGTTTCTCTAACGTTTATTTATTACCAACTGTCTGCCATGTGTCTTGTGTACCCAATGTTGCCAGTGTCTCTGGATTGGCCATTCTTGATTGCCTCATTGGTTTTCTCTAACGTTTAATTACTACCAACAGTCTGTCCTGTGTCTTGTGTACCCAATGTTGCCAGTGTCTCTGGATTGGCCATTCTTGATTACACCTTCAGTTTCTCTAACGTTTATTTACTACCAACTGTCTGTCATGATCATGTGTCTTGTGTACCCAATGTTGCCAGTGTCTCTGGATTGGCCATTCTTGATTACACCTTCAGTTTCTCTAACGTTTATTTACTACCAACTGTCTGTCATGATCATGTGTCTTGTGTACCCAATGTTGCCAGTGTCTCTGGATTGGCCATTCTTGATTACACCTTCAGTTTCTCTAACGTTTAATTACTACCAACAGTCTGTCATGTGTCTTGTGTACCCAATGTTTCCAGTGTCTCTGAACTGTACATTCTTGATTGCCTCATTGGTTTTCTCTAACGTTTATTTACTACCAACAGTCTGTCCTGTGTCTTGTGTACCCAATGTTTCCCGTGTCTCTGAACTGTACTTTCTTGATTGCCTCATTGGTTTTCTCTAACGTTTATTTACTACCAACAGTCTGTCCTGTGTCTTGTGTACCTAATATTTCCAGTGTCTCTGAACTGTACATTCTTGATTGCCTCATTGGTTTTCTCTAACGTTTAATTACTACCAACAGTCTGTCCTGTGTCTTGTGTACCCAATGTTTCCAGTGTCTCCGAACTGTACATTCTTGATTGCCTCATTGGTTTTCTCTAACGTTTATTTACTACCAACAGTCTGTCCTGTGTCTTGTGTACCTAATGTTTCCAGTGTCTCTGAACTGTACATTCTTGATTGCCTCATTGGTTTTCATCTAACGTTTAATTACTACCAACAGTTTGTCCTGTGTCTTGTGTACCCAATGTTGCCAGTGTGTCTGGATTGGCCATTCTAGATTACACCTTCGGTTTCTCTAACGTTTATTTATTACCAACTGTCTGCCATGTGTCTTGTGTACCCAATGTTGCCAGTGTCTCTGGATTGGCCATTCTTGATTGCCTCATTGGTTTTCTCTAACGTTTAATTACTACCAACAGTCTGTCCTGTGTCTTGTGTACCCAATGTTGCCAGTGTCTCTGGATTGGCCATTCTTGATTACACCTTCAGTTTCTCTAACGTTTATTTACTACCAACTGTCTGTCATGATCATGTGTCTTGTGTACCCAATGTTGCCAGTGTCTCTGGATTGGCCATTCTTGATTACACCTTCAGTTTCTCTAAAGTTTATTTACTACCAACTGTCTGTCATGATCATGTGTCTTGTGTACCCAATGTTGCCAGTGTCTCTGGATTGGCCATTCTTGATTACACCTTCAGTTTCTCTAACGTTTAATTACTACCAACAGTCTGTCATGTGTCTTGTGTACCCAATGTTTCCAGTGTCTCTGAACTGTACATTCTTGATTGCCTCATTGGTTTTCTCTAATGTTTATTTACTACCAACAGTCTGTCCTGTGTCTTGTGTACCCAATGTTGCCAGTGTCTCTGGATTGGCCATTCATGATTACACCTTCGGTTTCTCTAACGTTTAATTACTACCAACAGTCTGTCATGTGTCTTGTGTACCCAATGTTGCCAGTGTCTCTGGATTGGCCATTCATGATTACACCTTCGGTTTCTCTAACGTTTATTTACTACCAACAGTTTGTCCTGTGTCTTGTGTACCCAATGTTTCCAGTGTCTCTGAACTGTACATTCTTGATTGCCTCATTGGTTTTCTCTAACGTTTATTTACTACCAACAGTCTGTCCTGTGTCTTGTGTACCCAATGTTTCCGGTGTCTCTGAACTGTACATTCTTGATTGCCTCATTGGTTTTCTCTAACGTTTATTTACTACCAACAGTCTGTCCTGTGTCTTGTGTACCCAATGTTTCCGGTGTCTCTGAACTGTACATTCTTGATTGCCTCATTGGTTTTCTCTAACGTTTATTTACTACCAACAGTCTGTCCTGTGTCTTGTGTACCTTATGTTTCCAGTGTCTCTGAACTGTACATTCTTGATTGCCTCATTGATTTTCATCTAACGTTTAATTACTACCAACAGTTTGTCCTGTGTCTTGTGTACCCAATGTTGCCAGTGTGTCTGGATTGGCCATTCTAGATTACACCTTCGGTTTCTCTAACGTTTATTTATTACCAACTGTCTGCCATGTGTCTTGTGTACCCAATGTTGCCAGTGTCTCTGGATTGGCCATTCTTGATTGCCTCATTGGTTTTCTCTAACGTTTAATTACTACCAACAGTCTGTCCTGTGTCTTGTGTACCCAATGTTGCCAGTGTCTCTGGATTGGCCATTCTTGATTACACCTTCAGTTTCTCTAACGTTTATTTACTACCAACTGTCTGTCATGATCATGTGTCTTGTGTACCCAATGTTGCCAGTGTCTCTGGATTGGCCATTCTTGATTACACCTTCAGTTTCTCTAACGTTTATTTACTACCAACTGTCTGTCATGATCATGTGTCTTGTGTACCCAATGTTGCCAGTGTCTCTGGATTGGCCATTCTTGATTACACCTTCAGTTTCTCTAACGTTTATATACTACCAACTGTCTGTCCTGTGTCTTGTGTTCCCAATGTTTCCAGTGTCTCTGAACTGTACATTCTTGATTGCCTCATTGCTTTTCTCTAACGTTTAATTACTACCAACAGTCTGTCATGTGTCTTGTGTACCCAATGTTGCCAGTGTCTCTGGATTGGCCATTCTTGATTACACCTTCGGTTTCTCTAACGTTTATTTACTACCAACAGTCTGTCCTGTGTCTTGTGTACCTAATGTTTCCAGTGTCTCTGAACTGTACATTCTTGATTGCCTCATTGGTTTTCTCTAACGTTTAATTACTACCAACAGTCTGTCATGTGTCTTGTGTACCCAATGTTGCCAGTGTCTCTGGATTGGCCATTCTTGATTACACCTTCAGTTTCTCTAACGTTTAATTACTACCAACAGTCTGTCATGTGTCTTGTGTACCCAATGTTGCCAGTGTCTCTGAACTGTACATTCTTGATTGCCTTATTGGTTTTCTCTAACGTTTAATTACTACCAACAGTCTGTCATGTGTCTTGTGTACCCAATGTTGGCAGTGTCTCTGGATTGGCCATTCATGATTACATCTTCGGTTTCTCTAACGTTTATTTACTACCAACTGTCTGTCCTGTGTCTTGTGTACCTAATGTTTCCAGTGTCTCTGAACTGTACATTCTTGATTGCCTCATTGGTTTTCTCTAACGTTTATTTACTACCAACAGTCTGTCCTGTGTCTTGTGTACCCAATGTTTCCCGTGTCTCTGAACTGTACTTTCTTGATTGCCTCATTGGTTTTCTCTAACGTTTATTTACTACCAACAGTCTGTCCTGTGTCTTGTGTACCTAATGTTTCCAGTGTCTCTGAACTGTACATTCTTGATTGCCTCATTGGTTTTCTCTAACGTTTAATTACTACCAACAGTCTGTCCTGTGTCTTGTGTACCCAATGTTTCCAGTGTCTCCGAACTGTACATTCTTGATTGCCTCATTGGTTTTCTCTAACGTTTATTTACTACCAACAGTCTGTCCTGTGTCTTGTGTACCCAATGTTGCCAGTGTGTCTGGATTGGCCATTCTAGATTACACCTTCGGTTTCTCTAACGTTTATTTATTACCAACTGTCTGCCATGTGTCTTGTGTACCCAATGTTGCCAGTGTCTCTGGATTGGCCATTCTTGATTGCCTCATTGGTTTTCTCTAACGTTTAATTACTACCAACAGTCTGTCCTGTGTCTTGTGTACCCAATGTTGCCAGTGTCTCTGGATTGGCCATTCTTGATTACACCTTCAGTTTCTCTAACGTTTATTTACTACCAACTGTCTGTCATGATCATGTGTCTTGTGTACCCAATGTTGCCAGTGTCTCTGGATTGGCCATTCTTGATTACACCTTCAGTTTCTCTAACGTTTAATTACTACCAACAGTCTGTCATGTGTCTTGTGTACCCAATGTTTCCAGTGTCTCTGAACTGTACATTCTTGATTGCCTCATTGGTTTTCTCTAACGTTTATTTACTACCAACAGTCTGTCCTGTGTCTTGTGTACCCAATGTTTCCAGTGTCTCTGAACTGTACATTCTTGATTGCCTCATTGGTTTTCTCTAACGTTTATTTACTACCAACAGTCTGTCCTGTGTCTTGTGTACCTAATGTTTCCAGTGTCTCTGAACTGTACATTCTTGATTGCCTCATTGGTTTTCTCTAACGTTTATTTACTACTAACAATCTGTCCTGTGTCTTGTGTACCTAATGTTTCCAGTGTCTCTGAACTGTACATTCTTGATTGCCTCATTGGTTTTCTCTAACGTTTAATTACTACCAACAGTCTTTCCTGTGTCTTGTGTACCCAATGTTGCCAGTGTCTCTGGATTGGCCATTCTTGATTGCCTCATTGGTTTTCTCTAACGTTTAATTACTACCAACAGTCTGTCCTGTGTCTTGTGTACCCAATGTTGCCAGTGTCTCTGGATTGGCCATTCTTGATTACACCTTCAGTTTCTCTAACGTTTATTTACTACCAACTGTCTGTCATGATCATGTGTCTTGTGTACCCAATGTTGCCAGTGTCTCTGGATTGGCCATTCTTGATTACACCTTCAGTTTCTCTAACGTTTATTTACTACCAACTGTCTGTCATGATCATGTGTCTTGTGTACCCAATGTTGCCAGTGTCTCTGGATTGGCCATTCTTGATTACACCTTCGGTTTCTCTAACGTTTATTTACTACCAACTGTCTGTCCTGTGTCTTGTGTTCCCAATGTTTCCAGTGTCTCTGAACTGTACATTCTTGATTGCCTCATTGGTTTTCTCTAACGTTTAATTACTACCAACAGTCTGTCCTGTGTCTTGTGTACCCAATGTTGCCAGTGTCTCTGGATTGGCCATTCTTGATTACACCTTCAGTTTCTCTAACGTTTATTTACTGCCAACTGTCTGTCATGATCATGTGTCTTGTGTACCCAATGTTGCCAGTGTCTCTGGATTGGCCATTCTTGATTACACCTTCAGTTTCTCTAACGTTTATTTACTACCAACTGTCTGTCATGATCATGTGTCTTGTGTACCCAATGTTGCCAGTGTCTCTGGATTGGCCATTCTTGATTACACCTTCAGTTTCTCTAACGTTTAATTACTACCAACAGTCTGTCATGTGTCTTGTGTACCCAATGTTTCCAGTGTCTCTGAACTGTACATTCTTGATTGCCTCATTGGTTTTCTCTAACGTTTATTTACTACCAACAGTCTGTCCTGTGTCTTGTGTACCCAATGTTGCCAGTGTCTCTGGATTGGCCATTCATGATTACACCTTCGGTTTCTCTAACGTTTATTTACTATCAACAGTTTGTCCTGTGTCTTGTGTACCCAATGTTTCCAGTGTCTCTGAACTGTACATTCTTGATTGCCTCATTGGTTTTCTCTAACGTTTATTTACTACCAACAGTCTGTCCTGTGTCTTGTGTACCCAATGTTTCCGGTGTCTCTGAACTGTACATTCTTGATTGCCTCATTGGTTTTCTCTAACGTTTAATTACTACCAACAGCCTGTCCTGTGTCTTGTGTACCCAATGTTTCCAGTGTCTCCGAACTGTACATTCTTGATTGCCTCATTGGTTTTCTCTAACGTTTATTTACTACCAACAGTCTGTCCTGTGTCTTGTGTACCTAATGTTTCCAGTGTCTCTGAACTGTACATTCTTGATTGCCTCATTGGTTTTCATCTAACGTTTAATTACTACCAACAGTTTGTCCTGTGTCTTGTGTACCCAATGTTGCCAGTGTGTCTGGATTGGCCATTCTAGATTACACCTTCGGTTTCTCTAACGTTTATTTATTACCAACTGTCTGCCATGTGTCTTGTGTACCCAATGTTGCCAGTGTCTCTGGATTGCCCATTCTTGATTGCCTCATTGGTTTTCTCTAACGTTTAATTACTACCAACAGTCTGTCCTGTGTCTTGTGTACCCAATGTTGCCAGTGTCTCTGGATTGGCCATTCTTGATTACACCTTCAGTTTCTCTAACGTTTATTTACTACCAACTGTCTGTCATGATCATGTGTCTTGTGTACCCAATGTTGCCAGTGTCTCTGGATTGGCCATTCTTGATTACACCTTCAGTTTCTCTAACGTTTATTTACTACCAACTGTCTGTCATGATCATGTGTCTTGTGTACCCAATGTTGCCAGTGTCTCTGGATTGGCCATTCTTGATTACACCTTCAGTTTCTCTAACGTTTAATTACTACCAACAGTCTGTCATGTGTCTTGTGTACCCAATGTTTCCAGTGTCTCTGAACTGTACATTCTTGATTGCCTCATTGGTTTTCTCTAACGTTTATTTACTACCAACAGTCTGTCCTGTGTCTTGTGTACCCAATGTTTCCAGTGTCTCTGAACTGTACATTCTTGATTGCCTCATTGGTTTTCTCTAACGTTTATTTACTACCAACAGTCTGTCCTGTGTCTTGTGTACCTAATGTTTCCAGTGTCTCTGAACTGTACATTCTTGATTGCCTCATTGGTTTTCTCTAACGTTTATTTACTACTAACAATCTGTCCTGTGTCTTGTGTACCTAATGTTTCCAGTGTCTCTGAACTGTACATTCTTGATTGCCTCATTGGTTTTCTCTAACGTTTAATTACTACCAACAGTCTTTCCTGTGTCTTGTGTACCCAATGTTGCCAGTGTCTCTGGATTGGCCATTCTTGATTGCCTCATTGGTTTTCTCTAACGTTTAATTACTACCAACAGTCTGTCCTGTGTCTTGTGTACCCAATGTTGCCAGTGTCTCTGGATTGGCCATTCTTGATTACACCTTCAGTTTCTCTAACGTTTATTTACTACCAACTGTCTGTCATGATCATGTGTCTTGTGTACCCAATGTTGCCAGTGTCTCTGGATTGGCCATTCTTGATTACACCTTCAGTTTCTCTAACGTTTATTTACTACCAACTGTCTGTCATGATCATGTGTCTTGTGTACCCAATGTTGCCATTGTCTCTGGATTGGCCATTCTTGATTACACCTTCGGTTTCTCTAACGTTTATTTACTACCAACTGTCTGTCATGTGTCTTGTGTTCCCAATGTTTCCAGTGTCTCTGAACTGTACATTCTTGATTGCCTCATTGGTTTTCTCTAACGTTTAATTACTACCAACAGTCTGTCATGTGTCTTGTGTACCCAATGTTGCCAGTGTCTCTGGATTGGCCATTCTTGATTACACCTTCGGTTTCTCTAACGTTTATTTACTACCAACAGTCTGTCCTGTGTCTTGTGTACCTAATGTTTCCAGTGTCTCTGAACTGTACATTCTTGATTGCCTCATTGGTTTTCTCTAACGTTTAATTACTACCAACAGTCTGTCCTGTGTCTTGTGTACCCAATGTTGCCAGTGTCTCTGGATTGGCCATTCTTGATTACACCTTCAGTTTCTCTAACGTTTAATTACTACCAACAGTCTGTCATGTGTCTTGTGTACCCAATGTTGCCAGTGTCTCTGAACTGTACATTCTTGATTGCCTTATTGGTTTTCTCTAACGTTTATTTACTACCAACAGTCTGTCATGTGTCTTGTGTACCCAATGTTGCCAGTGTCTCTGGATTGGCCATTCATGATTACATCTTCGGTTTCTCTAACGTTTATTTACTACCAACTGTCTGTCCTGTGTCTTGTGTACCTAATGTTTCCAGTGTCTCTGGACTGTACATTCTTGATTGCCTCATTGGTTTTCTCTAACGTTTATTTACTACCAACAGTCTGTCCTGTGTCGTGTGTACCCAATGTTGCCAGTGTCTCTGGATTGGCCATTCATGATTACACCTTCGGTTTCTCTAACGTTTATTTACTACCAACTGTCTGTCCTGTGTCTTGTGTTACCAATGTTTCCAGTGTCTCTGAACTGTACATTCTTGATTGCCTCATTGGTTTTCTCTAACGTTTATTTACTACCAACAGTCTGTCCTGTGTCTTGTGTACCCAATGTTGCCAGTGTCTCTGGATTGGCCATTCATGATTACACCTTCGGTTTCTCTAACGTTTAATTACTACCAACAGTCTGTCATGTGTCTTGTGTACCCAATGTTGCCAGTGTCTCTGGATTGGCCATTCATGATTACACCTTCGGTTTCTCTAACGTTTATTTACTACCAACAGTTTGTCCTGTGTCTTGTGTACCCAATGTTTCCAGTGTCTCTGAACTGTACATTCTTGATTGCCTCATTGGTTTTCTCTAACGTTTATTTACTACCAACAGTCTGTCCTGTGTCTTGTGTACCCAATGTTTCCGGTGTCTCTGAACTGTACATTCTTGATTGCCTCATTGGTTTTCTCTAACGTTTAATTACTACCAACAGTCTGTCCTGTGTCTTGTGTACCCAATGTTTCCAGTGTCTCCGAACTGTACATTCTTGATTGCCTCATTGGTTTTCTCTAACGTTTATTTACTACCAACAGTCTGTCCTGTGTCTTGTGTACCTAATGTTTCCAGTGTCTCTGAACTGTACATTCTTGATTGCCTCATTGGTTTTCATCTAACGTTTAATTACTACCAACAGTTTGTCCTGTGTCTTGTGTACCCAATGTTGCCAGTGTGTCTGGATTGGCCATTCTAGATTACACCTTCGGTTTCTCTAACGTTTATTTATTACCAACTGTCTGCCATGTGTCTTGTGTACCCAATGTTGCCAGTGTCTCTGGATTGGCCATTCTTGATTGCCTCATTGGTTTTCTCTAACGTTTAATTACTACCAACAGTCTGTCCTGTGTCTTGTGTACCCAATGTTGCCAGTGTCTCTGGATTGGCCATTCTTGATTACACCTTCAGTTTCTCTAACGTTTATTTACTACCAACTGTCTGTCATGATCATGTGTCTTGTGTACCCAATGTTGCCAGTGTCTCTGGATTGGCCATTCTTGATTACACCTTCAGTTTCTCTAACGTTTATTTACTACCAACTGTCTGTCATGATCATGTGTCTTGTGTACCCAATGTTGCCAGTGTCTCTGGATTGGCCATTCTTGATTACACCTTCAGTGTCTCTAACGTTTAATTACTACCAACAGTCTGTCATGTGTCTTGTGTACCCAATGTTTCCAGTGTCTCTGAACTGTACATTCTTGATTGCCTCATTGGTTTTCTCTAACGTTTATTTACTACCAACAGTCTGTCCTGTGTCTTGTGTACCTAATGTTTCCAGTGTCTCTGAACTGTACATTCTTGATTGCCTCATTGGTTTTCTCTAACGTTTATTTACTACCAACAATCTGTCCTGTGTCTTGTGTACCTAATGTTTCCAGTGTCTCTGAACTGTACATTCTTGATTGCCTCATTGGTTTTCTCTAACGTTTAATTACTACCAACAGTCTGTCCTGTGTCTTGTGTACCCAATGTTGCCAGTGTCTCTGGATTGGCCATTCTTGATTGCCTCATTGGTTTTCTCTAACGTTTAATTACTACCAACAGCCTGTCCTGTGTCTTGTGTACCCAATGTTTCCAGTGTCTCCGAACTGTACATTCTTGATTGCCTCATTGGTTTTCTCTAACGTTTATTTACTACCAACAGTCTGTCCTGTGTCTTGTGTACCTAATGTTTCCAGTGTCTCTGAACTGTACATTCTTGATTGCCTCATTGGTTTTCATCTAACGTTTAATTACTACCAACAGTTTGTCCTGTGTCTTGTGTACCCAATGTTGCCAGTGTGTCTGGATTGGCCATTCTAGATTACACCTTCGGTTTCTCTAACGTTTATTTATTACCAACTGTCTGCCATGTGTCTTGTGTACCCAATGTTGCCAGTGTCTCTGGATTGGCCATTCTTGATTGCCTCATTGGTTTTCTCTAACGTTTAATTACTACCAACAGTCTGTCCTGTGTCTTGTGTACCCAATGTTGCCAGTGTCTCTGGATTGGCCATTCTTGATTACACCTTCAGTTTCTCTAACGTTTATTTACTACCAACTGTCTGTCATGATCATGTGTCTTGTGTACCCAATGTTGCCAGTGTCTCTGGATTGGCCATTCTTGATTACACCTTCAGTTTCTCTAACGTTTATTTACTACCAACTGTCTGTCATGATCATGTGTCTTGTGTACCCAATGTTGCCAGTGTCTCTGGATTGGCCATTCTTGATTACACCTTCAGTGTCTCTAACGTTTAATTACTACCAACAGTCTGTCATGTGTCTTGTGTACCCAATGTTTCCAGTGTCTCTGAACTGTACATTCTTGATTGCCTCATTGGTTTTCTCTAACGTTTATTTACTACCAACAGTCTGTCCTGTGTCTTTTGTACCCAATGTTTCCCGTGTCTCTGAACTGTACTTTCTTGATTGCCTCATTGATTTTCTCTAACGTTTATTTACTACCAACAGTCTGTCCTGTGTCTTGTGTACCTAATGTTTCCAGTGTCTCTGAACTGTACATTCTTGATTGCCTCATTGGTTTTCTCTAACGTTTATTTACTACCAACAATCTGTCCTGTGTCTTGTGTACCTAATGTTTCCAGTGTCTCTGAACTGTACATTCTTGATTGCCTCATTGGTTTTCTCTAACGTTTAATTACTACCAACAGTCTGTCCTGTGTCTTGTGTTCCCAATGTTGCCAGTGTCTCTGGATTGGCCATTCTTGATTGCCTCATTGGTTTTCTCTAACGTTTAATTACTACCAACAGCCTGTCCTGTGTCTTGTGTACCCAATGTTTCCAGTGTCTCCGAACTGTACATTCTTGATTGCCTCATTGGTTTTCTCTAACGTTTATTTACTACCAACAGTCTGTCCTGTGTCTTGTGTACCTAATGTTTCCAGTGTCTCTGAACTGTACATTCTTGATTGCCTCATTGGTTTTCATCTAACGTTTAATTACTACCAACAGTTTGTCCTGTGTCTTGTGTACCCAATGTTGCCAGTGTGTCTGGATTGGCCATTCTAGATTACACCTTCGGTTTCTCTAACGTTTATTTATTACCAACTGTCTGCCATGTGTCTTGTGTACCCAATGTTGCCAGTGTCTCTGGATTGGCCATTCTTGATTGCCTCATTGGTTTTCTCTAACGTTTAATTACTACCAACAGTCTGTCCTGTGTCTTGTGTACCCAATGTTGCCAGTGTCTCTGGATTGGCCATTCTTGATTACACCGTCAGTTTCTCTAACGTTTATTTACTACCAACTGTCTGTCATGATCATGTGTCTTGTGTACCCAATGTTGCCAGTGTCTCTGGATTGGCCATTCTTGATTACACCTTCAGTTTCTCTAACGTTTATTTACTACCAACTGTCTGTCATGATCATGTTTCTTGTGTACCCAATGTTGCCAGTGTCTCTGGATTGGCCATTCTTGATTACACCTTCAGTTTCTCTAACGTTTAATTACTACCAACAGTCTGTCATGTGTCTTGTGTACCCAATGTTTCCAGATTCTCTGAACTGTACATTCTTGATTGCCTCATTGGTTTTCTCTAACGTTTATTTACTACCAACAGTCTGTCCTGTGTCTTGTGTACCCAATGTTTCCCGTGTCTCTGAACTGTACTTTCTTGATTGCCTCATTGATTTTCTCTAACGTTTATTTACTACCAACAGTCTGTCCTGTGTCTTGTGTACCTAATGTTTCCAGTGTCTCTGAACTGTACATTCTTGATTGCCTCATTGGTTTTCTCTAACGTTTATTTACTACCAACAGTCTGTCCTGTGTCTTGTGTACCCAATGTTTCCAGAGTCTCTGAACTGTACATTCTTGATTGCCTCATTGGTTTTCTCTAACGTTTATTTACTACCAACAGTCTGTCCTGTGTCTTGTGTACCTAATGTTTCCAGTGTCTCTGAACTGTACATTCTTGATTGCCTCATTGGTTTTCTCTAACGTTTATTTACTACTAACAATCTGTCCTGTGTCTTGTGTACCTAATGTTTCCAGTGTCTCTGAACTGTACATTCTTGATTGCCTCATTGGTTTTCTCTAACTTTTAATTACTACCAACAGTCTTTCCTGTGTCTTGTGTACCCAATGTTGCCAGTGTCTCTGGATTGGCCATTCTTGATTGCCTCATTGGTTTTCTCTAACGTTTAATTACTACCAACAGTCTGTCCTGTGTCTTGTGTACCCAATGTTGCCAGTGTCTCTGGATTGGCCATTCTTGATTACACCTTCAGTTTCTCTAACGTTTATTTACTACCAACTGTCTGTCATGATCATGTGTCTTGTGTACCCAATGTTGCCAGTGTCTCTGGATTGGCCATTCTTGATTACACCTTCAGTTTCTCTAACGTTTATTTACTACCAACTGTCTGTCATGATCATGTGTCTTGTGTAACCAATGTTGCCAGTGTCTCTGGATTGGCCATTCTTGATTACACCTTCGGTTTCTCTAACGTTTATTTACTACCAACTGTCTGTCCTGTGTCTTGTGTTCCCAATGTTTCCAGTGTCTCTGAACTGTACATTCTTGATTGCCTCATTGGTTTTCTCTAACGTTTAATTACTACCAACAGTCTGTCATGTGTCTTGTGTACCCAATGTTGCCAGTGTCTCTGGATTGGCCATTCTTGATTACACCGTCGGTTTCTCTAACGTTTATTTACTACCAACAGTCTGTCCTGTGTCTTGTGTACCTAATGTTTCCAGTGTCTCTGAACTGTACATTCTTGATTGCCTCATTGGTTTTCTCTAACGTTTAATTACTACCAACAGTCTGTCCTGTGTCTTGTGTACCCAATGTTGCCAGTGTCTCTGGATTGGCCATTCTTGATTACACCTTCAGTTTCTCTAACGTTTAATTACTACCAACAGTCTGTCATGTGTCTTGTGTACCCAATGTTGCCAGTGTCTCTGAACTGTACATTCTTGATTGCCTCATTGGTTTTCATCTAACGTTTAATTACTACCAACAGTTTGTCCTGTTTCTTGTGTACCCAATGTTGCCAGTGTGTCTGGATTGGCCATTCTAGATTACACCTTCGGTTTCTCTAACGTTTATTTATTACCAACTGTCTGCCATGTGTCTTGTGTACCCAATGTTGCCAGTGTCTCTGGATTGGCCATTCTTGATTGCCTCATTGGTTTTCTCTAACGTTTAATTACTACCAACAGTCTGTCCTGTGTCTTGTGTACCCAATGTTGCCAGTGTCTCTGGATTGGCCATTCTTGATTACACCTTCAGTTTCTCTAACGTTTATTTACTACCAACTGTCTGTCATGATCATGTGTCTTGTGTACCCAATGTTGCCAGTGTCTCTGGATTGGCCATTCTTGATTACACCTTCAGTTTCTCTAACGTTTATTTACTACCAACTGTCTGTCATGATCATGTGTCTTGTGTACCCAATGTTGCCAGTGTCTCTGGATTGGCCATTCTTGATTACACCTTCAGTTTCTCTAACGTTTAATTACTACCAACAGTCTGTCATGTGTCTTGTGTACCCAATGTTTCCAGTGTCTCTGAACTGTACATTCTTGATTGCCTCATTGGTTTTCTCTAACGTTTATTTACTACCAACAGTCTGTCCTGTGTCTTGTGTACCCAATGTTTCCCGTGTCTCTGAACTGTACTTTCTTGATTGCCTCATTGATTTTCTCTAACGTTTATTTACTACCAACAGTGTGTCCTGTGTCTTGTGTACCTAATGTTTCCAGTGTCTCTGAACTGTACATTCTTGATTGCCTCATTGGTTTTCTCTAACGTTTATTTACTACCAACAATCTGTCCTGTGTCTTGTGTACCTAATGTTTCCAGTGTCTCTGAACTGTACATTCTTGATTGCCTCATTGGTTTTCTCTAACGTTTAATTACTACCAACAGTCTGTCCTGTGTCTTGTGTACCCAATGTTGCCAGTGTCTCTGGATTGGCCATTCTTGATTGCCTCATTGGTTTTCTCTAACGTTTAATTACTACCAACAGCCTGTCCTGTGTCTTGTGTACCCAATGTTTCCAGTGTCTCCGAACTGTACATTCTTGATTGCCTCATTGGTTTTCTCTAACGTTTATTTACTACCAACAGTCTGTCCTGTGTCTTGTGTACCTAATGTTTCCAGTGTCTCTGAACTGTACATTCTTGATTGCCTCATTGGTTTTCATCTAACGTTTAATTACTACCAACAGTTTGTCCTGTGTCTTGTGTACCCAATGTTGCCAGTGTGTCTGGATTGGCCATTCTAGATTACACCTTCGGTTTCTCTAACGTTTATTTATTACCAACTGTCTGCCATGTGTCTTGTGTACCCAATGTTGCCAGTGTCTCTGGATTGGCCATTCTTGATTGCCTCATTGGTTTTCTCTAACGTTTAATTACTACCAACAGTCTGTCCTGTGTCTTGTGTACCCAATGTTGCCAGTGTCTCTGGATTGGCCATTCTTGATTACACCTTCAGTTTCTCTAACGTTTATTTACTACCAACTGTCTGTCATGATCATGTGTCTTGTGTACCCAATGTTGCCAGTGTCTCTGGATTGGCCATTCTTGATTACACCTTCAGTTTCTCTAACGTTTATTTACTACCAACTGTCTGTCATGATCATGTGTCTTGTGTACCCAATGTTGTCAGTGTCCCTGGATTGGCCATTCTTGATTACACCTTCAGTTTCTCTAACGTTTAATTACTACCAACAGTCTGTCATGTGTCTTGTGTACCCAATGTTTCCAGTGTCTCTGAACTGTACATTCTTGATTGCCTCATTGGTTTTCTCTAACGTTTATTTACTACCAACAGTCTGTCCTGTGTCTTGTGTACCCAATGTTTCCCGTGTCTCTGAACTGTACTTTCTTGATTGCCTCATTGATTTTCTCTAACGTTTATTTACTACCAACAGTCTGTCCTGTGTCTTGTGTACCTAATGTTTCCAGTGTCTCTGAACTGTACATTCTTGATTGCTTCATTGGTTTTCTCTAACGTTTATTTACTACCAACAGTCTGTCCTGTGTCTTGTGTACCCAATGTTTCCAGTGTCTCTGAACTGTACATTCTTGATTGCCTCATTGGTTTTCTCTAACGTTTATTTACTACCAACAGTCTGTCCTGTGTCTTGTGTACCTAATGTTTCCAGTGTCTCTGAACTGTACATTCTTGATTGCCTCATTGGTTTTCTCTAACGTTTATTTACTACTAACAATCTGTCCTGTGTCTTGTGTACCTAATGTTTCCAGTGTCTCTGAACTGTACATTCTTGATTGCCTCATTGGTTTTCTCTAACGTTTAATTACTACCAACAGTCTTTCCTGTGTCTTGTGTACCCAATGTTGCCAGTGTCTCTGGATTGGCCATTCTTGATTACACCTTCAGTTTCTCTAACGTTTATTTACTACCAACTGTCTGTCATGATCATGTGTCTTGTGTACCCAATGTTGCCAGTGTCTCTGGATTGGCCATTCTTGATTACACCTTCAGTTTCTCTAACGTTTATTTACTACCAACTGTCTGTCATGATCATGTGTCTTGTGTACCCAATGTTGCCAGTGTCTCTGGATTGGCCATTCTTGATTACACCTTCAGTTTCTCTAACGTTTAATTACTACCAACAGTCTGTCATGTGTCTTGTGTACCCAATGTTTCCAGTGTCTCTGAACTGTACATTCTTGATTGCCTCATTGGTTTTCTCTAACGTTTATTTACTACCAACAGTCTGTCCTGTGTCTTGTGTACCCAATGTTTCCCGTGTCTCTGAACTGTACTTTCTTGATTGCCTCATTGATTTTCTCTAACGTTTATTTACTACCAACAGTCTGTCCTGTGTCTTGTGTACCTAATGTTTCCAGTGTCTCTGGACTGTACATTCTTGATTGCCTCATTGGTTTTCTCTAACGTTTATTTACTACCAACAGTCTGTCCTGTGTCTTGTGTACCCAATGTTTCCAGTGTCTCTGAACTGTACATTCTTGATTGCCTCATTGGTTTTCTCTAACGTTTATTTACTACCAACAGTCTGTCCTGTGTCTTGTGTACCTAATGTTTCCAGTGTCTCTGAACTGTACATTCTTGATTGCCTCATTGGTTTTCTCTAACGTTTATTTACTACTAACAATCTGTCCTGTGTCTTGTGTACCTAATGTTTCCAGTGTCTCTGAACTGTACATTCTTGATTGCCTCATTGGTTTTCTCTAACGTTTAATTACTACCAACAGTCTTTCCTGTGTCTTGTGTACCCAATGTTGCCAGTGTCTCTGGATTGGCCATTCTTGATTGCCTCATTGGTTTTCTCTAACGTTTAATTACTACCAACAGTCTGTCCTGTGTCTTGTGTACCCAATGTTGCCAGTGTCTCTGGATTGGCCATTCTTGATTACACCTTCAGTTTCTCTAACGTTTATTTACTACCAACTGTCTGTCATGATCATGTGTCTTGTGTACCCACTGTTGCCAGTGTCTCTGGATTGGCCATTCTTGATTACACCTTCAGTTTCTCTAACGTTTATTTACTACCAACTGTCTGTCATGATCATGTGTCTTGTGTACCCAATGTTGCCAGTGTCTCTGGATTGGCCATTCTTGATTACACCTTCGGTTTCTCTAACGTTTATTTACTACCAACTGTCTGTCCTGTGTCTTGTGTTCCCAATGTTTCCAGTGTCTCTGAACTGTACATTCTTGATTGCCTCATTGGTTTTCTCTAACGTTTAATTACTACCAACAGTCTGTCATGTGTCTTGTGTACCCAATGTTGCCAGTGTCTCTGGATTGGCCATTCTTGATTACACCTTCGGTTTCTCTAACGTTTATTTACTACCAACAGTCTGTCCTGTGTCTTGTGTACCTAATGTTTCCAGTGTCTCTGAACTGTACATTCTTGATTGCCTCATTGGTTTTCTCTAACGTTTAATTACTACCAACAGTCTGTCCTGTGTCTTGTGTACCCAATGTTGCCAGTGTCTCTGGATTGGCCATTCTTGATTACACCTTCAGTTTCTCTAACGTTTAATTACTACCAACAGTCTGTCATGTGTCTTGTGTACCCAATGTTGCCAGTGTCTCTGAACTGTACATTCTTGATTGCCTTATTGGTTTTCTCTAACGTTTAATTACTACCAACAGTCTGTCATGTGTCTTGTGTACCCAATGTTGCCAGTGTCTCTGGATTGGCCATTCATGATTACATCTTCGGTTTCTCTAACGTTTATTTACTACCAACTGTCTGTCCTGTGTCTTGTGTACCTAATGTTTCCAGTGTCTCTGGACTGTACATTCTTGATTGCCTCATTGGTTTTCTCTAACGTTTATTTACTACCAACAGTCTGTCCTGTGTCGTGTGTACCCAATGTTGCCAGTGTCTCTGGATTGGCCATTCATGATTACACCTTCGGTTTCTCTAACGTTTATTTACTACCAACTGTCTGTCCTGTGTCTTGTGTTACCAATGTTTCCAGTGTCTCTGAACTGTACATTCTTGATTGCCTCATTGGTTTTCTCTAACGTTTATTTACTACCAACAGTCTGTCCTGTGTCTTGTGTACCCAATGTTGCCAGTGTCTCTGGATTGGCCATTCATGATTACACCTTCGGTTTCTCTAACGTTTAATTACTACCAACAGTCTGTCATGTGTCTTGTGTACCCAATGTTGCCAGTGTCTCTGGATTGGCCATTCATGATTACACCTTCGGTTTCTCTAACGTTTATTTACTACCAACAGTTTGTCCTGTGTCTTGTGTACCCAATGTTTCCAGTGTCTCTGAACTGTACATTCTTGATTGCCTCATTGGTTTTCTCTAACGTTTATTTACTACCAACAGTCTGTCCTGTGTCTTGTGTACCCAATGTTTCCGGTGTCTCTGAACTGTACATTCTTGATTGCCTCATTGGTTTTCTCTAACGTTTAATTACTACCAACAGCCTGTCCTGTGTCTTGTGTACCCAATGTTTCCAGTGTCTCCGAACTGTACATTCTTGATTGCCTCATTGGTTTTCTCTAACGTTTATTTACTACCAACAGTCTGTCCTGTGTCTTGTGTACCTAATGTTTCCAGTGTCTCTGAACTGTACATTCTTGATTGCCTCATTGGTTTTCATCTAACGTTTAATTACTACCAACAGTTTGTCCTGTGTCTTGTGTACCCAATGTTGCCAGTGTGTCTGGATTGGCCATTCTAGATTACACCTTCGGTTTCTCTAACGTTTATTTATTACCAACTGTCTGCCATGTGTCTTGTGTACCCAATGTTGCCAGTGTCTCTGGATTGGCCATTCTTGATTGCCTCATTGGTTTTCTCTAACGTTTAATTACTACCAACAGTCTGTCCTGTGTCTTGTGTACCCAATGTTGCCAGTGTCTCTGGATTGGCCATTCTTGATTACACCTTCAGTTTCTCTAACGTTTATTTACTACCAACTGTCTGTCATGATCATGTGTCTTGTGTACCCAATGTTGCCAGTGTCTCTGGATTGGCCATTCTTGATTACACCTTCAGTTTCTCTAACGTTTATTTACTACCAACTGTCTGTCATGATCATGTGTCTTGTGTACCCAATGTTGCCAGTGTCTCTGGATTGGCCATTCTTGATTACACCTTCAGTTTCTCTAACGTTTAATTACTACCAACAGTCTGTCATGTGTCTTGTGTACCCAATGTTTCCAGTGTCTCTGAACTGTACATTCTTGATTGCCTCATTGGTTTTCTCTAACGTTTATTTACTACCAACAGTCTGTCCTGTGTCTTGTGTACCTAATGTTTCCAGTGTCTCTGAACTGTACATTCTTGATTGCCTCATTGGTTTTCTCTAACGTTTATTTACTACCAACAATCTGTCCTGTGTCTTGTGTACCTAATGTTTCCAGTGTCTCTGAACTGTACATTCTTGATTGCCTCATTGGTTTTCTCTAACGTTTAATTACTACCAACAGTCTGTCATGTGTCTTGTGTACCCAATGTTGCCAGTGTCTCTGGATTGGCCATTCTTGATTGCCTCATTGGTTTTCTCTAACGTTTAATTACTACCAACAGCCTGTCCTGTGTCTTGTGTACCCAATGTTTCCAGTGTCTCCGAACTGTACATTCTTGATTGCCTCATTGGTTTTCTCTAACGTTTATTTACTACCAACAGTCTGTCCTGTGTCTTGTGTACCTAATGTTTCCAGTGTCTCTGAACTGTACATTCTTGATTGCCTCATTGGTTTTCATCTAACGTTTAATTACTACCAACAGTTTGTCCTGTGTCTTGTGTACCCAATGTTGCCAGTGTGTATGGATTGGCCATTCTAGATTACACCTTCGGTTTCTCTAACGTTTATTTATTACCAACTGTCTGCCATGTGTCTTGTGTACCCAATGTTGCCAGTGTCTCTGGATTGGCCATTCTTGATTGCCTCATTGGTTTTCTCTAACGTTTAATTACTACCAACAGTCTGTCCTGTGTCTTGTGTACCCAATGTTGCCAGTGTCTCTGGATTGGCCATTCTTGATTACACCTTCAGTTTCTCTAACGTTTATTTACTACCAACTGTCTGTCATGATCATGTGTCTTGTGTACCCAATGTTGCCAGTGTCTCTGGATTGGCCATTCTTGATTACACCTTCAGTTTCTCTAACGTTTATTTACTACCAACTGTCTGTCATGATCATGTGTCTTGTGTACCCAATGTTGCCAGTGTCTCTGGATTGGCCATTCTTGATTACACCTTCAGTTTCTCTAACGTTTAATTACTACCAACAGTCTGTCATGTGTCTTGTGTACCCAATGTTGCCAGTGTCTCTGAACTGTACATTCTTGATTGCCTCATTGGTTTTCTCTAACGTTTATTTACTACCAACAGTCTGTCCTGTGTCTTGTGTACCCAATGTTTCCCGTGTCTCTGAACTGTACTTTCTTGATTGCCTCATTGATTTTCTCTAACGTTTATTTACTACCAACAGTCTGTCCTGTGTCTTGTGTACCTAATGTTTCCAGTGTCTCTGAACTGTACATTCTTGATTGCCTCATTGGTTTTCTCTAACGTTTATTTACTACCAACACTCTGTCCTGTGTCTTGTGTACCTAATGTTTCCAGTGTCTCTGAACTGTACATTCTTGATTGCCTCATTGGTTTTCTCTAACGTTTAATTACTACCAACAGTCTGTCCTGTGTCTTGTGTACCCAATGTTGCCAGTGTCTCTGGATTGGCCATTCTTGATTGCCTCATTGGTTTTCTCTAACGTTTAATTACTACCAACAGCCTGTCCTGTGTCTTGTGTACCCAATGTTTCCAGTGTCTCCGAACTGTACATTCTTGATTGCCTCATTGGTTTTCTCTAACGTTTATTTACTACCAACAGTCTGTCCTGTGTCTTGTGTACCTAATGTTTCCAGTGTCTCTGAACTGTACATTCTTGATTGCCTCATTGGTTTTCTCTAACGTTTAATTACTACCAACAGTCTTTCCTGTGTCTTGTGTACCCAATGTTGCCAGTGTCTCTGGATTGGCCATTCTAGATTACACCTTCGGTTTCTCTAACGTTTATTTATTACCAACTGTCTGCCATGTGTCTTGTGTACCCAATGTTGCCAGTGTCTCTGGATTGGCCATTCTTGATTGCCTCATTGGTTTTCTCTAACGTTTAATTACTACCAACAGTCTGTCCTGTGTCTTGTGTACCCAATGTTGCCAGTGTCTCTGGATTGGCCATTCTTGATTACACCTTCAGTTTCTCTAACGTTTATTTACTACCAACTGTCTGTCATGATCATGTGTCTTGTGTACCCAATGTTGCCAGTGTCTCTGGATTGGCCATTCTTGATTACACCTTCAGTTTCTCTAACGTTTATTACTACCAACTGTCTGTCATGATCATGTGTCTTGTGTACCCAATGTTGCCAGTGTCTCTGGATTGGCCATTCTTGATTACACCTTCGGTTTCTCTAACGTTTATTTACTACCAACTGTCTGTCCTGTGTCTTGTGTTCCCAATGTTTCCAGTGTCTCTGAACTGTACATTCTTGATTGCCTCATTGGTTTTCTCTAACGTTTAATTACTACCAACAGTCTGTCCTGTGTCTTGTGTACCCAATGTTGCCAGTGTCTCTGGATTGGCCATTGTTGTTTACACCTTCGGTTTCTGTAACGTTTATTTACTACCAACAGTCTGTCCTGTGTCTTGTGTACCTAATGTTTCCAGTGTCTCTGAACTGTACATTCTTGATTGCCTCATTGGTTTTCTCTAACGTTTAATTACTACCAACAGTCTGTCCTGTGTCTTGTGTACCCAATGTTGCCAGTGTCTCTGGATTGGCCATTCTTGATTACACCTTCAGTTTCTCTAACGTTTAATTACTACCAACAGTCTGTCATGTGTCTTGTGTACCCAATGTTGCCAGTGTCTCTGAACTGTACATTCTTGATTGCCTTATTGGTTTTCTCTAACGTTTAATTACTACCAACAGTCTGTCCTGTGTCTTGTGTACCCAATGTTGCCAGTGTCTCTGGATTGGCCATTGTTGTTTACACCTTCGGTTTCTGTAACGTTTATTTACTACCAACAGTCTGTCCTGTGTCTTGTGTACCTAATGTTTCCAGTGTCTCTGGACTGTACATTCTTGATTGCCTCATTGGTTTTCTCTAACGTTTATTTACTACCAACAGTCTGTCCTGTGTCGTGTGTACCCAATGTTGCCAGTGTCTCTGGATTGGCCATTCTTGATTACACCTTCGGTTTCTCTAACGTTTAATTACTACCAACAGTCTGTCCTGTGTCTTGTGTACCCAATGTTGCCAGTGTCTCTGGATTGGCCATTCTTGATTACACCTTCAGTTTCTCTAACGTTTAATTACTACCAACAGTCTGTCATGTGTCTTGTGTACCCAATGTTGCCAGTGTCTCTGAACTGTACATTCTTGATTGCCTTATTGGTTTTCTCTAACGTTTAATTACTACCAACAGTCTGTCATGTGTCTTGTGTACCCAATGTTGCCAGTGTCTCTTGATTGGCCATTCATGATTACACCTTCGGTTTCTCTAACGTTTATTTACTACCAACTGTCTGTCCTGTGTCTTGTGTTACCAATGTTTCCAGTGTCTCTGAACTGTACATTCTTGATTGCCTCATTGGTTTTCTCTAACGTTTATTTACTACCAACAATCTGTCCTGTGTCTTGTGTACCTAATGTTTCCAGTGTCTCTGAACTGTACATTCTTGATTGCCTCATTGGTTTTCTCTAACGTTTAATTACTACCAACAGTCTTTCCTGTGTCTTGTGTACCCAATGTTGCCAGTGTCTCTGGATTGGCCATTCTAGATTACACCTTCGGTTTCTCTAACGTTTATTTATTACCAACTGTCTGCCATGTGTCTTGTGTACCCAATGTTGCCAGTGTCTCTGGATTGGCCATTCTTGATTGCCTCATTGGTTTTCTCTAACGTTTAATTACTACCAACAGTCTGTCCTGTGTCTTGTGTACCCAATGTTGCCAGTGTCTCTGGATTGGCCATTCTTGATTACACCTTCAGTTTCTCTAACGTTTATTTACTACCAACTGTCTGTCATGATCATGTGTCTTGTGTACCCAATGTTGCCAGTGTCTCTGGATTGGCCATTCTTGATTACACCTTCAGTTTCTCTAACGTTTTTTACTACCAACTGTCTGTCATGATCATGTGTCTTGTGTACCCAATGTTGCCAGTGTCTCTGGATTGGCCATTCTTGATTACACCTTCGGTTTCTCTAACGTTTATTTACTACCAACTGTCTGTCCTGTGTCTTGTGTTCCCAATGTTTCCAGTGTCTCTGAACTGTACATTCTTGATTGCCTCATTGGTTTTCTCTAACGTTTAATTACTACCAACAGTCTGTCCTGTGTCTTGTGTACCCAATGTTGCCAGTGTCTCTGGATTGGCCATTGTTGATTACACCTTCGGTTTCTGTAACGTTTATTTACTACCAACAGTCTGTCCTGTGTCTTGTGTACCTAATGTTTCCAGTGTCTCTGAACTGTACATTCTTGATTGCCTCATTGGTTTTCTCTAACGTTTAATTACTACCAACAGTCTGTCCTGTGTCTTGTGTACCCAATGTTGCCAGTGTCTCTGGATTGGCCATTCTTGATTACACCTTCAGTTTCTCTAACGTTTAATTACTACCAACAGTCTGTCATGTGTCTTGTGTACCCAATGTTGCCAGTGTCTCTGAACTGTACATTCTTGATTGCCTTATTGGTTTTCTCTAACGTTTAATTACTACCAACAGTCTGTCATGTGTCTTGTGTACCCAATGTTGCCAGTGTCTCTGGATTCGCCATTCATGATTACATCTTCGGTATCTCTAACGTTTATTTACTACCAACTGTCTGTCCTGTGTCTTGTGTACCTAATGTTTCCAGTGTCTCTGGACTGTACATTCTTGATTGCCTCATTGGTTTTCTCTAATGTTTATTTACTACCAACAGTCTGTCCTGTGTCGTGTGTACCCAATGTTGCCAGTGTCTCTGGATTGGCCATTCTTGATTACACCTTCGGTTTCTCTAACGTTTAATTACTACCAACAGTCTGTCCTGTGTCTTGTGTACCCAATGTTGCCAGTGTCTCTGGATTGGCCATTCTTGATTACACCTTCAGTTTCTCTAACGTTTAATTACTACCAACAGTCTGTCATGTGTCTTGTGTACCAAATGTTGCCAGTGTCTCTGAACTGTACATTCTTGATTGCCTTATTGGTTTTCTCTAACGTTTAATTACTACCAACAGTCTGTCATGTGTCTTGTGTACCCAATGTTGCCAGTGTCTCTGGATTGGCCATTCATGATTACACCGTCGGTTTCTCTAACGTTTATTTACTACCAACTGTCTGTCCTGTGTCTTGTGTTACCAATGTTTCCAGTGTCTCTGAACTGTACATTCTTGATTGCCTCATTGGTTTTCTCTAACGTTTATTTACTACCAACAGTCTGTCCTGTGTCTTGTGTACCCAATGTTGCCAGTGTCTCTGGATTGGCCATTCATGATTACACCTTCGGTTTCTCTAACGTTTAATTACTACCAACAGTCTGTCATGTGTCTTGTGTACCCAATGTTGCCAGTGTCTCTGGATTGGCCATTCATGATTACACCTTCGGTTTCTCTAACGTTTATTTACTACCAACAGTCTGTCCTGTGTCTTGTGTACCCAATGTTTCCAGTGTCTCTGAACTGTACATTCTTGATTGCCTCATTGGTTTTCTCTAACGTTTATTTACTACCAACAGTCTGTCCTGTGTCTTGTGCACCCAATGTTTCCGGTGTCTCTGAACTGTACATTCTTGATTGCCTCATTGGTTTTCTCTAACGTTTATTTACTACCAACAGTCTGTCCTGTGTCTTGTGTACCTAATGTTTCCAGTGTCTCTGAACTGTACATTCTTGATTGCCTCATTGGTTTTCTCTAACGTTTAATTACTACCAACAGTCTGTCCTGTGTCTTGTGTACCCAATGTTTCCAGTGTCTCCGAACTGTACATTCTTGATTGCCTCATTGGTTTTCTCTAACGTTTATTTACTACCAACAGTCTGTCCTGTGTCTTGTGTACCTAATGTTTCCAGTGTCTCTGAACTGTACATTCTTGATTGCCTCATTGGTTTTCATCTAACGTTTAATTACTACCAACAGTTTGTCCTGTGTCTTGTGTACCCAATGTTGCCAGTGTGTGTGGATTGGCCATTCTAGATTACACCTTCGGTTTCTCTAACGTTTATTTATTACCAACTGTCTGCCATGTGTCTTGTGTACCCAATGTTGCCAGTGTCTCTGGATTGGCCATTCTTGATTGCCTCATTGGTTTTCTCTAACGTTTAATTACTACCAACAGTCTGTCCTGTGTCTTGTTTACCCAATGTTGCCAGTGTCTCTGGATTGGCCATTCTTGATTACACCTTCAGTTTCTCTAACGTTTATTTACTACCAACTGTCTGTCATGATCATGTGTCTTGTGTACCCAATGTTGCCAGTGTCTCTGGATTGGCCATTCTTGATTACACCTTCAGTTTCTCTAACGTTTATTTACTACCAACTGTCTGTCATGATCATGTGTCTTGTGTACCCAATGTTGCCAGTGTCTCTGGATTGGCCATTCTTGATTACACCTTCAGTTTCTCTAACGTTTAATTACTACCAACAGTCTGTCATGTGTCTTGTGTACCCAATGTTTCCAGTGTCTCTGAACTGTACATTCTTGATTGCCTCATTGGTTTTCTCTAACGTTTATTTACTACCAACAGTCTGTCCTGTGTCTTGTGTACCCAATGTTTCCAGTGTCTCTGAACTGTACATTCTTGATTGCCTCATTGGTTTTCTCTAACGTTTATTTACTACCAACAGTCTGTCCTGTGTCTTGTGTACCTAATGTTTCCAGTGTCTCTGAACTGAACATTCTTGATTGCCTCATTGGTTTTCTCTAACGTTTATTTACTACCAACAATCTGTCCTGTGTCTTGTGTACCCAATGTTTCCAGTGTCTCTGAACTGTACATTCTTGATTGCCTCATTGGTTTTCTCTAACGTTTAATTACTACCAACAGTCTTTCCTGTGTCTTGTGTACCCAATGTTGCCAGTGTCTCTGGATTGGCCATTCTAGATTACACCTTCGGTTTCTCTAACGTTTATTTATTACCAACTGTCTGCCATGTGTCTTGTGTACCCAATGTTGCCAGTGTCTCTGGATTGGCCATTCTTGATTGCCTCATTGGTTTTCTCTAACGTTTAATTACTACCAACAGTCTGTCCTGTGTCTTGTGTACCCAATGTTGCCAGTGTCTCTGGATTGGCCATTCTTGATTGCACCTTCAGTTTCTCTAACGTTTATTTACTACCAACTGTCTGTCATGATCATGTTTCTTGTGTACCCAATGTTGCCAGTGTCTCTGGATTGGCCATTCTTGATTACACCTTCAGTTTCTCTAACGTTTATTTACTACCAACTGTCTGTCATGATCATGTGTCTTGTGTACCCAATGTTGCCAGTGTCTCTGGATTGGCCATTCTTGATTACACCTTCGGTTTCTCTAACGTTTATTTACTACCAACTGTCTGTCCTGTGTCTTGTGTTCCCAATGTTTCCAGTGTCTCTGAACTGTACATTCTTGATTGCCTCATTGGTTTTCTCTAACGTTTAATTACTACCAACAGTCTGTCATGTGTCTTGTGTACCCAATGTTGTCAGTGTCTCTGGATTGGCCATTCTTGATTACACCTTAGGTTTCTCTAACGTTTATTTACTACCAACAGTCTGTCCTGTGTCTTGTGTACCTAATGTTTCCAGTGTCTCTGAACTGTACATTCTTGATTGCCTCATTGGTTTTCTCTAACGTTTAATTACTACCAACAGTCTGTCCTGTGTCTTGTGTACCCAATGTTGCCAGTGTCTCTGAATTGGCCATTCTTGATTACACCTTCAGTTTCTCTAACGTTTAATTACTACCAACAGTCTGTCATGTGTCTTGTGTACCCAATGTTGCCAGTGTCTCTGAACTGTACATTCTTGATTGCCTTATTGGTTTTCTCTAACGTTTAATTACTACCAACAGTCTGTCATGTGTCTTGTGTACCCAATGTTGCCAGTGTCTCTGGATTGGCCATTCATGATTACATCTTCGGTTTCTCTAACGTTTATTTACTACCAACTGTCTGTCCTGTGTCTTGTGTACCTAATGTTTCCAGTGTCTCTGGACTGTACATTCTTGATTGCCTCATTGGTTTTCTCTAACGTTTATTTACTACCAACAGTCTGTCCTGTGTCGTGTGTACCCAATGTTGCCAGTGTCTCTGGATTGGCCATTCTTGATTACACCTTCGGTTTCTCTAACGTTTAATTACTACCAACTGTCTGTCCTGTGTCTTGTGTACCCAATGTTGCCAGTGTCTCTGGATTGGCCATTCTTGATTACACCTTCAGTTTCTCTAACGTTTAATTACTACCAACAGTCTGTCCTGTGTCTTGTGTACCTAATGTTTCCAGTGTCTCTGAACTGTACATTTTTGATTGCCTCATTGGTTTTCTCTAACGTTTAATTACTACCAACAGCCTGTCCTGTGTCTTGTGTACCCAATGTTTCCAGTGTCTCCGAACTGTACATTCTTGATTGCCTCATTGGTTTTCTCTAACGTTTATTTACTACCAACAGTCTGTCCTGTGTCTTGTGTACCTAATGTTTCCAGTGTCTCTGAACTGTACATTCTTGATTGCCTCATTGGTTTTCATCTAACGTTTAATTACTACCAACAGTTTGTCCTGTGTCTTGTGTACCCAATGTTGCCAGTGTGTGTGGATTGGCCATTCTAGATTACACCTTCGGTTTCTCTAACGTTTATTTATTACCAACTGTCTGCCATGTGTCTTGTGTACCCAATGTTGCCAGTGTCTCTGGATTGGCCATTCTTGATTGCCTCATTGGTTTTCTCTAACGCTTAATTACTACCAACAGTCTGTCCTGTGTCTTGTGTACCCAATGTTGCCAGTGTCTCTGGATTGGCCATTCTTGATTACACCTTCAGTTTCTCTAACGTTTATTTACTACCAACTGTCTGTCATGATCATGTGTCTTGTGTACCCAATGTTGCCAGTGTCTCTGGATTGGCCATTCTTGATTACACCTTCAGTTTCTCTAACGTTTAATTACTACCAACAGTCTGTCATGTGTCTTGTGTACCCAATGTTTCCAGTGTCTCTGAACTGTACATTCTTGATTGCCTCATTGGTTTTTGTCTGTCCTGTGTCTTGTGTTCCCAATGTTGCCAGTGTCTCTGAACTGTACATTCTTGATTGCCTCATTGGTTTTCTCTAACGTTTAATTACTACCAACAGTCTGTCATGTGTCTTGTGTACCTAATGTTTCCAGTGTCTCTGAACTGTACATTCTTGATTGCCTCATTGGTTTTCTCTAACGTTTAATTACTACCAACAGTTTGTCATGTGTCTTGTGTACCCAATGTTTCCAGTGTCTCTGGATTGGCCATTCATGATTACACCTTCGGTTTCTCTAACGTTTATTTACTACCAACTGTCTGTCCTGTGTCTTGTGTTCCCAATGTTGCCAGTGTCTCTGAACTGTACATTCTTGATTGCCTCATTGGTTTTCTCTAACGTTTAATTACTACCAACAGTCTGTCATGAGTCTTGTGTACCCAATGTTGCCAGTGTCTCTGGATTGGCCATTCTTGATTACACCTTCGGTTTCTCTAACGTTTATTTACTACCAACTGTCTGTCCTGTGTCTTGTGTTCCCAATGTTTCCAGTGTCTCTGAACTGTACATTCTTGATTGCCTCATTGGTTTTCTCTAACGTTTAATTACTACCAACAATCTGTCCTGTGTCTTGTGTACCCAATGTTTCCAGTGTCTCTGAACTGTACATTCTTGATTGCCTCATTGGTTTTCTCTAACGTTTATTTACTACCAACTGTCTGTCCTGTGTCTTGTGTACCCAATGTTGCCAGTGTCTCTGAACTGTACATTCTTGATTGCCTCATTGGTTTTCTCTAACGTTTAATTACTACCAACTGTCTGTCCTGTGTCTTGTGTACCCAATGTTGCCAGTGTCTCTGAACTGTACATTCTTGATTGCCTTATTGGTTTTCTCTAACGTTTATTTACTACCAACAGTCTGTCCTGTGTCGTGTGTACCCAATGTTGCCAGTGTCTCTGAACTGTACATTCTTGATTGCCTCATTGGTTTTCTCTAACGTTTAATTACTACCAACAGTCTGTCATGAGTCTTGTGTACCCAATGTTGCCAGTGTCTCTGGATTGGCCATTCTTGATTACACCTTCGGTTTCTCTAACGTTTATTTACTACCAACTGTCTGTCCTGTGTCTTGTGTTCCCAATGTTGCCAGTGTCTCTGAACTGTACATTCTTGATTGCCTCATTGGTTTTCTCTAACGTTTAATTACTACCAACAGTCTGTCATGAGTCTTGTGTACCCAATGTTGCCAGTGTCTCTGGATTGGCCATTCTTGATTACACCTTCGGTTTCTCTAACGTTTATTTACTACCAACTGTCTGTCCTGTGTCTTGTGTTCCCAATGTTTCCAGTGTCTCTGAACTGTACATTCTTGATTGCCTCATTGGTTTTCTCTAACGTTTAATTACTACCAACAATCTGTCCTGTGTCTTGTGTACCCAATGTTTCCAGTGTCTCTGAACTGTACATTCTTGATTGCCTCATTGGTTTTCTCTAACGTTTATTTACTACCAACTGTCTGTCCTGTGTCTTGTGTACCCAATGTTGCCAGTGTCTCTGAACTGTACATTCTTGATTGCCTCATTGGTTTTCTCTAACGTTTAATTACTACCAACTGTCTGTCCTGTGTCTTGTGTACCCAATGTTGCCAGTGTCTCTGAACTGTACATTCTTGATTGCCTTATTGGTTTTCTCTAACGTTTATTTACTACCAACAGTCTGTCCTGTGTCGTGTGTATCCAATGTTGCCAGTGTCTCTGGATTGGCCATTCTTGATTACACCTTCGGTTTCTCTAACGTTTATTTACTACCAACTGTCTGTCCTGTGTCTTGTGTACCCAATGTTGCCAGTGTCTCTGAACTGTACATTTTTGATTGCCTCATTGGTTTTCTCTAACGTTTAATTACTACCAACTGTCTGTCCTGTGTCTTGTGTACCCAATGTTGCCAGTGTCTCTGAACTGTACATTCTTGATTGCCTTATTGGTTTTCTCTAACGTTTATTTACTACCAACAGTCTGTCCTGTGTCTTGTGTACCTAATGTTTCCAGTGTCTCCGAACTGTACATTCTTGATTGCCTCATTGGTTTTCTCTAACGTTTAATTACTACCAACAGTCTGTCATGTGTCTTGTGTACCCAATGTTGCCAGTGTCTCTGGATTGGTCATTCTTGATTACCCCTTCGGTTTCTCTAACGTTTATTTACTAACAACAGTCTGTCCTGTGTCTTGTGTACCTAATGTTTCCAGTGTCTCTGAACTGTACATTCTTGATTGCCTCATTGGTTTTCTCTAACGTTTAATTACTACCAAAAGTCTGTCCTGTGTCTTGTGTACCCAATGTTGCCAGTGTCTCTGGATTGGCCATTCTAGATTACACCTTCGGTTTCTCTAACGTTTATTTATTACCAACTGTCTGCCATGTGTCTTGTGTACCCAATGTTGCCAGTGTCTCTGGATTGGCCATTCTTGATTGCCTCATTGGTTTTCTCTAACGTTTATTTACTACCAACAGTCTGTCCTGTGTCTTGTGTACCCAATGTTGCCAGTGTCTCTGGGTTGGCCATTCTTGATTACACCTTCGGTTTCTCTAACGTTTATTTACTACCAACTGTCTGTCCTGTGTCTTATGTTCCCAATGTTTCCAGTGTCTCTGAACTGTACATTCTTGATTGCCTCATTGGTTTTCTCTAACGTTTAATTACTACCAACAGTCTGTGCTGTGTCTTGTGTACCCAATGTTGCCTGTTTCTCTGGATTGGCCATTCTTGATTACACCTTTAGTTTCTCTAACGTTTATTTACTACCAACTGTCTGTCCAGTGTCTTGTGTTCCCAATGTTGCCAGTGTCTCTGAACTGTACATTCTTGATTGCCTCATTGGTTTTCTCTAACGTTTATTTACTACCAAGTCTGTCCTGTGTCTTGTGTACCTAATGTTTCCAGTGTCTCTGGACTGTACATTCTTGATTGCCTCATTGGTTTTCTCTAACGTTTAATTACTACCAACAGTCTGTCCTGTGTCTTGTGTACCAAATATTGCCAGTGTCTCTGGATTGGCCATTCTTGATTAAACCTCCGGTTTCTCTAACGTTTAACTACTACCAACAGTCTGTCATGATCATGTGTCTTGTGTACCCAATGTTGCCAGTGTCTCTGGATTGGCCATTCTTGATTACACCTTCGGTTTCTCTAACGTTTATTTACTACCAACTGTCTGTCCTGTGTCTTGTGTTACCAATGTTTCCAGTGTCTCTGAACTGTACATTCTTGATTGCCTCATTGGTTTTCTCTAACGTTTAATTACTACCAACAATCTGTCATGTGTCTTGTGTACCCAATGTTGCCAGTGTCTCTGAACTGTACATTCTTGATTGCCTCATTGGTTTTCTCTAACGTTTAATTACTACCAACAGTCTGTCATGTGTCTTGTGTACCCAATGTTGCCAGTGTCTCTGGATTGGCCATTCTTGATTACATCTTCAGTTTCTCTAACGTTTAATTACTACCAACAATCTGTCATGTGTCTTGTGTACCCAATGTTGCCAGTGTCTCTGGATTGGCCATTCTTGATTACACCTTCAGTTTCTCTAACGTTTAATTACTACCAACAGTCTGTCCTGTTTCTTGTGTACCCAATGTTGCCAGTGTCTCTGAACTGTACATTCTTGATTACACCTTCAGTCTCTCTAACGTTTAATTACTACCAACAGTCTGTCATGTGTCTTGTGTACCCAATGTTGCCAGTGTCTCTGGATTGGCCATTCTTGATTACACCTTCAGTTTCTCTAACGTTTAATTACTACCAACAGTCTGTCATGTGTCTTGTGTACCCAATGTTTCCAGTGTCTCTGAACTGTACATTCTTGATTGCCTTATTGGTTTTCTCTAACGTTTATTTACTACCAACAGCCTGTCATGTGTCTTGTGTACCTAATGTTTCCAGTGTCTCTGAACTGTACATTCTTGATTGCCTCATTGGTTTTCTCTAACGTTTAATTACTACCAACAGTCTGTGCTGTGTCTTGTGTACCCAATGTTGCCTGTTTCTCTGGATTGGCCATTCTTGATTACACCTTTAGTTTCTCTAACGTTTATTTACTACCAACTGTCTGTCCAGTGTCTTGTGTTCCCAATGTTGCCAGTGTCTCTGAACTGTACATTCTTGATTGCCTCATTGGTTTTCTCTAACGTTTATTTACTACCAAGTCTGTCCTGTGTCTTGTGTACCTAATGTTTCCAGTGTCTCTGAACTGTACATTCTTGATTGCCTCATTGGTTTTCTCTAACGTTTAATTACTACCAACAGTCTGTCATGTGTCTTGTGTACCCAATGTTGCCAGTGTCTCTGGATTGGCCATTCTTGATTACATCTTCAGTTTCTCTAACGTTTAATTACTACCAACAATCTGTCATGTGTCTTGTGTACCCAATGTTGCCAGTGTCTCTGGATTGGCCATTCTTGATTACACCTTCAGTTTCTCTAACGTTTAATTACTACCAACAGTCTGTCCTGTTTCTTGTGTACCCAATGTTGCCAGTGTCTCTGAACTGTACATTCTTGATTACACCTTCAGTCTCTCTAACGTTTAATTACTACCAACAGTCTGTCATGTGTCTTGTGTACCCAATGTTGCCAGTGTCTCTGGATTGGCCATTCTTGATTACACCTTCAGTTTCTCTAACGTTTAATTACTACCAACAGTCTGTCATGTGTCTTGTGTACCCAATGTTTCCAGTGTCTCTGAACTGTACATTCTTGATTGCCTTATTGGTTTTCTCTAACGTTTATTTACTACCAACAGCCTGTCATGTGTCTTGTGTACCTAATGTTTCCAGTGTCTCTGAACTGTACATTCTTGATTGCCTCATTGGTTTTCTCTAACGTTTAATTACTACCAACAGTTTGTCATGTGTCTTGTGTACCCAATGTTTCCAGTGTCTCTGGATTGGCCATTCATGATTACACCTTCGGTTTCTCTAACGTTTATTTACTACCAACTGTCTGTCCTGTGTCTTGTGTTCCCAATGTTGCCAGTGTCTCTGAACTGTACATTCTTGATTGCCTCATTGGTTTTCTCTAACGTTTAATTACTACCAACAGTCTGTCATGAGTCTTGTGTACCCAATGTTGCCAGTGTCTCTGGATTGGCCATTCTTGATTACACCTTCGGTTTCTCTAACGTTTATTTACTACCAACTGTCTGTCCTGTGTCTTGTGTTCCCAATGTTTCCAGTGTCTCTGAACTGTACATTCTTGATTGCCTCATTGGTTTTCTCTAACGTTTAATTACTACCAACAATCTGTCCTGTGTCTTGTGTACCCAATGTTTCCAGTGTCTCTGAACTGTACATTCTTGATTGCCTCATTGGTTTTCTCTAACGTTTATTTACTACCAACTGTCTGTCCTGTGTCTTGTGTACCCAATGTTGCCAGTGTCTCTGAACTGTACATTCTTGATTGCCTCATTGGTTTTCTCTAACGTTTAATTACTACCAACTGTCTGTCCTGTGTCTTGTGTACCCAATGTTGCCAGTGTCTCTGAACTGTACATTCTTGATTGCCTTATTGGTTTTCTCTAACGTTTATTTACTACCAACAGTCTGTCCTGTGTCGTGTGTACCCAATGTTGCCAGTGTCTCTGGATTGGCCATTCTTGATTACACCTTCGGTTTCTCTAACGTTTATTTACTACCAACTGTCTGTCCTGTGTCTTGTGTACCCAATGTTGCCAGTGTCTCTGAACTGTACATTTTTGATTGCCTCATTGGTTTTCTCTAACGTTTAATTACTACCAACTGTCTGTCCTGTGTCTTGTGTACCCAATGTTGCCAGTGTCTCTGAACTGTACATTCTTGATTGCCTTATTGGTTTTCTCTAACGTTTATTTACTACCAACAGTCTGTCCTGTGTCTTGTGTACCTAATGTTTCCAGTGTCTCTGAACTGTACATTCTTGATTGCCTCATTGGTTTTCTCTAACGTTTAATTACTACCAACAGTCTGTCATGTGTCTTGTGTACCCAATGTTGCCAGTGTCTCTGGATTGGTCATTCTTGATTACCCCTTCGGTTTCTCTAACGTTTATTTACTAACAACAGTCTGTCCTGTGTCTTGTGTACCTAATGTTTCCAGTGTCTCTGAACTGTACATTCTTGATTGCCTCATTGGTTTTCTCTAACGTTTAATTACTACCAAAAGTCTGTCCTGTGTCTTGTGTACCCAATGTTGCCAGTGTCTCTGGATTGGCCATTCTAGATTACACCTTCGGTTTCTCTAACGTTTATTTATTACCAACTGTCTGCCATGTGTCTTGTGTACCCAATGTTGCCAGTGTCTCTGGATTGGCCATTCTTGATTGCCTCATTGGTTTTCTCTAACGTTTATTTACTACCAACAGTCTGTCCTGTGTCTTGTGTACCCAATGTTGCCAGTGTCTCTGGGTTGGCCATTCTTGATTACACCTTCGGTTTCTCTAACGTTTATTTACTACCAACTGTCTGTCCTGTGTCTTATGTTCCCAATGTTTCCAGTGTCTCTGAACTGTACATTCTTGATTGCCTCATTGGTTTTCTCTAACGTTTAATTACTACCAACAGTCTGTGCTGTGTCTTGTGTACCCAATGTTGCCTGTTTCTCTGGATTGGCCATTCTTGATTACACCTTTAGTTTCTCTAACGTTTATTTACTACCAACTGTCTGTCCAGTGTCTTGTGTTCCCAATGTTGCCAGTGTCTCTGAACTGTACATTCTTGATTGCCTCATTGGTTTTCTCTAACGTTTATTTACTACCAAGTCTGTCCTGTGTCTTGTGTACCTAATGTTTCCAGTGTCTCTGGACTGTACATTCTTGATTGCCTCATTGGTTTTCTCTAACGTTTAATTACTACCAACAGTCTGTCCTGTGTCTTGTGTACCAAATATTGCCAGTGTCTCTGGATTGGCCATTCTTGATTGCCTCATTGGTTTTCTCTAACGTTTAATTACTACCAACAGTCTGTCATGTGTCTTGTGTACCC